>JACMZG010001908.1:50876497-50948997 GCA_018340805.1 Microvelia longipes | reverse complement strand
ATGGATGAGCAAGAAAATAGGCCTTGTTGTTGGGCTGTATTTGCAAACAACTCTTCTTTTGATGTATGTACCAATTAAAATATTAAAAAAAGGTCAATCAATTTGTTGTTTAAATCTTACAAGTAAGTTAAAATTTATTTCCGAGATGCTTAAAATAATACAACTTCAATTAATAATGTAAACGAGCTTTATAAGTTTAATCTAATATAATCTTTTAATTAAATTCAAAAACGAGCATTATAAACACAAGTAGTTAGAGTCAAATTGAACCGGGTTTAAACAGGATTTAACATTGTTGTCGATAGAGGGTCGTTGCTGATAAATCCCAAATCCCTAAGGGATTTAAGTTTGGTAGCAGAGCGATATCATCTGTTTTCCTACACAACACAGACTGTGCGGACGGAAAAACCTTAATTTCTTTTTTGAAGTGATGGATGCGTCTTGTTCCTCGTCTTGAGGGAAACTAAACTACACCAATTTTATTGGCTTCCTTAAAAAAGAGAAAATCCTTTAACCAAAAAACAGGAAGATTCTTTCTACATCCGTCCTAATATTGTAGATATTCAATAAAGCTCTTTATACTTTTTTTTATAAGATATCTCATATTTTGTGTTACTATTTAATATTAAATCTGTACTTCAGTATTACTGAAAAATGTAATATATTATAATCGTTTGAAGTTTTTTTTTGTCACGTTATATAATAGAAAGAATTTTATAAAAGATTTTTATATGGGCTTATTACATAAACAAGGTTGGCACACATGGCTTGAAACCAGTGTGGCCATATTGATCGAAATTATTATAAATAATTCCGTAAAAGAAAATCTTTAATCAAGGGAGATGTTTAAGACCTCCTGTCTCAGTTGTCTTTCTGCATGATTGTGTATTCTCCAGTCTCAGTTGTCTTTCTGCATGATTGTGTATCCTCCTGTCTGAGTTGGTCTGTCTGATTGTGTATTCTCCAGTCTGTCTGTATGATTGTGTATTCTCCAGTCTTAGTTGTCTGTCTGTATGATTGTATATTCTCCAGTCTTAGTTGTCTGTCTGTATATGATTGTAGTCTAGTCTGTCTGTATGATTGTCTCCTGTCGTCTGTATGATTGTGTATTCTCTTGTCTGAGTTTTCTGTCTATATGGTAGTGTATCTCCTGTTCAGTTGTCTGTCTGTATAATTGTGTATCCTCCTGTCTCAGTTGTCTGTATGATTGTGTATCTCTTGTCTGAGTATGATATGTATCCTCCTGTCTCAGTTGTCTGTCTGTATGATTGTGTATTCTCCTGTGTATGATTGTGTATCCTCCTGTCTCAGTTGTCTGTCTGTATGATTGTGTATTCTCCTGTCTCAGTTGTCTGTCTGTATGATTGTGTATCCTCCTGTCTCAGTTGTCTGTCTGTATGATTGTGTATCCTCTTGTCTGAGTTTTCTGTCTATATGATTGTGTATCCTCTGTCTCAGTTGTCTGTCTGTATGATTGTGTATTCTCCTGTCTCAGTTGTCAGTCTGTATGATTGTGTATCCTCTTGTCTGAGTTTTCTGTCTATATGATTGTGTATCCTCCTGTCTCAGTTGTCTGTCTGTATGATTGTGTATTCTCTGTCTCTGTCTGTCTGTATGATTGTGTGATCTATATGTAGTGTATCCTCCTGTCTCTGATCTATATGATTGTGTTATCCTCCTGTCTCAGTTGTGTCTGTATGATTGTGTCTTGTCTGAGTGTCTATATGTTGTGTGTCTCAAGATTGTGTATCCTCCTGTCTCAGTTGTCTGTCTGTATGATTGTGTATCCTCCTGTCTCAGTTGTCTGTCTGTATGATTGTGTATCCTCTTGTCTGAGTTTTCTGTCTGTATGATTGTGTATCCTCTTGTCTGAGTTTTGTGTATCCTCCTGTCTCAGTTTTCTGTCTGTATGATTGTGTATCCTCCTTTCTTAGTTGTCTGTCTGTATGATTGTGTATCTTTTATCATCATAGCTTCTAGTGTGTTTATGCAAGACAGTTGAAACTTAATGCAAAAATTAATCTTTAATTCTAGTTGAGGTGTCCGAAAAATATTTTTGATGATGTCATTATATTTTATCTGACGAATTAAAAAATCGGGATGTCTCGTGAATCATCTGTACCACGACCTAAGTGTAAGTGTTTCATGACCTCCTATAGTAGTTATCACAAAGTTGTCTGTCTGGATGTGTGTGAGTCTGTCATCATCATAGACATGATAACATACCTCCCTGCCTTTTCATGCTATAGAGTATAATGAGGCTAGCTATAGTACCTTATGTTAGATCAGTACCTTCTGTTGTGTGCAAGTTTGTTTTGACGTCTTAGAATAATTTAGAAAGCATTATCTGTTGGTAAATGTATTAGGGTTTAAGTCAAAAAAACTTTATGGTAGCCTCTATTTTGAATTATTAAAGCTATTGAGCAAAATTAGTTTTATTTATTATTTTGGACCTATACCTATTCCTCCTCAAAAGCTTTAATATTTGGGTTTACCGATTTTCACTTAATAACTTACGTCAAGCGTTGGTATCGCATTTTAAAAGGCAAAATTACTCTAGAACACTACGAACTGTTTTGTTTACATCCATCAGAAGGAACAAGTTATGGTTACCACCAAATTCCGAACTTTCGCTAACACTCTGTATCACTTTGCAAATTTGATAACAAAACATCTTTGAATGGATTCCGACTTCTAGCACTGGAAAAAAATTGGCTAGCTTGTAGTGGCGGTGTTGGTAACTGTCCATGACCAAACATGTTTCACTTTCTTTGTAGTATTGAAAAGAAATAAGTGTTGAAGAATGTTCAAATTATCTGGACCCACGAAAAATTTTCATATAAGCAAAGAAAGATAAATGAATACCAGCAACCGTGTCTCGAAATAATAGCGATTATGACACTGAAAAATGACGCTACGCCTTCCTGACGGTTTTTATTAATTAATCAGCATTGTCTATGTTGTGTCAAGTCAATTCTGTTGGCATTCTTTTTAGTCCAATTCTCTGTAGGTTTAAGTATTAAATATTTTAACCTACCTACAATACATCAAACAGAATATTCAGTTACCTCGTTTGGTACTAGCTATTTGTTATTTTTTTTAAAAAAAAAAAGTATAATACAAAATGGTTTAAATGTTGTATATATAAGCATCTTGCAATTTTATAGATAATCATATTGTCATTGTATAGATAAACATCTATAAAACATAATTTTTCTAATCGATAGACAAAGACTCTAGTTCGGTAAAACGAATATATTTTAAAACCTATAATTATTGCTTAATTATTGATAACAAAATAATTATAATTATTTAGTTCTATAGTACGACACATGGCTAAAATCAGTTGACAGCGTAGGAAAATAGTGATGAGGAACCAATAAGGTTGGTCTAATTTGAAATTGAGGGCGTGGTTTAACATCCAAGACTAACCTCATTGGCTCCTTCACATTATTTTCCCACGCTGTCAACAGATTTTAGCCATGTGTCGTACTATAATTTGGATCATCTTAAGCTTAAACTATCTAATTGTATAGTTATTACAATAATTTAATTTAAGTTATATAAGAACAACAAACAAAAGGTTTTGTTTAAGATAACCGTAGTTAAGACAAGGATCTTAAATAAAGGGAATAACATGATAAGAAAATTTCCTGACCCCATGGACCTTGTATGAGGTAGAGAAATAGCAGCAAAGTAACCTTGCTATTGTTATTGTTGTACCTTCTCCAGCACTCTCTCCTGTACCTTCTCTAGTACTCCCTCCAGCACTCCCTCCTGTACCTCATCCAGTACTCTCTCCAGCACTCTCTCCTGTACCTCCTCTAGCACTCTCTTCTGTACCTCCTCCAGTACTCTCTCCAGCACTTCTCCAGTACTCACTCCAACACTCTCTCCCTTACTCTCTCTAGTACTTTCTCCAGCACTCTCAGCTGTACCCTCTCTAGCACTCTCTGCTGTACCCTCTCCAGTACTCTCTCCTGAATTCTCTCCAGCACTTCTCCAGTACTCACTCCAACACTCTCTCCTGTACTCTCTCAAGTACTCTCTCCAGTACCCCACTCTTCTTCACATAACAAAAGCTAAATTTTAAAAGTTTTCACTTTATTACTGTCTTAAGAGTAATAAGTTTTATAACATAATCTCATAAGTCTTAAACACAATTTCATTCTATTTGGATAAAAGGTTTTAGGAATAATCTGTTTAATAAAGCTTTATTTAATATTTTCAAAATAAATTAAAAAATTATATATTCTTCAATTTATTCGTTTATTCAATTTACTGTAGTGTAATTATTATTTTTTAATGTGTAGTTTAATTTGAAATTTTTAAAATAATTCATTTATAAGCACCCTCTTAAAATATGAAAATTATATTATTACTGGTTTATAAACACTTAATATAATTATTTAGTAATCTCTAAACTTTTTAAATATCACTACTCCTGTATAGACACTTTATATAATTAGTTTTTAAATTTAAAAATCGATAGAGTGGGAATAAGCAATGTGTAGAGAGTGGCTACTGCACTATTCTTTTATTTTGGCACTCAATGCAGATCTCTATTTAGTTTTCTTTTTATAATTACTAACTGTAATTTCTTGATCGAGATAGCTTTAATCTAAGCCCAGTTACAATGTCTTGTATTTATTTAAAAATTACAAATTAAATAAAACAAGACAATATAACATGATATTAAACGTTGTATTGTTCATGAATTTTCGCTTTCATTATTTCACTATGTAAATAATTCATTTTCAATGATTTGGGTGATTAATTTGTATGATGGGTTGTCCGAATAGATATATTATTTATGTATTGTTATTGTCGTAGATAATTTATTAAAGAATCTCATTGTGTCATGTTTTTTTTAATTCATAGATAATTTATTAATCTAATTATTCTGATGTTTTTGGCGAATTTTTTTGATAGAAAGACACTATTAAGGGGAAGGATCAATTTGCTTGTTAGATTAAAAATATTGTACGCAATGGATGTGAAGGTGACGTGGGGGGATCAATTTGCTTGTTAGATTAGAGATATTGTTCGCAATGGAACTAGTGGTGGAGTGGGGGGATCAATTTGCTTTAGATTAAAGATATTGTACGCAATGGTACTAGTGGTGGAGTGGGGGGATCAATTTGCTTGTTAGATTAGAGATATTGTTCGTAATGGAACTAGTGGTGGAGTGGGGGGATCAATTTGCTTTTTAGATTAGAGATATTGTTCGCAATGGAACTAGTGGTACAGTGGGAGGATCAATTTGCTTGTTAGATTAGAGATATTGTTCGCAATGGAACTAGTGGTGGAGTAGGGGGATCAATTTGCTTATTAGATTAGAGATATTGTTCGCAATGGAACTAGTGGTGGAGTGGGGGGATCAATTTGCTTGTTAGATTAAAGATATTGTACGCAATGGAACTAGTGGTGGAGTAGGGGGATCAATTTGCTTGTTAGATTAGAGATATTGTTCGTAATGGAACTAGTGGTGGAGTGGAGGGATCTATTTGCTTGTTAGATTAGAGATATTGTTCGCAATGGAACTAGTGGTGAGGTAGGGGGATCAATTTGCTTATTAGCTTAGAGATATTGTTCGCAATGGAACTAGTGGTGGAGTGGGGGGATCAATTTGCTTGTTAGATTAGAGATATTGTACGCAATGGAACTAGTGGTGGAGTGGGGGGATCAATTTGCTTGTTAGATTAGAGATATTGTTCGCAATGGAACTAGTGGTGGAGTGGGAGGATCAATTTGCTTGTTAGATTAGAGATATTGTTCGCAATAGAACTAGTGGTGGAGTGGGGGATCAATTTGCTTGTCAATTTGCTTGTTACATTAGAGATATTGTTCGCAATGGAACTAGTGGTGGAGTGGGGGATCAATTTGTTTGTTAAATTAGAGATATTGTACACAATGGAATTTTATAATTTTTGTATTATTTATTATTTGTTATAATTATTGTTGTTAAATTCACCCAACAACAAATAAGTAAAAATTTGAAAAGAATCATAGATAAATGAAAAGATACATAGGTTGTCTGGCTTAGTCATTCAATTCAAATTAACAGGAATGCCAACTTAAATGATATACATGGCAACAGTGATATTTATCCAGAATACTTTCCGAGCAATGAACAAATTTATTAAGTGTTAATATAAATATTATCTTCGTTTTATTTTATCTTTTACGTACCATTTTTCTTTTTGGTTGTTAAGTTTTAAAAAATGAAAAAAGTTTTAAGTCAATTAATAACTACAACACTGTCAAACTTAATTATTTTAGACCAAAACAACAATAATATGAACCAATAATATAATGAAACAAATGAAACTATTTGATTGTTTACTATTATTTTTGGTTTACTTTTGAATTAATAAAAGTTGAATACAGTTTAAAGGTGTGATTTGTCTTTACTTCGCCATAATAATGTTATAGCTGATCTAGTTACTACGTTGTTTACCCAAAACACGATAAAGATAAGGTAAGGAAAGTACTTACACCATTTTTATTTCTGCCGAATTGTAACGTAAAAATGACGTTTTTTTAGTTTAGACGTTGCAACATTGTCAAAACATGCTAAAAAAGTAGCAAATATCATAAAAATGCATGCGCTGATAAAAATATTAATTACTGCCCTAGTTTATAGAAAAACGATAAAAACATTGTTTCCCAGACTGGATTCAAACAATTAATCTTTAGATTTACAAGCAAATGTCTATCCGATTGCGCCAAACCAAGGCCTACTACATCTACAGGCCTATACATCTCACAACAACAATGGCGGCGGAAGTAGACGGTTTTACCTCTAACGCGTCTTTTTTCTCTACCTTGCATGACATTTTGTTAATTTGTGGCCGAAATCGGGGGGCCAAATTAATATGACCAAGATGATCGTAAAGGTAACGTATAGGGCTATCTGGCTATGTACTTGATTTGACCACATGTCCCGGTTTCGCCATTTTCCAGGCCAATATATTATAGTGTTACAGTTTTAAATTACGAAATTCGTCATTTTAATATTTTGAATACGGGTAACCTAAAACGGTCAAAAATAAGGAATATTGAACGAAAAAAAAGTTACCGTACCCTACTTTGAAGAGATCTACAAGGATATGCCATCATTTTTCTTTTCGACTAATGTACCCGACGGGAACCACCATTTTTTGGCCTGGAACATAATAATATATTGGCCTGGAAAATGGCGAAACCGGGACATTTGGTCAAATCAAGTACATAGCCAGATAGCCCTATCCGTTACCTTTACGATCATCTTGGTCATATTAATTTGGCCCCCCGATTTCGGCCACAAATTAACAAGATGTCATGCAAGGTAGAGAAAAAAGACGCGTTAGAGGTAAAACCGTCTACTTCCGCCGCCATTGTTGCTTGTGGTGGGGATAATGTATAGGCCTGTAGATGTAGTAGGCCTTGGCCAAACGGTAGGGCGGAAAGTGATTTACTTTTCGCCCTGATTTTTGCTTCTTCATTCCTTGTATGTATAAACTAATAATTTAATAAATTATAAATAAACAAAATAAATAAATTTCTCAGAGAGAAAATAAAAAATTTATATTTTCTTCACATAAATAATACTAATAAGCAAAAAATAATTTTGCTGATATTTTACGTTAGTAACCAAAGTTATTATTAAAGTTAAGCTTTACTTTATATAATTATATAATATAATTTATCATTTAAATTATTTTATTTTATTTTATATGGTTTTTAAATGGCGTTTAACCTTGACTTTTTAAACTTTTTAATGTAAAAAGTTTTTAAATATAAAAAAAATCATTTAAATTTATAGTATGAAAGCATTTGTTTTACTTGTAAAAGTTTAATGTAATATTATTTTAAAGTAACATTGTTGTTTGTTTAGTGTTTCATATCTTTACAGGGGCTGAGTTTCTGTGAATGTTTTCTATGAATAAAAAGGATGTAAGATACTAAGTGCGGAAACTGCTTTCTTGCTGTGTAAGTTCCATAGAGTTAGATTGTGTAAAACCTACGAGTTTTAGGGGGAGATGTAAAAACCGCTCGGTTTCTTAAGATCGATGCAGGGAATGAAGCCAAAGCCCCGAGTGCTCTCGTAAGCCTAGGCTTTTGTCGTGCCAAGTTCATGCTTTCTGTAACTTTTCCCTTTTTCACCTTTTCTAGGCTCTTTTTTTGTCATTTGCTTGATATAAAACATTTAATGCATAGTCTGTAATTAGGCACGAGAGTCAAATACAAATCTTAAATTAGAAATTTTTAAAGTTTATTCAAGGTTATAAAAAACATGACATTTTATTTTAAAGGGAGTTCACAAAAAGATTAAATTTTTTAGCGATGTTTCAAACTAAATTCTTCTGAAAATATATTTTAAATTATGAAAGAAACCCATAAACATCCTATCCAGAGTGAACCCCTTCATATAAATGCGCTCGCTCGAAATATTAAAAAAATCAAATTCCAGTTGTCTTGCACTAAATGGTTCCCTGTGGGCCGTGTGCGAAACAATAAGAAACATTTTTTAAACCTAAACATATTCTATAAAACGAGTGTTTTTCATCAAAATCGGATTACTAAAACTTAAGTAATAAAATTTGTTAAATGTCCAAAGAAATACCCAAAAAGCCAATATTTTTTGACAGAAAATTGCAGACTGCATAAATTAATCATATCTTTGGTGTTTTTAAAAGAGCCATAACTTTAGTTGTAGCCATCCAATTTTGATGAATATAAATAAATAAAGAAATAACCATTTATTTGCTATCTTTACAATGACTCACATATTACAAAAATTTAAAATTTTGAAGAATATACACTAACTAATTTACTAACTAATAATTACTAACTAATTACTAATTTGACTTAACTGCCAAATTTCATTTCATAATTGCCATCATTTGACATAACACAACCTCCTTTTTACTTAAGGCTGTTCGCCCTCGAACTGCTTCCGAGGTCCTTGAGCCATGTTGGTGGATTGTTACCTAAGTATTTTTCTAGTCTCTCAATACGGACAACTTTAGGTTTCCTTCTTCGATTTAATTGTATTTGATAAATCAAATCGTTAATTTTCTTGATAACCGTATAAGGACCTTCCCAGTTTCTTTGAAGTTTTGAAGTAAGCCCCTTTTTTCTTTAAGGATTAAATAACCAAACTGCATCTCCACTGTTGAACGAGTTATCAGTTGACCGGGTGTCTAATCTGGCTTTCATTTTGTCGGAGTTTTAATCTTTCCAGAGTTTATCTTTCCACCCTAGTCAGAGAGGCTTCGTAAAAGGTCTTCCAGGATGTTACGTTAACGCAAGACTTATGAACGCTGTTCTTCAGGACGCTAAGAAGAAAAAGAAAAATGCTGTTGTAGTTTTTCTTGACGTCACCGGAGGGAGCCTTCGATAACGTTGGTCATAGACATGTAATAAAAACTCAAGAGTCAAATGGTGTTTCTACAGATCTAGTCAAAGGAATAGAAGCTTATTATGCAATAACACAATTAAAGTGTCACTAGGTCTGAAGGAAACAGCACCCATTTCTGTTTACATAGGTGTACCTCAAGGTGGACCAATGTCGAGTACTCTATTCAACATGTCTATTGACTATCTTTATAAAGAATTCTGTGACCCACGAATAGCTAATACATTAGGGTACGAGCTTTCTGAAGGCAAAGATCGTTTAGTGCTTACAGGCTTTGCCGATGATCAGGCTATAACCGCATGTGATATGTATGCTGCTGAGAGATTAATAGATGGTGTACAAAGGAGATTAAGTGAAATAGGACTGAGTGTGAATCCACAAAAAAGTACAGCTTTTATTGTTCTTGACGGTAAAATTGAACAACGTTCTCTACAGCTAGAGTATGGTGATGAAATTGAGTCTGTGGATGAAGGGGAAACGATCAAATATCTTGGTTGTACTTTTTCAGGAGAGCTGGTATATAGTGAAGAATCCGTACGTAAGCTTCATGACAATCTAAATAAATTGACAATGTCGGATCTTTTGAAGCCTGACCAAAAGCTAAACATACTAAATCAGTATATCTCCCCTGCACTGACGTACCCGCTTCAGACAGCTCCTCTCACTAAGCTACCTAAACCAGTTTTAGAAGGGATTGACGTCATCATCAGAAGAAGCACTAAAGCAATCATCGGACTACCAGCAAATACCACAACTGCTATGTTATATTCACCTAGTCGTTTTAGAGGGCTTGGAATTTTAAAATGCATATGGGAAGCTCCTATACAACACCTTAGTATAGCACAAAAATTGAGTGTAGTTCCTGATGAATTGTTTCAAGATATATTTAACTATGACGAGGAAATTAATCAGTGCTTTGAACGATTAGGCGTAGAGAAGTCATCTAATGAAAACATGAATGTTAAAAAACTAAGGCAAGAGTTAAGGGAAAAGAGTTTTGATGAATGGTCAAAATGTAAGTGGCAGGGAATTGGTGTTCATCACTTTAAAGATTATCGGAGTGGTAACAAGTATATTTGGGATCGGAAAGTACTTACGGGATCTGAATGGACGAACTCAATAAAGCTTAACACTAACTACGCTCCTTTAAGAGCAGTTCCTGGGAATAGTGTCCAGTCTACAGAAGATGTTGGGACCCTCTGTCGCCATTGTGGCAGAGAGAATGAAACTCCAGCCCACGTGCTTGGAAAATACCCACACAACATGCTTCTGGTGACCAGACGCCACCATAACGTTAAGCAAAAGATCTCAGAAGTGCTTAAAGAGAAAAAGTATACTTGTTACGACGAGGTATATGCTATTGACTCGGAAGGTTCTTTCAGGTTTTCCGATATAATAGCATTCCATCCTAATAACAAAACTGCCCTTATAATCGACCCTACAATAAGGTATGAAACCAATGATATCGACCAAGCTGATAAAGTTCACAAAGAAAAGAGTAACATCTATGAGAAATGTATAGAGTATTATAAAGAAAAGTTTAGATGCCGGCATGGAGATAGGACTTATACAATACATGGCTTATAGTTAGGATCAAGGGGAACTATATCTGATAGGTCTAAAAAGTTCTTTGACAAGATCGGAATGGATCAAAATTTTCTAAGACTTCTCTCAGAAAATATAATTTTAGACTCTTTAGGCATTATAAGTCACCAAATTTATTCTTAATTAATGTACTTTTTTATTATTTATTTTACCATATTTTTTTTTTCATTGAATTTCGTTATATATATACTATGACTTAAATCTACCTTTATCAAAATATTTCTTTTATTAATTTTAATATTTGTCTTTAGATTGATAAGTACGCTGTGTATGTAGCAACCCTTTGTATAAGGCCAGCTTCACATATTTATTTTTGTAAATAAAGTGTATGTATATAACCTACTTCTTACAAAATTATGAGTTATATTTAATTTCTCACGTAATTCTTCAACAAAATGATGCATTTGCATCTCCTTGTCTAATTCAGGGACTCGTCCTACTAGTAGATCAATAGGTAACAGTTCTAGAAGGTGAGAAACCTGTCGCGTCATGTTCTATGAGCTTTTATACTCCAAAGAAATAATGACACTGCTGCAGTCAGCAGTACAATTTTCAATCCACCTAGAACTGGAGCAGAAGAAAGTTTGTCTTTGAGTGTGTCAGAAGCATTTTGACAAGCCGAATCCCATTTAAAAGGAATATTTAACCCTGTTAAGGTTTGGCGATACTTGAGTTCTTAATAATTTTTTTTGTAGTACATACCAAGTCCAAGAAAACTTTTAAGTTCCTGAACATCCTTCGGAATAGGCCATTTTAGAACAGCTTTAACTTTTTATTATCTGTTCACACTCCATCAGCTAAAACAATAATGGATTTAAATGCAGATTTGCACCCCTAATGCGTGAAAACACTTCCAGTAAATTCTTTAAGTGTTCTTCAAAAGTTCTTTCTAAAACTAAAATATCGTCCAGATAGACAAGACAGGTTTTCCAAGTGAGACCCTTCAGTACTAGCTCCAACAAGCGTTCGAAGGTGGCAAGCGCATTACTAAGGCCGTAGGGCATAACACGAAAGTGGTATTATTCTGCTCCAGAGGAAAATGCTGTATTTTCTTTATCTTCTTAGTGTAATTTAACTTGCCACTAACCACTCTTGAGGTCTAATCTGAAAACCATACCGAACCGGATAGTGTATTCAAAATTTCGTCTATTCTAGGTAAGGGATAACTGTCTTTTTTAGTTATGGAGTTCAACTTGCGGTAATCTATACAAAATCTTGAAGTGCCTTCCTTCTTGGGTACTAAAACAACAGGAGAGCAGCAAGGGCTGTCTGACTCTTCGATTATTTTATCTTCTAACATTTTATTTATCATGTCTAGACGTTTCTATGGGACACGATAACATTCGGACGCTTTCTCGGATCAAAATAAAAATTGGTACAAAAATCAACTTTGCTAATGTCCAGAACCCTGTTGTTCATGAAATATGTGTGACGTTGTTAACCCCACAATAATTACAAACATTTCAAAAAATCACAAATCTTCATATAGTGTTTAGATTAAGCTGAAATTTTTTTGTACATATTATTACATAATATTTATAATTAGACTTAGTTCTGGTTTTATTGATTGACATATATATGTCAAATAAAACAATGTCATTAATTGACATAATGTAAACAAATAAAGTTTTTTCACTTATACATTTGAAAATTTGCAATTATCGTGGCAGTATGCCACTTATATAAACCAGTAATATGCCAGGGAGGTGCGGGACCGCGAAGCTCCTCCCAGCGCCGACGTGGCGGAGTGGCGAAGAGGCCGGAGACCATTTTTTTTAATAAACACAGTCTAATTCTGCTGTATTCAACCTTTTCGTTTCTTTTTCTATCATTGTCTCTATATTTGTATTTATCATTTTTTGGAATAAAGAAATTTTGATAAGTTAATATAAGAGTAATCCAATGGAATTGAATCACGTAAGGTTTTATCAATGCCATAAGAAAAGCATTTGGAAATGAAAAAGAAAATCCATACTTTCCTTTGTTTTCTGGTATAAAGTAAACAGGTCAATTATTGATCTATGCCATCACGATATAAGTTTTTCATTGATTCAATTAATATGATCGGGTACAGGGTACCACGGAACTTCAGACTAGCTCTGATCGCTCTTAGAGTGGAATGCAAGCCTAATATTCAGCAAGTAATAACACCTATCTATAGGTGTTAATATAGCTTTGCTTGACCACAACACGAAAAGTTGGCCCATGGTCTAAGTTGTAATAATTTTAGTCTTACTGCGTTCAACCTCAGAATTGTATGACAATCATTAAATTATCATAAAATTCTGAGGTTGATAATTTTTAAGCAAAGCTGAAAAATGATTATTGTAGGAATGAGCCTGCATTAATAATTTTCAGACTTGCTACGTTCAACCCCAGAATAAAAAAAATACTTTATTAAAGCATCTGTGAGTATATTTGGCTGACTTAGTTTTGCAATCAATATTTTACATAAAGCGTATAATATACTTATATTTAATTTTAAAAATTTAGTTTTATTTTTAAAAATGCTATATTACTTTAAAATGGCTGCTTATAGCAAAATGAAACTTCGTAAATCGATTTGTCATCACCAGCTTACGTACACCAGTGTCAAATTTCAATTCCATTTGTAATTTTTTTCGTTCAACTATAACAATTTTTTAAAGCTTTTGATGATACTAAATAGACACAGATAATTACGTTAAGTATAAAAATAATTATGATACATTAAATGTTGTGTTAGTCTCTTTCCTCTCAGATCCCTAGCCAGCCAAAACTTGCAGGGGGGGGGGGGGCGAAACCAATCCTTGAATGAGGTGATGTTCACACGTCTATAAGGGACTTCCACTGAAAACTACTCCTCTCCCCTAGCCTCTAAGGCCTACTTCGACCTGCTACGGGCCTGCTTTCTGGTAAAATAATGATTTTTCCTCGGTTTTTAGGGTGAACAATATACTTTTCTTATATTATATACATAAAGGTAGTGTAGGTAAGGACAAGTAAAAAGTTTAAAAACTAAATATCATTATGGCGAAGATAAGGAATCTGTGAATCTTTTAGAGCTGTAGGTTTGATTTTATTTCAACAAATAAATCAGATGGATTTGGTCTGATTTTATCACTTATTTCCTAGGACACCTGGTAGAAGTAACAATTCTAATGCTACATCTGGGAACTGTTCTATCAAGCGATATTCGTTATTATTAATAGGACATGACATAATGTCATATCCTATTCTGTTTCGTCTCATCCTAACTTATCAGGGTGCCGACAGATCCCTTCAAAACAAATTCTCTAGAATATGACGTGAAGTATTCACCTGAGACGGGCAGTACTGTCTTATCGACATGTTTCTTATAGAAAAATACCATTTGACATGATTAAAATTAGTTGGCCTTTACCCACTGTCAAAGTTATTAACAATTAACGACGTTTCGGCAGCAGGTACTTCTCTCATCATCAGGTTAGTCTTGAGAAAGACGGCGTGTGTTATGTGTAGGGTTTCAGGATTTGAACATGATTTAGTAGGCAGATATCAAAAAAACATAGAGAGCACTTCAAAACTTATCTACTTAGATAGAGTTTTCCCTTGGAGGAGGAGGAAGGCCCCAGGGGGAGCCTTGGACCCCCAAAAAACCTCCTGTTTTTATACACGTAATTTGATAAAAATTGAACTAATGCTGATAATGTAAAAAGACTTGATAAATCTAATGTTAGGACTACATGCATGCCGAAAAACCCATGTTTCATGAATATTTAAAAATATAGCTGTCATTAATGACGGTTTATGACTTGATAGAAAAATTATTTTTGCATAGCACAAATGGACCTAAAAAATGATTTTTGTATCTAGTTTTAAGTCTTAAGCTTGAACATCCTAAGAGATACGATGACACACACACTTATACATACAGATGGCTTAGCAGAAGGTCTTAAGCAAAAACGGATTATTCAGATATATGTATAGAGCAAACACAAAGGTATACTTTTGGTACAATCTAAGAAAAGTAAATATTAAATTAACGAAATCACTAATTATCTAAATGGATTAACTTGAAGTAGAAAATACTATAGAAAAATACTTGAATTAAATAAAACAATATATTCATACTTGAATAATGTCGTTTATAGCTTGCATTATACTATTTTGTGTAGTTCTAGCGTAGCGGGGTGGAAATTCCTCACGCATTTTCATTTCTATGTAAATTCCAATTAAGCTCTTACACTTGGTTAAAAGTGAAGAGATTTAATCTCCCTAATAAATCGTCTGAGACTGAAATTGCTAAGATAAAGTCACATTTTAAAATTCTTTTAAAACTAAGGTTTTAAGATGCAATTGTTGAGGTTTCTTAAAAGGATGGATTTACTGAAGTTATGATTGGATTTGAATTTCGTCATTAACTCCGTCAGGAAGAGAGCAATTTCTTAACAAAGCTGTCTTCACAAGGAAGCGACCAACTTCCTTAACAAACCAGTCTCCTCTGGAAGTGACCAACTTCCTTAACAAAGCTGTCTTCACTGGAAGTGACCATCTTCCTTAACAACGCTATTTCCAGAGTAAGTGACCAACTTCCTTAACAAAGCTGTCTACACTGGAAGTGACCATCTTCCTTAACAACGCTATGTCCACAGTAAGTGACCAACTTCTTTAACAATGCTGTCTTCACAGGATGTGACCAACTTTCTTAACAACGCTTTATCCACAGGAAGTGAGCAATTTCCTTAGCAAAGCTGTCTTCACAAGAAAGTGGCCAACAACCTTAACAACGCTATCTCTACAGTAAGTGACCAACTTCCTTAACAATGCTGTCTTCACAGGAAGTGACCAACTTTCTTAACAACGCTCTCTCCACAGGAAGTGACCAACTTTCTTAACAACGCTGTATCCACAGGAAGTGAGCAATTTCCTTAGCAAAACTGTCTTCACAAGAAAGTGGCCAACAACCTTAACAACGCTGTCTCCCCTAGAAGTGTCACTGTCTCGGCAGAAAGACGTGAAAATCCATCTTTATCATCAAAGGTGTCTGCACAGTAAAACTTAAAACTTTAAATCTCTCATCTACACTATTTTAACCGGAAGACTTGGAACTTAAACTTCCCCACACATAAAACTTTTCATAAATAACTAGGAAAGTATCCTTAAATTAGAGTTTTAAAGGAAAATATCAAAAAATCTCTTGAACCTTTCTGTTTGGTCCCTCTGCCACATTTTTCTCTGTAATTTCTATTGTACCCGTAATTTATCTTTTCATTAAAATTTCTTTTAAAATGATTTATCAAAAACATTTTAGATAAAAGTTAAAAGGTATTAAATCGGAGATCTCAATTCTTTGAATATCGAAATTTTTTCGGTTGAACCTGTCATATCTATGAAGGCTATTTCTTGCGATATGATTATCGTTTCCTTTTCGTCTATATGAACGGATGGGTTGGTTTGACAATGATTGATTTCCTTTTTCTCAGTTAGGTTTTCACCCGCTTCACTCAATCTTTCAATATAGCAAACTTTTAACATTATTGGCATTTTCCTGCTTTTTTTATCATTTGAACGTAATGTTTTTATAAACATTTCTTTTTCGTTTATAAAAAAAAAGTTTTAGCTATTAAAGCATTTATTATAACTGACAATTTTCAAATATAATTTTTTTATTGAAGATGTTGAGCCGATAAAAAGACTGTTACAACCTGTGTATTTTCATCACATCATTGTGAGCGGTTTTAACATATTTTTTAACCTTTTAATGTAATATTTTTAACCGTATTTTTTACACATTTTGTTAACCATTATATTCCACAAATTTTCCTATCCGTTTTATTTCACACCTTTCTGGCTGTTTTATTTTATAGGATTTGTTAGCCGTTTTTTACAACCGCACAATACAGACGAGGAGGGGGGGGGGGTTGTAGGGTGAATAAGATCTCTACCGGAGCGTGAAGCTAACAAATAAAGCTATTGTTTGATTTTTCAGTTTTTTATTCTTGCCTTTTCGATTTTATTTGGGGAAACCTAAATAAAATTTGGTATAATTTTAAATCAAGCTGCCTAGACTTTTAAGCATTCTCATATCAAATTTCAAAACTACAGAAACTTACTCTAAGAGTAAGGAAGATAGTAATGTGATAGTATGGGGGGGGGGGAGATAAGAACATGAGATGTGTCTTTAGAACACTTTTCACTGACTGCCTATATGGATGTTACACTTTACACAGTCGTGCGCCAAAACTAGTGACCAGATAATCCAACATAGAATTGTGACCCATTATTATGTGATTACTCATATCGCCTCATTTTTTTATAAAGTATAACGAAAATATAAATGATGTGTTATTCCTAAATAGACCTTATCATGACAACCATGATATGCAGAAGTGGAAATTTTATTTGAATGTCCATTGTTTTTACTTTTCCTTATTTAATACGTAGGTATATGGGAAAAGTATTGTGTTTGCAAAAAAATCCGAAACCTGGATGAAACCGGAATTATCCATTTTAGGCGTTTTTAAGGCCTACTGAGTGGTTTTTGCAAAGTTGCCTGTCAGTATGTGTGTGTGTGTCTGTTATCATCGTAGCGCCCAGTGTATTTATGCTGGAGAGTTGAAATTTTGTACAAAAATCAGTCTACCGCTGTAGTTGTGCTGTTCGGAAAATCATTTTATGACGTCATTAACCCGCATTAATAACACAGCGAAAATTTCGTCATTGTTTATAAACACAAATTGAAGTCGATTGTATCGCCTACCATTGTACCTATAATATTTTCTACTGCGCATTTGGGCTACCTCGAGTTGTAAAGCCGCAAGTTGATTCAAAATCTGTTGATATTGTATCTGGCAATATCTGGTTGATACTGCTAGAAGTGTCATTTGAGGAACCCGGAACGCTTGGAGGCTCTACTGCATTGGTACACGCACTAACATCTACTATTTTATCATCCATGTTTGCTAGTGTGTGGTTTTTGCAAAGTAGTCTGTCTGTATGTGTGTGCCTGTAATCATCGTAGCGCCCAGTGTACTAATGCTAGAGAGTTAACTACAAAGCTGGGAGGATGAGCGTAGCGAATCTGATGTGATGAGGAAAAGTTCCGAGGTGCCCTGAACCCGATTGTTTTAAACTAATTTCATTGTAAAAATGAATAAACAACCATATTTTTTTTTGTAATATTTTATAATTATACAAGCTTATTATCTTTTCCTCAAAATTTAACCTTTTGTACATTCATTACTATCGACCAAATTTCTTTAATTATTTCAGTTAATTACTCTTTCGTTTGTCTAGTCTTTTTAATGTTTATAAAAAGCAAGGGGTTATTCAATGCTAACATTGTGTTGCCTTGTTAAAGTTCGCGTGATAGATCAACTAAAAATTATCCTTCGAAGCCAATTTTATAGAAATATATCTGTTATTTCTTTTGTAGATCTATGTTTAGAAAAGCTGGGGCTTATGTGGAATCAACTTTTTATAACCGTTTTTTATCAAATTTCCATCTGAAATTGAGGTTTTACGGATGTGGATAGTGAAGGGTATAATATCTTAGTAATAGTTTTAATAATTATTAACACACATTATTATCCAAGCATCATCAACTAATCACTTTATTACCATAGTAACATTTGACATAACATAAACAACAGTGTTACCTACTTAAATATAAATAATACAAAACTATAAATTAATACATGACAAAGGGGGTAGTGGAAAGAAAGATTCAATAGTTAGATTAAAATACAGTACGTAATTTTGGTAATTCACGTTTTTATAAGATAACGTCTTAATTTGTTGTTTCTAAAAAAATAAAAGTTTATAATTATTACGTACATATATTTTGTGAAGAAACTAGTTAAATTGATCCTATTCTAGCTTATTCTAATCAGTGTAATTCTTGATTACAAGGCTTACTTACTTGATTATAAAGCTTACTTTACAGGCTTACTTGATTACCAGCTTACTTTGATTATAAAGCTTACTTGATTATAAGGCTTATTGATTACACAGCTTACTTGATTATAAGCTTACTTGATTACAAGGCTTACTTGACTACACAGCTTTCTTGATTATAAAGCTTACTTGATTGTAAGGGCTACTTGATTACACAGCTTACTTGATAATAAAGCTTACTTGATTATAAGGCTTACTTGATTACACAGCTTACTTGATTATAAAGCTTACTTGATCATAAGGCTTACTGATTACACAGCTTACTTACTTGATTACACCTTGATTACACAGCTGACTTGATTACACATCTTACTGGATTATAAGGCCTACTTGATTACGCAGCTTACTTGATTATAAAGCTTACTTGATTATAAGGCTACTTGATTACAGCTTACTGATTACACAGCTTACTTGATTACACATCTTACTGGATTATAAGGCCTACTTGATTGCACAGCTTACTGAATTATAATGCCTACTTGATTACCAGCTTACTGGATTATAAGGCTTACTTGATTACACACTTAATCAAGTAAACCATTTTATCAGATGATAATTTTATTAAATGAGTTTTAAACTAAATTTTACAGATGAGAGCTTAGGTGTGATGTTGAAGGTGGGGAAATTAAGGTTTCCTAAGGTGTGCTACGTAATAATATTTTTAATTATGGTTTGTTGAATTGCATTGTAGGTCCCTTAGGGCTTGTTGGCTGGGGGGGGGGGGGGGAGGGTCGAAGTAAAGGTTTGAATATTCATTGTGAGGCTTACACCTATATCCCACAGGGAATAATATATAAAACTTATACATAATACATATCCTTCTCATAAGCCACCTAGGGGTTTTTTTTTAAATCTAGAAATTATTTTTTACAAATTCTATATTATGTTATGATAAAGTAAGGACATTTCTTAAGCTAGTTAAGGTATATTCACGGATTTAAGCTAAAGAGATTTTGCTTTTAATAATTAATATGATTAAAATATATTAATCTGTTCAAAAAATATTTTAAGTCAGTTTAAATAAATTGAAAATCAGTTTCCGTCGATACTTGCTGTTGAAAATGAATATCCGGATATGGACCTGTTTCGGCTCAACGCTATAATTTGTAGGTGGGGCAACTCTCAAGCTCTAAACTAATAAAGTTATATCAGTGAATTACTTTTAGTTCAACGAGCGTTATGAGCACTCTGAAGATCTTCATTGCATTTTTATGGAACCAATTAGGAAATGGCCTAGCTGGATTTCTTCTCGGGATTATATGAGAAAACCATGCACTTGTTGTATGATTTTATTTAATTATAATTGTTTTATATAATCAACCCCTATACTGTAGGATTTCTTCTTAGGACTATATGAGAAAACCATGCACTTGTTGTATGATTTTATTGCAATTATAATTGTTTTATTATAATCAACACAACCAATTAGGAAATGGCCTAGCTGGATTTTCTCGGGATTATATGAGAAAACCATGCACTTGTTGTATGATTTTATTGCAATTATAATTGTTTTATTATAATCAACCCCCTATACTGTAGGATTTCTCTTAGGACTATATGAGAAAAACCATGCACCTTGTTGTATGATTTTATTGCAATTATAATTGTATTATTTTAATCAATTTAATACGGAAAGATTTCTTGTATGAGCACTCATTTAAATTCTATGCTACAATTAGTTCTTGGTCATTCATATCACTAGACTCTTCTCTCCACCACTGATGATGACAGTTTAGGGTGAAAGCTTTAACTAAAATTAAACATAGTGGAGAGTCTCTTTGACACATTGTGCCAGAAAACTTGGAAATGAAAAAAGCACATAGCTAAGCTACATTTAGGAACTGTTCCATCATTCGACATTCGAAAAACATTCCAGATATAGAACGGCTATTTGCTTTTTGCATTCCTACGGTGTGTCTCGCACAGTCATATAGCGTTAACTATATATGTCTTGCAAAACTCGGTAGTATCAACTTATTACTTTGTTTAGACGCGGGGTTTAGTAGGGGGTTCAACTCCCCGGCAGTTGTCGTGTGAACAGGATCAAACACGGGATTCAGCCTTAAAACCTTTAAAACACGGGATTCAGCCTTGAAACTCCTTTTAAACACGGGATTCAGCCTTGAAACTCCTTTTAACGGGGATTCAGCCTTGAAATCCTTGAAACACGGGGATTTTTTGAAAAAACACGGATTTACTTGAAATCCTTTTAAACGGGATTCAGCCTTAAAACTCCTTTTAAACACAGGATTTAGCCTTGAAACTTCTTTTTTTCGGGCTAGAGTCTAAACTATAGGTTAAAAATACCTTCTTGGGATTGAACCCCTTGCCAAACCATGTGAACAAAGTATATATTAGTTATAGGTTATCACTTTTTATTAGGTAATCTAGTTATTACTTTTCTAATCCTTCTCTGTGGTTTCACACTATAAATATTCGTGTGATTACGTTCTTCAAAGAGAGAAGTACGTCTACATAATGCATTGAAGGAAGTGACATCAAAATCAAGTTGTTTGCTCAAAGTAACATACTTGTGATACAACACCAGTAAATAAAGTGCTTTAGAGTTAAAAGGGTTTTTCTCAGATACCCTAATGTATTTTATTTGTTTGTCCTATGACTCTGCAGTATTGTAGTGGAAGTCAAAAGGGGTTTTTCCAGCTTTCTCTCCTCTCCTTAGCATAATCGATATGGGTTTCAGGCTATGCTATCTCATATCTATACCATCCTTTAGTTTAACTACCTGGGTTAAACCTGATAAACCCTAAAGGTATGTTAAACTTTAAATATCATTCTAAAACTTGTTTAACTTTTTTTTTAAAAGCATAAAAATCACGCGGAGGTCCGCAGCCCAAGCGAATTTTCTTCGAAATGCGTGCTATCTTGCTCAACGATTACTTGTTTAAGTGTCCGGTATATGGTTTATAACCTGAGCAGTAGCGTCACAAATTGTAATTTAATTTTTCCGGATCTAAAAATTACGCCTAACTTAAGTTATCATTACAAATTTGGTTTCAAAAAGGTTTTAAGCATGTAAAGCTATCATTTACTCTATCACCCATATTATTAATAACTACTCAGTATTAGGATTCAAAGTATGAGCGCCAGAGGAATTCATCATGATCAGAATAATAAATAAATAATAATAAATAAATAAATAAATACTTTTATTATTGCTTTAAGTACAGATAGGTACAATCACAATTCGTCATTATTTAGAGCTTAAAATAAAATATTTTAAATAACAAAAGTTCTTTTTTAAACAAATAACCACTGATAAAATTGACATAAATCATTTTGACACAATTTTTTAAATACATTACAGAGACATAACAGCTAAAAACAAAACAACAGTTTAAACCTATAACAATTAAAACAAACAAATCTAAAACAATTAAATTTTAAAGAAATCTTTGGCTTGAAACTCAGTTATTTTGTAGATCGGTTTATTGACTAATATATTATAAATTTCATCCGCAAATACATTTCGCTTCCTTAATATTCTTTAGTTGCTCCGGTAAGCTATTGAAAGTTAATACTAGTGTAGTACTGACTTTCTTCGAATTTGCAAGTTCGGTGCTTTTTAATTATTATTAAATTATTTTTATTCCTAGTATTATAGGTGTGGACGTCAGAATGTTTCTCTATATTCCCCTGAAGAGCGTGCATTTTTTTTAAAGTTCTAAAAACATATAGACCAGTTGTTGTCAAAAGATCTAACTTAGTGAACCATTTTCTACATGATGCGCGGTAAGGTAAGTCTAAAATTAATCTAATAATCTTTTTTTGAGTTTTTAAAATTTTCTCAGCTTTTGATGAATTACCCCATATTTCTATTCCATACAGCTTAGACACTACCAGACCATAATAAATTTGAATTAGTTCATCTCTATTTAAGTACTTTTTTAAATGCTTTATAATATAATAGCTAGAATTTAGTTTTTTGTTTACTGATTCTATCTGTGTTTCCCAGTCAATAGTGTTGTTAATAAAGAGACCTAAAAACTTAGTTTCCTTACATTCTATGAGCTCTTTTCCATCATACATAATCCTTAAATTATTTGTATTTGAAAATTTCCCTAACTTCATAATTTCCGTTTTACTTTCATTTAATACTAATTTGTTATTTTGTATCCATTGTTTCAGGTGCCGCAGGACTCTATTGCATCTCTGGACAAGCTCTATCTCATCTTTACTCTTTAAAAATATGGTAAGGTCGTCGGCAAATAAAACACATTCATCGGCCTCGGACAAGGCCCCAGGCAGATCATTAATGTAAATCAAGAAAAGCAGGGGCTCCAAAATACTGCCTTGAGGCACCCCTCTAAAAATTTCTAGAAAACTTGATGTCATCTCTCCATTGTCATCACTAATGGAAGTGCATTGTTTTCTTCTACAAAGGTAATCTTTGATTGTGTCATATATTTTTCCCCTAATCCCTAACTTATACAATTTTCTTAATAGGATTTTGTGATCGACCAAGTCAAAAGCCTTTGACATATCAACCACAACCACAATACATTTTTCTTCTTTATCTTTACCCTCATGGAATGTATTCGTAATATGGGTAAGACTCTCCAATAATGTATTATTTATTTAAAGTATAAAGTATAACCGGCTTTCAACTAACTAAAGGTCATCATTAGTGCCGGTGAGATGTTAGGAAGCTAGGTTTTGAGTCTATTCTTACTGTTGACAGATATAAGAGTCTTATATCTGTCAACACAAATATAAGAGTCTTATATCAGCCAACACAGATATAAAAGTCTTATATCAGTCAACTGTAAGAAAAGACTCAAAACCTAGCTTCCTAATATCTCACCGGCACTGGATGACCTTTAGTTGATTGAAAGCCGGTTATGCTTTACTTTAAATGAATAATACATCAGTGGAGAGACATATTTTATTATTCTGATTCTACTCCATTTTGTTTGTGTTAATACGTGTTATTTCAATTATTGTCTTATGTTAAACAAAACTATGAATAGATTTTTATCTTTTATTAAGTTGGTATGCGTGTTAATGGTTTGTATTTACTTTATTATTCATTAGAATATTAAAATCACATTATTCATAAGGATACACGCATGCTATTAAATGATGCTTAACACTTTTAAAGCTTTTATATTTTCTTTTAAAGATCTACGTAACGATTATGCTATCACGTGAAATTTGTATTCTTTTTCGAGAATCCAAATAATATAAGAGTTTATATTATTAAGAGTTTACTGGAGAATAAGTTTGAGGGTTTAGGCATAATTTATTACCTGTTGTAAAGGACGTGAAATGTAAATTTTTTTTTAATATATTTCTATAGAGTTGCTAGAAATATTTGGCGAAGCGTTGATGTATTAAATATACTACTTGTCTGATGCAAGGTATGACATAGAGAAGACAATCTTGTGAAACTTAAGGAAACTCGCCGCACATTTACTCGATTCAATATAAAAATTCGGGTTGGAGAACCTCGAAACATTTCCTCATCACATCCGATTCTACCATACTACCATGTATGCTTAACACTTCTATGTATGTTAACAATTCTAACACTGCTTAAACACTGTATGCTTAACTTCTATGGTAACACTTGTATGCTTAACTTCTATGATGCTTAACACTTCTATGTATGCTTACAATGCTTAACACTTCTATGTATGCTTAACACTTCTATGTATGCTTAACACTTCTATGTATGCTTAACACTTCTATGTATGCTTATGTATGCTTAACACTTAACTATGTATGCTTAACACTTCTATGTATGCTTAACACTTCTATGTATGCTTATGTATGCTTACTATGTATGCTTAACACTTCTATGTATGCTTAACACTTCTATGTATGCTTAACACTTCTATGTATGCTTAACTTCTATGTATGCTTAACAATTCTATGTATGCTTAACACTTCTATGTATGCTTAA
Source organism: Microvelia longipes (assembly GCA_018340805.1). Lineage (NCBI taxonomy): Eukaryota > Metazoa > Arthropoda > Insecta > Hemiptera > Veliidae > Microvelia > Microvelia longipes. The sequence continues at coordinate 50,924,149 of JACMZG010001908.1, read as the reverse complement.
CACTTCTATGTATGCTTAACAATTCTATGTATGCTTAACACTTCTATGTATGCTTAACACTTCTATGTATGCTTAACACTTCTATGTATGCTTAACACTTTATGTATGCTTAACACTTCTATGTATGCTTACACTTCTATGTATGCTTTTCTATGTATGCTTAACTTAACACTTCTATGTATGCTAAATATGTATGCTACATACTAAATAATATATATTATATAATACTAGAATTATTATATATTCTATAAATACATTGAGTTCGCTAATGATCAGGCATTTCTATTTAAATTGTATCTGTAATTTTTATTTAAGAATATTTTTTGTCATTAGATAATAGAGGTAGACTATAGACTATTCACCACAGCACAAGGCAAATGCCTTAATGTGATGAATAATTAAATGTTAATGGCACAAAATACCTAAACTTTTTGTATCTATAATTTGTTTAGAAATGTTTATTAAATATGGTGTCTATAAATAAGAGAAGCTTTTTTTATGATCTGATACTCTTTTTTAAGATTATTACAGCAAAATAGACTGTTCATATCTATTAAATTGTGTTAGTTTCAATGCACCAACTTACAATACCAGGTCACCAAGAACTTTTTTCAATCAACATAACACCAACTATGGACAAAATAGTCCAATATATAGAATGGCTAGAAACACAAATGGTCTTCCACAGCTTCAATTTTTTTCATCTTCTCTTGAACAATTCAAATTTCAAACTAAAATTTACGTTTAAATTTTGCTTCAATCTCAAATTTGTTTAATGTTTGCATCTTTACCTTTTTGCTTAATTTTTTACTCTAACTTCTTAAATATTGCTTACATTTTACTTTTAGTAATTATATTTCAATTTAACACTTAATATTTGCATGTACTTTTTAATTTGTAATAACTTATTTGTTTTTAATTTTTATGTTTTGTAACTCATTATTTTGTATGGTATGGTTTATCCGTAATAAAAGTCTTTATTTATTTAACTGAAAATAAATGATATATTATTTAAAAAAAACACATATACGAAGGTGAATTTCATTATCAGCATTAGTTCTAATTTTATCGTTTAATATGTATAACGATTACATATTAATATGTATTAATTTTTATGTAAAGATATAACGTTTTCCGATTAATAAATTTGGAAATTCGCTTATAGGGTTGTGTTTGGCCACTTATATCTTCTAATACGACAAACTGCTACAGGACAACATCCATGAGAGGGCACAGCGAGACGCAGAAAAAATGGTCATTGTCAAGCCTCTTGGCTGAGTGGCCAAAAGACTTGAGGCCGAAGGGCTTCTGTTCATGATACAAGAATATTAAAATATTTTTCTTTTGTTACGATAATCTATTTTATTTATATTGATTTAAATTTAAATCATTTTTTTTTTCAAGAGGGCAAACAGTTTAAATGTCTCTGAAAGTATATTAGGAATGAAAATCTTTCAAAAACATAATTTCCTTTTTCAACTTAAATTTATTGCTTGTTTTTGACTTAATTATTTGTTGAAACCCAAGCTCGTTTTTCTAAAACAGAGCTAGATGTTTTATCAAGTTGGAATTGAATTTAAAATAACATTGTGCGCTCTCGTATACATTTTGTATGTTGAAAAATAAATATTAATAAGAAGCAAGTGATTCATAAGGTGTGAGATGAGCTTCTATGGGGTAGAACCAGCTCAGGTAGAACCAGCATGGAAACGCTTTATCCTTTCATTTCGATCTAACTTATCTCTGTACCTACCTTTCTTTCTATCCAACCCGGGTTTTTACCTACCTTATTTTCTACCTACCTTTCTTTCTATCCAACTCGGCTTTCCACCCCGCATTTTGTTTTTCTCCATTTTTGTAATGTGTTATGGAGATTTATAAGTTTCATTACAAGATGTTATGGTTATTTCTTGTGTTTTGCTTATTCTACAAATTGCTTCTGAATTCATATTTTTCTTTTTTGTTATTTTGTTCCTTTCCAAATTATTTTTGTTTCTTATTATTTCTTTATTGTTTATTTATAGGAATACAACACATACAAGTAGCACTTAATTTAAGTTTATTCACCCTTCCAAAACATTCTAAAGGAAAACGAAGGGATACAGTTCTCTTAAAGTCTACTTTTGCAGCTAAGTTTTAATAGAAATCCTCTTTTATCTATTTAGCAAGCTAGCTTATATATTTGTATTTTTCTTATGTGATTTCTGATGCTTCAAGCGCTGCTTACCATATTAAACCTCTTCTTTAAAATATTTTGGCGTGATATCTGGATTAAAGAGATATCTGGGGTTGTGGTGTGACAAATAATTATTTCGATGATAAATCTACAAATTTATTAATATGGCAACACTGATTATTGCTTTTAATAGAAGACTAAGTAAAGAAGAGATAAATATAGTAATAATAATAATACATTTACACTTTTCCTCATTTATACCGTAGGTATATAAGAAATGTATTGTGTTTGCAAACAAATCCGAAACCGGCATGTCACCGGTATTATCCGATTCAGGCGTTTTAAGGCCTCCGGAATGGTTTTCGCAATGTTGTCTGTGTGTGTGTGTGTGTGTGTGTGTGTGTGTGTGTCTGTGTGTGTGTGTGTGTGTGTCTGTTGTCATCGTTGTTCCCAGTGTATTTATACTAGAGAGTTGAAACTTTATACAAAAATCAATCTACCGCTGTAGTTGTAATAATAATAATAATAATATCTATTTATTTGCTTAATATACATTACAGCTTTTTTTTAAAACAATATTAGGGTATTACAATATTTAAATAATATGTTAAGTATTTAGTTTTATTAATATACATATATATACACATACACACATATACATACATACATACACATATATGTATGTACATATCTATACGAGCGAAACGAGTCTGAAGCAAAGAGGATGAGCTTAGCGACTTCGATGTAATGAAGAAAAGTTCCGAGGCACCCCGGATCCGATTTTTTTGCATATAAAGCTAGAAGAGCTAAATATATATTTTACATTTATATCAAAATATAAATATATTTTATCGATGTAATTTAATGATAATAATATAATATTTAATGATAACTCAAACTATGGCTTTTTTAATTATCTTGCAAATTTAAAAAAAAAATAAATAATCAATAATAATAATAAATAATATAAAAATTGTTGTATTTAACAATTTTCTTCAATAAAGCATTATACAAATATTATGCACTTCCTCAACTAATTTCTGCAAGTTTAAATTGATAAAGCAAAATAATAGTGGTAATTATTGTTGTTTCAAATGCTTTGTGCGCGAAACAAATCAGTGATCATTTTTTTAGTGCGTGACGTAACCTTACTACTTGACATTCAATTTGTGTAATTATTACTTGGAATTTGAGAAAAAAGTTTATAGTTTATTAATCTGCAATAATAATAATGTAATGGTAACGAGAAACAGATAATAATATAGTTCCTACATGTTCCATAGTGTAGTTGCCTCGCCTGCTGATGATGGCTTTTTGCCGAAACCGGTCCAGGGATATTCATACCAACAGAAAGTTTCGACGGTAGCTGATTCTTCAATTTCAACTGTTAATTAAAACACTGAGTCCAGTAGTTCAGTGGTAGAGCCCTCACTATTCGACCTACAGGTCGATGGTTCAAATCCAGGATCCACGTTTTCGTTGTCTCCAGCTCACGAAAAATCAAGGTTATGCGGGTTGATGGAGATAAAGGTCGGAAAGATTCACTGAGGTTTGTATGTCCGAAAAGTTAGTCATTGAAAGTGAAGCCGGGGCACGAGTAACGGAAGTGACTAGGAACGAAGGGATCACCTAGTAGCACTGCGGAACTTTGACATTCAGGTCAGGGCTAAGAAATGAGTTTGTGTACACTGACGTCGGGGTTGCTAGAGTTCTCTGATAGGTGGCGGTAGACTGGTCATAGTGGTGAGCCTTGTAAGTGTCTGCTGATGCCAGAGGAGCTGATGGGATTGGTGAGACTGGTTAAACGAGGGTGGGCCAAGTGAAACCAGCTAAGTGTGATTAGATGAGCTTGTAAGACTAGATGAACTGGTGAGCCTAGCCAGATTCTAGATGGTCTAGATGAACTATGAACAGTGAGAACTAGTCGCGGACACTAGCCAGTGCGGTGAGTTTGGATAGAGCCTGGTTGGGCTATATGAACTAGAGACACTGTGAACTAATCATATGTGCCGCCATGTACGGAGGGTGTCCTTCCTAGATGACTGAATGTGTACGAACTCTGGGGCGGATTATTTAAATGAGGGGTAAACGGGTTTAAGCCAAAAAATAAAAAATAAGTAAATAAATTAAAACTTTATTTTTTCACTGAAATCCGAACGGCTTTGCTTGAAATATTTTAGATTCCAGATAATAACCAGACAAACAAAATTAAATATAAAACCCTTTGCAGGCTTAAAAATAACCTGCAATACATTTAAAACGTATATAATTAAAATTGGGTTATGGACACTTGTTATTTTTAGCATTGACATTTAGTACGTTCACACACACTCTAGATCCGAGGATCGTATAGAATACGTATACAATACGGTCAACTAACTTCACGGTTCTTACAGCGTATTTGTTTAGTCGATCGAGTGATAACTGATCCCGCCAAAACATGGCGTCTTGTATAGTGAAGCTTCACTTTTGGTTATAAGGAAGTTTAAAACAAAAAAAAAATATTTAATTAAATTGTGATTTCTTTGCATAATAATAAAGTTACAATAAAAAAATAATATTCCAAAAGTTATTTGATCAAAAACGGTTATACGAGAAGGTTATCCGTTAAATACGATCGTCTCTAAAGGTACACACACAAAAAGACAGCGTCTCGGGGGATCCATGTAGATTCCATCTCCCTAGTTTTATCGTATTTGATCGGATCCTTCTATCGTATTCGAATATTTAAGCCTTGATAGCGTTGTAGATACGCTTTCGCGTATATTCGGGTTCGAGCCTCAGGTCTTCGGGTTACTTTTTATTAAAAAAAATTAAATTTACTTATTTTTACTTTTTCTCATTTATAACCGTATGTATGTTATTGGAAAAATATTTTATACAGTAGGTATACAGAAAAGTATTATGTCTGCACTGAACATCTGAAACCGAGATTTACCTCCTAAGTATTTTTCACAAAGTTGTATCTCTGTATATGTGTGAGTGTGCCTTACTATAGTAGCTCGCGGAACATTTATGGTAGAGAGTTGAAACTTTGTACAAAAGTCAGTCTATAGGTTTAGTTGTGCTAATTGGTAAATAATGTTTTTGACATCATTAACCGGCAACCATTTCATAATACGCTGAAAAATGTTTCGATAAAAATCAGTTGGACACATAGAAGTATTCAAAAGATCAAAAATAAACAAAAAAAATAATACGTCCCGGCCGGGATTCGAACAGCTAACCACTGAGCGACTGCTTTAATCCCTGAGCTAAGTAAGCTTACAAATGAAGAGTTGCAATAATTTATACATAAACTTTCAAAACTACATTCTCTAGATTAACCATATAACATCTGTTATCTGATTTTAAACATGTCTGAATGAATATTGACGTGTTAGAACTCGATGAATGTATCCTGAGGGAATAATTTCTAAAAAATTTATTTTAATTTTTTTCTTTTTTAAGTAGTAGTGCTCTAATTTGTTAGTATTATAATGTAAGTTGTCTATACTGATTCCTGCAATGACGTCACCGCCGGACTATAACCTAACATGTCAAAAAAAATTGCTTTTATTCATTAAAACCCTCCAATTGAATCACCTTCTAACTCTATCAGCTTACCCAAGTGACGCAGTAGTTTTTTTGCCGCGAATCTTACTTTTTCTAAATATTTTATTTTCTTATATTTTATTTTTTCGGTGAAATAAATTTTTTGTTATCTCGATTAACCTAAAAAAAACATAAATTACAATTTTTGCATCTTCATTGAGAATTTAAAGAAACATAGTTGGCATATTCTTTTATTCGTTGAAAAAAATAAGATAAACCTACAAGACCAACTTACAAAGAAATATTTAAAATTGTAACGCTGAAAAATTTTAAACTTTATTAATGCGATATCTCAATACTATGATTTTGGATTAGCTGCTTCTATAATGGCATAAACGCCGATGCCGAGCGGCCTAAAGAGCCGACACTTCGGAGCTATCTAAAGAGCCCACACTTCGGAGCTGCCTAAAGAGCCGACACTTCGGAGCTGCCTAAAGAGCCGACACTTAAAAGCGGCATTAAAAGCCGACACGTGGGAGCTGCTTAAAGAACCAACACTTTGGAGCGTTCTTAAGAGCCGACATTTGTGAACGGTCTAAAGAACCGACATTTTGGAGAGCATGTATTCATAATTTTTTATTCTTCATAGTAATCCCTATGATATTTACCATGAACCCATACATATGCACCGTATGTATTTAGTATACGACCTTTTATCAGTCTTAGCTACCATCATAAGTTAGGTTAAAATTAAGGTTAAAAACTAAGGTTAAAATTATTCTTATAAAAGAGTGAGATGTGTCGGTAAGCCTGGTGTTAAATATCTGTTCCGTCTGGTTTTGACAAATGGAAAGTTACAAAGATGACAGGCAGACGCTGCGAGCGTATCGTTTAGGCCTAGCTCTACAGTGTAGGAGGTTTTATAAATTGAATATTGAAATATTGTTTTTGGCACCAGTGCTATACGTGTCTAATGGTTTTTCACCTCTTGTAAATGAAAATTGAAAAATAATATGTATTTGCACAGTACACAGCACCATATTAGTCTAAAGAATTTATGCCTTGTTAGTGGTAAGAAAATTTAGTATCTATTATTTTTAAAAAAAGAAAACTATAAAAATTGCTTAAAATGATTGACAGTTTTTTCTAGTTATTTCCCTTTTCACTTTCCCTTGGTGCAGTCTTTTATTAATTTCTTACTTCTACTACGTCTTTCTACTGCTCTTTTTGATTCTTACTTTTCGCCAACCTTATTTTAATTTTAACACAGATCTGTGCAATAAAGAGGTGATGGAGATGCTCTCAGTAGTTTTTATTAGTTTTTTCTTTTTGTTTCTCTTTAAGAGGTCACATTTTCTCAAATGTTTGATAATGGCTTCATAGCCGAAACGTTACACTAATCGTCGTTTTTTATTACCACCCTATTGGACACAACTTTTTCTCCAAAAATTTTCTTCCAAAAATTTTGGAATACACAGAGAATTGAAGACTTCGAGAGAAAATCTAGCTAATGCTATTGAGAAAGCATTGAAACGCGTCTCTGCAGAATACCGTCCATACATTATTTATCTATACGTGGAAGCCCCCTGCAATTTCAATTTATTTTAATATAACTTTATTTTCAAATAAAAAATACAGGATTAATACATTTCAACAAATTATTTGTTAGTACATTCTTCTTCTTATTATTGTTTGCTATTTATAGGTATTTAGTCATTTATGTATAATAACTGCAACCCCTCCAATAAGCAGAATGCTTGAATCTGGAATCGATTACATTTTTATGTATTTATTATTACTATTTGTTTATTTTGAATATTTTAGGGTTATTTATGTCATGATAATATATTATAACTTATAACATTAAATTATCATAACGTAACTAAATTAAAATATTCAATTAAAAAATAACAAGGTTCGTGTTATCTATAACAACTTAGGTATTTGGTTTCCTATGATACGACCCACGGCTATAATCAGTTGACAGCGTGGGAAAATAATGTGAGGGAACCAATAAGGTTAGTCCTAAATGTTAAATCACGCCCTCAATTTCACATCAGGTCAATCTTATTGGTTTCTCAACACTATTTTTCTGCGCTGTCAACTGATTTTAGCCGTGTGGCGTACTTTAACTATTCTTTGGTCGAGCGTTGATAGGCCTATTAATTTTATTTTGGTTGACAGAGAAGTTACCTCCTGTCTCCCTAGTTATATATCAGTCAACATTTGAAGTAATGACTTCTTTATAGTGGCTGTTAATAGCAAAATAAAATATCTTAGCTCTGTGTGTTGTCTGTAGGATGCCTTGTTACAAATATCTTAGTTCTGTGTGTTATCTGTAGGATGCCCTGTTACAAATATCTAAGCTCTGTGTGTTGTCTGTAAGATGCCCTGTTACAAATATCTTAGCTCTGTGTGTTGTCTGTAGGATGCCCTGTAACAAATTTCAACTACATTGGTCTAATTTTCGACTCAGCAAAATATGTTAACTGGGCTTTAACATTGCTTTTGGGCATCACAATTTGATTTAAATTTAAATCTCATTATTTTACGGTATTTTATACCAGTTACTAAAAAAATAAAAGAAACATATTACTAACATCACAAAAAGAAAAACAATTAGCCAACATACTAATCACAATAATATCATACAATACTTATAATACTACATTAAAGCCATTATACTAAATGAGAGAAAAAAAGTAGAAAGACTAACAGAAAAAATAAAATAAAAACAGCAGTTAAAATAATATATAAAGATAAAATTAACTAGACTCACTTTATCAAACTTTAACTAAGCTTAAAGTTTGATTTTTGTGTCAAGTTTCAACTCTCAAGTAAAAATACGACGAAAGTTATACGTGTCATATACACACACCGACACAACATGATAAAAACCTCTGAATAAACGTCATAAAAAAAAGTCTTAAAAAAATAAAATTCTCGTAAAATTTCGATTTCGTTTTTTTAGGTTGATCACAACATTTTCCGTATATACCTATACAATTGCTGAGAAAAAGTAAAAATAATTTTACCTTTTTAAAATAATGGATGTAATGAAATTTTGTATTTTCCTTTTATTATTGTCTTTAAGGAGATTACTTTCTCACACTGAATAAAGTTTCTTACGTACTTATCCGGGCAAATTCTATTTACTTTGGAAACAAGTCTACAGTGTAGGTTGTTAAGGGTGCACATTTCTGATCCTTTTAAATATCTCAGAGGTAAGGAATTTTAAATAGAAAGAAAACCTTTTTGCCTTTTATTTTCTTTTATTCCGATATACTTGTGGGTTTTTTGTTCAAAATAAAAAGCCTTTGTTAAATAACAAATCTCAATGAATTTCAAACTTAAACCTAAAAGTTTTTTTTCTCGGTCTAAAGTTAATTTATCCTGAGTTAAAAAAGTAATTAATTACTTTAAACCTTTTTTTCTTCATTTTATTAAATTTAAATCAAATTCTCTTTGGGATAAAAACAGGGACCTTCGTTCTCTGCCAACTTCGTGGCCTATTCGGTATTCCTATTCCTCCTATTCTCTGCGCCTATTCTCTGCGACCTTCACGGTAATTCCTACCCGTTAGTAGTTCTCTCTTAACTATCATAAACATTTTCTATAAAGGTGCATTCACAATACTGCGGTAACAATGCGTCCGTCCGTTGCGTGCGGTGACAGCTCAAATTCCAACCTATGTAATCGTATGGGACGTTCTTAAACAACTTGCGTTAGCCGTTGCGGAAGATTGAAATTTCCGCAAACCTATTAAACCCGCACAAATGATCTAGTGATTAGCATTTGATTGATTACAAAACACCTTAGAGGCCTGATGCGTGCTATAATCGCTTAAATTGCAATGATAGCATTAATGAGCGTACTAAAACTTGCATAAAGTGCATGTGTTAGCACTTTATGATTCTATTTAAGACCTGGTTTCACTAATTCCAATGTCATTCATTATACTCAAGTGTTATGTAAATGTCCGTTTCTTTAAAGTTGTTTATAACGTATTATATTTATTAGTTAAATAAAATTATTACTTTTTAAAAAATTGTTTTGTTTAAAGACTGTCGAAACTGGCGCAGTCGGTAGGACCAGTGTAGGTAAATTTGGACCACTAATTTGGTAACTAATTTATTTTCGTTTTAACAATTAACTACTTAGACGATCCAACTTAAGTGAAAATTTTTTCCGTTACTATTTTAAAGAATCTCTTGATCATCGAGATGACCTCCAGATTCAACAAAGGACACACATCGCCGTTGCCGAATCTACTTTTAGCCTAAGGAACTCCTGATTATTGGAATCACCTTTAAATTCTGCATAGGACACACATCGCCAATTTCGAATCTATTTATCGTTTTACTTCTGTATCGTTAGCTTCTACGGGGCTAAATGGGTTTTGATTATTTCTAGTATCTAATTGATTTGAATTTTCTGTAGAAACTTGATTATTATCTTGTATGTTTATTCCACCCAATAAATTTAATAGCTCATCTATAGATTCGCTTATTAATTACTTACATATACTCTTATAATTATTTAGCACTTTTAATATTTGTATTCATTAAATATTAAATGTTTATATATTTATTATATAAAAGATTATTTAATTTAATATTTATATTGATAATAATGATAATGAAAATGCCCGTTTAGAGCCTTGCGGATCATCAGGGATAACCCCTGCGGGAACCACCTCGGGTGGTTGTAGCAACCGTTACGCTCAAAGTGAATTCTAAAGTTGGCGATAATTTATCTAAACAATAATCTTCTATAAACTGAGAGCGTAACCTGGGATGCGAACCCCAGACCTCCGCAGGTGTCAAAAGTCAGTGTAAAGACTATCGTCTTAACGACTTCGGCCACGGAGGCGGCTAATATTTATATTTATTAAATATTAAATATTTATTTAATATTTATATTCATTAAATATTAAAAATATAAACTTAGACCATAGGAAATTTTAAATAAAAAAAAATATTTTTTTTTATTCTTTAACAAGAAGAACTATCATGTTGTGTGAAAGTTATTATTATCGTTATTATTATTCCCATTATTATCGGAATCGCAATTTAGTTATCCATACCATTATTTTGGTTGTTTATTTCCTCAATTTGGCTGTCCATACCTACGCCTTACCTAACACAACAAAGATAAACTTAACCAAACTCCGTCTTGTATAGAAAACTAATCAATAACCTTTGTAGAATCGAGAAAAAAATGTATTTACAGAGGCCCTCAAATAAAAGAAAACCCACCAGGGAGTCTGAGAGAAGAGGTCGACAAATTGACACAATGTTTTAATAACCTTTCCCCCAGCCTCCTCGGGGAAATCAAAAACCTGGTTATCACGTTAAGCAACCGCTGCTTACTTTAGAGCTTGACCCGGAAAAATTACATCTCCAAGACTAAAGAAAAATATCGCAATACTTCATTCTTTCTTTGTTGTTAATTCGTTAATAAATCGGAAATGGGTTCTTCAAAACTTTCTCTTACTACTTCAGATTCGGTATGCGCGTCCTCAGATTGCCAATGCCTAAGGTAAAACTTCTTAAAAAATTCTACTAAGGTCATGTTTTGATCAAGGAATAACCCCAAATTTTAGGTTGGGGAGTTTCGGACTCAGAAAATCGAGTTTAACTAATTATACTAGTTATACTGGAAGTCAGTATAACTCCGAACGTCTTTACGGTTTGGCATTATTTAGATGAATACAATAATCGAATAATCATTAACCAACATTATTAGGTGACGAAAAATAAAAATCAATTATACAAAACACGCTCATACAAGTATGTCCAAAATAATGTTATGAAAGTAAATAAATTAGGCCCGTATTCAAAGACATCTTCCGAACATTCATTTTCCGAACATTCTTCTCAAGGAACAAGGAGAATGTTAGGAAATTGTTAGGAAGATGTCTTTGAATACGGGCCTTAAAGATTTTAAGAGTAGAATCAAGGAGCAATGCTTCGCGATAGAATCCTGGATCATGTAATGCACTCAGTTTTTTTGGTAGTGTTGCGCTGTAAGATTAACTCATAAAAGATCTCCCAAACTCACTTTTATGTTTCTTAAAAAGAATCTGAAACAAAACCATTATTCTTGCAACAAGAGAGTTAAGCAAATCATTTCCTAAAGTAAACTGATGAAAGCATTTTTTTTTAAATTTGGGATATAGCTAAGGGGATTATAAAAATCGTGATTCATGTTAGACTCGTGGAAATAAGTGAAAATATTTTCTGGAAAGCTTAAATAGACCTGTAGATTGATTTCCGTACCGAGTTAGCTTCTAGTTTGAAGGCAAGATCTAAAAAATCTATGCCCACTATGGCAAGTTGGTGTAATGTAGACACCTACCTCACCATGTTTTCGCTCCTCTTGTAATATAGGGTACATTCGCAAGGCCAGACCGTTCTAAACTAATAGACTTTGTCTTACTAGAGGGAGGACTTGGGCAGAATTGCACAGTAGTCTGGTAGTGTTGCAAATTCCATTAGGTACCATAACGGTACTCCCCCGTCCTCTACACAGACTAAAGACTCTCCACTCCTCTACAACCCTTATCACCGCATAAAATTTAAACTGCACACTTGAAACAGCGGGCATTTTTAATCACTTAATACAACACAAAGAATAATACAACTTTTTTTATAAAAAAAATGATTTTACTTAATAGTCAAAATAGCCGAAAAATAGAGTAATATTTATGAGAAATCATATTTAATATAAATAAACTAAAAAATGACGTCACCAATAAACCGTTATGGTACCAAGTCAACCAGGCCTTGATAAAAGCTAGCGTGTCATCCCTCTAGTTGTATAAGGGTACATAAAAGAGACCTAACCGTTCAGAACGTTCTAAACGAAAGGTGTTTTCTGCAGCACGGATCAGGTTCTTGCAGGGAACCCTGTTACGGACGGAATTAGTTACGAACATTAAATTCGAAATAAACACGGATCAGGTTCAGAGGGCTTGGCCAACGGCGGAACCCTAAAAGCCCGCTAAGCGAAAAAGCTAGAAGAGAGCTGAAAGAAAGTAACGAGCCTGGAACCCGAGTAGTTTGTTTACTTTTCCCCACTCCGTTCATTATTTTTACCCATTTATACCGTAGGTATATAGGAAAAGTATTGTGTTTGCAAAAAAATCGAAACCGGGATGAAACCGGAGTTATCCGTTTCAGGTGTTTTTAAAGACACCTGGGTGGTTTTTCAAAGTTGTCTGTCAGTATGTGTGTGTGTCTGTTATCATCGTAGCTCCCAGTATATTTATGCTAGAGAGTTGAAGTTTTGTACAAAAATCAGTCTGCTGCTGTAGCTGTGCTATTCGGAAATTATTTTTTTTATGACTTCATAAACTCGGCGAGAATTTCAAAAAATCATAAAACTCGAAAAAATTAAGAAATTGGATTGTGCATGCATGTATCCATGTATAAGACTAAGATAGGTGCTGCGTTTTACCTCATTGTCAGCATTAGTTCATCGCAATACAAGCTTTCTATCGAGTGACTTGTGTACGTTTTTAAAAAAATTGTAAAAAATTAAAAAATGATTTAATTGTGTTGAAATTAAGTACAAAAGTACACCTTTACTTTATAAGTAAGTACACAACGTTTCGTTTCAATACAAGTTTTTTTATTTATTTCTTTAACAAAAATATGCATATATATTTTTTAAGGAAATTTCTGTTTTCTGCATGCTCCGTTTATTCAAACACTACATGCATTGTCAATCTTCTTAATTATTATGTTATTATTAATTTTGGTTTTTTTCCTTGAAACATTTGATTTTTTGTTTTTTTTTCTTTTTTTTTGTTCTTTTGTTGATATTTTATAACCAGTCTGCCAAAAGTTATATATAACACTGGATATAAACAAAAAAAATAATCTTGAGAAATTGTTTTAGAATTAATCATTTTTTCAAAATCTATTGAATTGATCAATTAGAGAATATGATCCGAAATGTTATCATTAAAAAAGTAAATGTCAATTGTTTGAGGAAGGCCATGAATTTCCTTGTGTTATCCAGGAGTTGATAAGGGGGTATCTCTTGCTATCTACGTTAGGGCATGAAAACACGACATGGTCAGACGTCTGCTGGCTTGTCTGGTCACAACTACAAATTTCTGATTGTATGAGATTGAACTCATATATTGAGATGAAACTTAGCAAATCTGTTCTTCTGATATATATTCTAAATTTTAAACCGATCAATACATTTTTCTGCGTTATTTTAAAATTCTTTTTTAAGGCATTATTCTCGGTTAATGACGTCATAAAAACTTCACCCATTAGCTCAACTAGACCTAATAAATACTAAATAGTGTACCAAGTTTCAACTCTCTAGCATAACTCAATGAGATAACACACACACACACACACACACACACACACACACACAGACACAGATAACATGGTAGAAACAACTCTAGATGTCATAAAAACAGAAATTTAGTTATTATCCCAGTCTCGGATATGTAGTCCAAACATAACTCCTCATATACACCCCATAGTGTAAATGAGGAAAAGTAAAAAAGAAAAGAAAGATCTTTTTCATAATAAAGTTACGTTAAATGAAGACTGAAGACAATAATATAAGTACATAAAATGAAGACAATAATGTAATACGTACATAAGATAGAGACAAAAATATAATAAGTATATAAATTGAAGACAATAATGTAATAAGTATTATAAGAGAAGACAATAATTTGTATAAGTTATAAGATAAGTAATAAAGACATAATGTAATAAGTATAAGATAAAGACAATAATGTATCAAGTATATAGTTAAAGACAATAATGTAATAAGTATATAAATTAAAGACAATAATGTAATAAGTATATAAGATGAAGACAATAATGTAATAAGTATATAAATTGAAGACAATAATGTAATAAGTACATGAGATAAAGACGATAATGTATAAAATATGTAAGAGCATAGCTGTAACGTGAAATAAGAAAGTAAGTAATTAAATTCACAAAAATGCTATAAAACAAAAATATTTAACGAACCGCAACTTATAGCATTATCAGGTTAATTTTTCATGTGTTTGATAAAGCGGTATGATTTAGTAGTGTAAACTATTCATGTTTTGCAAAAACTCGGTAGTATCAAAATGATATATGTTTACTTTACATTATATTCTTCGGAATTAATTGAAGGCCAGAGTGAGTTCAGGCTCTGTTGGCGCCCTGATGAGTTAGACGTAACGAAACAGAGTGAGACATGACATAATGTCGAGCCATCAAGTATGACGAATGTCGAATGATGGAACAGTTCCCAGATGTAGCATTGCATTTTGCTTGTTACATTTCCTTGGTGTCTCTCGCAATTATATTGTGTCAACTATTCATGTTTGCAAAACTCGGTAGTATTTAAAATGATATATATATATATATAAAATTAAGAAATAATGTAATAAGTATATAAGATGAATAGATAATATGTAAGGTATATAAATTAAAGACAATAATGTAATAAGTATATAAATTGAAGACAATAATAAAGTAAGTATATAAGATGAAGACAATAATGTATCAAGTATATAGTTAAAGACAATAATGTAATAAGTATAAAGATGGAGACAACATTGTAATAAGTATATAAATTGAAGACAATAATGTAATAAGTATATAAGAGAGCAATAATGTATCAAGTAATAAGTTAAGACAATAATGTAAATAAGTATATAAATTAAAGACAATAATGTAATAAGTATATATTATGAAGACAATAATGTAATAAGTATATGAGATGAAGACGATAATGTAATAAACTTATAAGAGCATAGCTGTAACGTGAAATAAGAAAGTAATCACAAAAATGCTATAAAACAAAAATATTTAACGAACCGCAACTGATAGCATTATCAGGTTAATTTTTCATGTGTTTGATAAAGCGGTATGATTTAGTAAAAAATGCTTATCTTTCTTTGCTTTCCCACATGTAAGCGAGCTTGACAAGGACGACATATGACTTCGGTAAGTCTGATAAAGAGTACTTTAAAATATTACGAATGCTTATGGAGTAAAAGTTATAAAGTTTTATTTGAACAATCCTCTATAAGTTTGTTTGCTTTAAACTTAAAAAGCAGGCAGCCAAATCAAAAACAAGAAGCTACCGCTCTGGAGCGTCTGCGCTAGGGGTCTAGGCCCGTAGCTAGCCCAAAAACAATTTTTTGGAGGGGGGAGGGGAGTCGAAACCAATACTAGAGGAAGGCGATATTCACACATCTATAAGGTTCTTCGACTAATGAAACTTCTTCAAAGGGGGCGATATTTTTCCCTGGCCCCTACCTGACTACGGGCTTTAAGGGGTCATATTGCAGCCCCACGCCTCATGGCTGTCAACGAATATAAGCATGTCATATTACTATTTTATGTAAGTGGTATATTGCCACGTCCGTAGCCGCGGTCGATTAGTACTAGGCTTCGGCACCGGAGATCCGGGGTTCACAGCCCGGGCTAAGCTCTCAGTTTTATGAATAGAATTTGTTGTAAAAATGTTTCACCAAATTTAGCTTTTCTTTGAGCGTAGTAGATGTGACCCACCTGAGGTGTTTCCCGCAGGTCGAATACCCTAAAGAGCCGAAAGGCCATAAAACGAACAATAGCGTTATCATTATATTGCCACGATCCACGATATAAACGTATTTCCAAATTTCTTAGTCGAAACACTTGATTTGTTTTGATAAAGTAATGTTTGTCTAAGGATAAAATCAAAGCTGATAATGAAATTTAAATTGGTAAATGTATTTTACATAGATAGTAACTCATGTGCATTACATTTCAGCAATATCAAATAACTTTTTGAGGTTCATTATATTTTTTAATTTTCGAGCGAAGGGTAATAGACTCTCTTCGCTCGCTTTAAATAAATACATTTTTTAGATGTATTCTTGTGACGTGAGTTCTTGATGCAACGCATTACTAGTAAAAGCTCATTTTACTTTTAAAATACTAAAAATAAGATTGATAACTGATAATTTCGTAAAGGGGTTTGAGAATACTTATGTGTTATTAGAATTTATTGAAGCCATACCTGATTAGTTTCATCTTTAGTTTTTGTTCAAGTGACCACAAAATCCAATCCCTCCAATCCATTATCCTACGTAAAATAGCCGATGCTCCATTTTATGTCTCCAATAATACCCTACATCATGACTTTAACATACCTTTTGTCCGTGACCTTGCAATATCTCGTTATAAATCCTTTCATGCCTCCTTTGCCAACCATCCAAATCCTCTCGTACGTACTCTTTCCTCTGATGAAAACCCTAACAACCCTCACCGTAGACTCAAGCGGCAGTGGCCGCGAGACCTACTTAGAGACCAAACTTAAAACTAACTTTTTTTAAAACAAAAATCTATCCTCCGTCCGCCTAGCTCTAAGTGGCTTGCCACTGATGCGAGGACATAGAGTCCACACTTGTGTATTTTAGTAATCGAAATACACAAGTACGGATCAAGACTGGTGCTCGTACGGAGGCAGGCTGCTCGGCTATGCGGATAGAATAAAAACAGATTTTGATCTAAAATTAATAATTTAATCATGCTCTGTATACTTCATGTCAGCAAGATCTGCCCACTGGGCAGACACCTTGTTTCATGTCAAGTTCAAGTTAAAATTATATCCCATTATCTTAATTATAACAATGTAAATGTAGTTGTAATTACAAAAAAAAAAAAAAAAAAAAAAAAAAAAGTTCAAGTGACCGAGATTTATCAGGGTGCTAAAAAAATGTATTAGAATTTATTGTCAATTATTCTAGATTATTAAATCAATTATAAACTGTTGAATCTGATTATAGTTGAAGAAGTCGAACTAATGAAAAATACAATCATTTCCGAGCTCTTTCGTGTTGCAAAATATAGGGCAGCTTCGCGAGCCTACATTTATAACGTTGAAAACAGAAAATTTAGCGATGAAAATAATTTATTGAATTTATTAATAGGGGGGGGGGAGGGGAAGACGGACAAGGGTCAACCAAGTACCATTTATCTACAATGGGGATCCGCGGGGTCCTAAATTTTGGGCATCCTTAGATAATGTATACATTACGAAAAGCGAATCCAAAGTAGATATGTGGAAGTCCCAAAGTAATCGTAGCTTCTCTATCTATGGCCGTATATATATATATATATATATATTATATATATATATATATATATATATATATATATACATATATATATATAAGTTATCAAACTGTTAAGATGTTTAATGCACTATCTAATTTTTAATCTTTAAATAGTTCCAAAATAATCTTCAACCTTTTGAATATTTAACTCCCGACCTTTAAACTTAACTTTATTAACCTTAAACTCTCGACAAACCCTATTTAATGCTAATTTTGCATGGGTGCTTAGGTTACGAAAACTATACTTAACTAAGATTATCCGATACTGACCCTAAAATTAACATCATTCGACAGATTTTGTTACACTAACAGAACAATCTTGTGAGTCAAATGTCGTATCATGCGTCAATTTTTTTATGCGTCAAAAAAATAAATACGTTTGCAGGGATAAATATGCTCTGTTACAAAGTTTAGGCTTTGCTCCCTTTATCAATCTTATTCAAGCGGTTCCCAATTATTCAATCTGATTTATATTAAAAAAAACGTTTAAGAGGTACCTCATCGGAGCGTTTCCTTGTCACATCGGATTTGCTAAGCTCATCCTCACAACTTCCAACTGCTTCGCTCGTCCTCAGAATATAAAATTTACCAAAATATACTAAGACACGTCAGCCGAATAACTTCGATCATCGGATTCAATTGTATTGAATTTCAACTCAGTTAATTTCTAAAGATTTTATTAATCTTTAGAAATGTGTTTGAATCATTAAAAATGTGTTTGAATCTTCACTTCATAAGTTAAATGTAACGCCTGGTATCGTTTATATCTCTATGATGTCCCCTAAACAAGAGCAATTAATTTTGTCTTAGTTGGTACCAGTGCGTTCCCGCCATCAATCATTACTTTCAATCATTACTTTGAATTCTTTCAACTCTGACCCTGTAAATCTTATTGCTGTTATTCATCAGAATGTACAAGGCTTATCAAATTCTAAATTAAATATTTTTGAAGCCTCTTTGCAATTACATGATGCAGATATATTTTGTATCACTGAACATTGGTTAACTTGTGGACCAATATTAATGGATGGGTACACTACTGTTACGTCATTCTTTCGTAATAACCATATCCATGGAGTAGTTGCTGTATTAGTTAAAAATAATTCCAAGTTAGATTTAGTTGAAGACAATGAAATTTTTAAATTAAGCTCTGAAATGGATTTTGAATGTTGTTGAGCCTTATGTACTTATAATAATTGTTGGTCTGTTGTCTTTGTTGTTGTTTATAGATCTCCATCTGGAAAATATTGATGTGTTTATTGACAAGTTAACTGTTTTATTAAATTATTTATCTAGTTTTAAGTCTAATAATAATGTAGAGTATGTTATTGTTGGTGATTTCAATATTGATGCTTTATCAAATAGCTGTGATAAATTAGTTTTATTTGATTTGTTCGAGTCTTACCAAGCTGTCCCTGTAGTTAAAGAAATAACTAGATATAGTAATAATGGTGGTACCGGTATAGACTATGTTATATTATCTAACAACTTGGCCTCTTATTATAATATAAAAATTGACCACAATGGCTTTTCTGACCATTCGTCTCAAATTCTTAAAACTTAATGCAAACGACTGCTCTCTTTTATTTAAACAAGATGCTCAAATATCTAATAAGTATATCATGACGAGGCGATTTTCGGATAATAATATAAGTTTGTTTAATTATTTATTAAAATCAAGAGATTAGAGTGAAGTATTTCTTTAAGATACATGTCAGAATAAGTGTGATGCTTTCTTTAGTAAATATTATTGGTGTTTTGAAGCAGCTTTTCCTATGATTAAAGTAAATGTGATGGCCCCCAAGTCCGAATCCTGGGTTACGCCTGAAATATATTCATCTAGTCAAAATTTAAAAACTGCTTTTCTTTCTAAAGGGGTCAATAAAAGTCAATATGGTTTAATGAAATCGAAGCATAAATCATTAGTTAACAAAGCTAAGCATGAGTTCGTTAATAATAAATTAAAAGACTGGTAACAAAGTAAGAACTGCTTGGAAATTAGTTAAAAATGGTCTAGTAAACCAACAGAAAACTAGCAATAACATAACTCTGATAAAAACATATGATAATGGTACTGATGTACTCTTGACAGATCCTATAAATGTTGCTAATCTGTATGGTGAATTTATTTCCAAGATACCTGGTTAAAAGCTAATATTAAAGTTAATAATAATTCACTTCAACCGAATCCGTTAGTAAATTATAATCAGCACTCATTTTTCTTTAATGGTGATATTAGCATTGAGAGTGTAAAGAATGTTTTGAATAAATTAAAAAATAAGAAAAGTGTTAGTCCTGATAACATATCAACAATGATATTGAAAAAGTCCTTATTATCGTGTAGTGAAGTTTTTACTCATATTTTGCATAGCTCTTTTTCTAACAGTGTATTCCCAAGTAATTTAAAACATTCTCTAGTTATTCCCATATTCAAATCAGGTAATAGGAACTCTGTCAACGACTACAGACCTGTATCATTATTAAGCCCTTTTTCTAAAGTTTTTGAAAAGTCACTGTTAGTCAATATAAATAAATTTCTTAATAAATACAATATCCTTGCACCAGAACAACATGGTTTTCGTATTGGTCTTTCAACTCACTCTGCCAGTGCTAATGCCTTTCAGAAAATTTTACACTGTATGGATGATAAACTATTTGTATGTGGACTTTTCTTTGACTTTTCAAAAGCTTTCGATCTTATGGACATTCCACTCCTGTTATGGAAAATCTATAGAATGGGTTTTAGGGGTGCAACTTTTGATTGGGTTCGTTCGTTTTTGCTTAATCGATCATTTGAAGTTAAAGTAGGTCAGCATAAGTCGAATAAATTCTTTAATAAATGTGGAGTGCCTCAAGGCAGTATAATAGGTCCGTTGTTATTCCTATTATTCATAAATGACCTTCCTGATTGGCTACGTAGGGTTTGTCCCGATATATATGTTGTAATGTATGCAGATGACACATCTGTCTTAGTTTATGCCAAAGATTTTAATATATTAGAAAGTAAAGTTAACTTAGTTTGTAAAGCCTTTTTTGAGTGGTGTGTTATTAACAAGTTAGTATTAAACACTTCAAAAAGTGTCTCTATGTTGTTTACAAATAGGACAATTCATAAACCTATATCTATCTTTATTAATACCAGTCGACTATCCACTGTGTCTTCAACCAAGTTATTAGGCTTAATTATTGATAATTCTTTTAAATTTCATGGTCATATAGATTTAGTAATAAAAAAGATTAATAGTTGTTACCAGTTACTTAGAAAACTTAAATTATTTAATTCACCGGACGTTTTCATAATGATTTACTATGGTTGGGTGTATCCGTTCCTGGTTAATCACGTTCTAGTTTGGGGATCTAGCCCTGGTGTACAGCGTTTATTTATCTTGCAGAAAAGAATTGTTAGACTAATATATAATATATCACCACGCGATTCAGCCAAGCCAGTTTTCATTAAATATAATTCTAACAGTATATTCTATCTATATTTATGAAGCTTGCAAGTTTGTAGTTAAATACCCTGATAAATTTTCTAGTCATCAAGAATTCCATAATTTCAATACTCGAAATAAGTCCAACATTTGTCCTGTCCCTTGCCGAACGACATTATATAAAAGTCACCTTATAATATCTCTATTTCATGTTTTAATAAGTTACCTGCATATATTAAGTCTGTTAGTGAAGTCAAACCTTTCAGTAAAGCTTTGAAGAAGTTGCTGCTATCCAAAGCCTATTATAGTCTTAATGACTTTTTATATAACTAGACTTTTTTAATTGTTAATTAGATTTATTTTATTTATTGTTGTGCTTTTGTTAATTGACAGTCTTTAGGTTACATTTGTATGTCTTTTATTTTATTACAGTGTATTACTTTGTTATTTTAGTTGTTGTAAGGTATTTCTATTGTGATATTAAGTATTATTTTTAATAGCGTAAGTTAAATGCTGAATTATTGTACTTGACATGTTACATACCTATGGGTCTATAGTAATTAATAAAGATTATTTATTTATTTATTTATTAGCGAGAACCAAATTTGAGCCTTGTTATTTCCCGCAATCCTCGCGTCGAAACTAATAGACAAACCATAATAAAGCATTTTATTATTAAAACTTCATGGCTTATAATAGAATCCAAATACTTTTTATGGGCGTTAAACATTTTAAGGGTCTATAAAAGTAAAGCCCTAAACAAAGTTTTACGATTCAAACTTATTCAATAAAGCGCGATTTGTTTTTGGTAGTTTGTCTTTTATATTTCCGTTATATAATGACCATGTTTGTCAAAGATACTCAAGAAATAAAATAACAAGAAGTTATTCACAAAAAAATGCTGTAACAAAGCGCTTTCATATCAACGAAATAGCATCATTAGTTCTAACCGTTAGGAATATTATAATAAATAAACAATAATTATAATGATTAACTATAATTATTAATACAATGATATTGGTATAATACGTTATAATTATGACCTCAACTTCAGAAGCTCATTTTTTTAGAAACGTTACTAATAATTACAATATGGAAATACTCTATTATTTATAGTGTAACACACGGCTAATATCAGTTGACAGCGTGGGAAAATAATGCCAGGGAGCCATTGAGGTTACTCCTGGATGTTAAACCACGCCTAGCGTCTCAAATCGGACCAAACTCATTAGTTCCTCTACACTATTTTCCCGGGCTGTCAAATGATTTCTGCCATGTGTTATACTATCAAATCAAATCAAAAAATGGCTGTATTTATTAAAAACAATGTTAATTATATACAAAATTGTAAAATATTAGCAATATTATTAATGCTTATGTATGTCTCCATAACATACATATATATACGTGTGAGTGTGGATATACTTATCAAATACAAAATACACATTTTAATCAATTTTGATTTTTGGATGCCATGGCCTAAGTTGTCAGGAGGGAAGTTACAAAATAAGAAATAATGATAAAGAATCAGTCTTCTTTTAACCCAGTTGTTATCAGGAGAGGATAACTTTAAGGATGTTATCATGAATTAATTAAACTTTAAAGTTATAAAATATAAAACTAGATTTTTAAATCACAATCCACAAAATTTATTTTCTTTTTCAAAATATAGATTTTTAAATCATAATCCATAAAAATTCTTTTCTTTTTCAAAATCTATAAAATGAATTGACTAAAGAAATAAAATAGTTGTTAAGGTGGGAGAAACAAAGAAACGAGTATAGCTGTTCTGTTCGGCTGGCTTCGTAGTTTTGTCTCAACTGCTCTAAGGATATAGTTTTTTTTTGGCCCTTTGCCGCCCTAACGCTTGTCTCTTTACGACACCGAATGAACATAGTAAACTTTCATGAGTTTAAAGTTAAAATGTTAAAGAGCGTAGAGATAAATTGCATTAATATTTTATTTTATTGAGTCGTAAATGAAAAAAGTTGTTACAGCTTTTATCTACAATTCCTACGTGGAGGATTGTGAGGAATAGTTCTGGAATATATGGTCTGGGCAAGTGGATTAGGATGGGAATCCCATTCAAAATGAAAGGAGCTGTGTCGAGAGGAAACGATGTTTTTGACAAAACGGATTTGGAGGTCTTTGTGGATGTTTGACGAGAGTGGCCGCTTGACTTTTTGCAACAGGTGTTAAATAATAAATAAATAAAAAAAAAAAATAAAATAAAATAATATAATATAATAATAAATAAAATAATAACATCAAGTAAAAATTAAGCACACTTCGTAATAAATATGTAGGAATATAATAAAGAAGAAAATAGAAGGAAAAATTAGAATAGATAAAAACTAAAAATTTATGAGGATTATTAAATATTCACGACTAGGCCTTACATAAAACATAACAACACTGGTTAAAATACAAGGCGGGGGTAGATTTTGTCATGTTGGCTCCCTTGACCTTTGCTTTTATAAATAGGTTGACCGAATGATTATTTTTGTTTGAATTTTTGAAAGATGAGACGAATATAAATCGTAGCTTATATTGATTGATGTATGTGTTTTTAACTAAAGAAAAAAAATCGGGTTCGGGGTATCTCGGAACTTTTTCTCGCCAGAATCAGATTTGCTAGGCACATCCTCAACACTTCGGAATTAATTATCACGTGGCAGAATGTCATATGATAATAATAATAATAATAAATTAACAATTAATTCAAAACGAAAAAAATAAACCTTAGAGTTTTTCTGAATGGGCCGAAGCCACGCAAAGTGTCAAGGGCCTAAGTCCCCTGTTTTGGGCTCTCTTTGAAACCAACTTGAATTATAACCTACTCTACTTATTTTGTTAAGGTTATAATACATCAATCGTTGTGTTTAACAACGATTTTGTTTGTCTTGATTTGCCTCATCAATTATATAGATGAGGTAAAGAGGCTCTGGTTTTCCTCATTGAAACCTCCTCTAATTTATATCATTTGATACTACCGAGTTTTGCAAAACATGAATAGTCGACACAATATAATTGTGCGAGAGACACCTAGGAAATGTAACAAGCAAAATGCAATGTTACATCTAGGAACTGTGCAATTATTCGTCATCATTGATGGCTCTACATGATGTCATGTCCCACACTGTTTCGTAACTCTTTAGTACAAATATCTCTGTCTGGACCACTTTCTTCGTGGAATAGGTTAAAAATTCTTATCTTCGTTTTTACGGCGTTTTGAAACATTTTAACGTTTTTAAACCTGTTTCGAATGTACTAATATACAGTAAATTTATAATTACATCGGTTTTATAAATGGATAGATGCGATTTTGCATTTAACACCATACTAGCTTTGTATTATAATTGTTTTGAAAAATTTAATTATTGGCCTTAGCAATAATAATAATCAGGTGATGTAATGATCTTAGAAAATTACAAAGAGTAAAACCTGATACTAGATATGTAAACAAGGAGGTAGCAAAAGGGAAGAAAACAGGTAGATAGGGGGGTTGGTACCCCCTGCTAGGATAGAGGGGGTTAGAGTGGGGGGACAAGGTTTGGATCAGTAGCTCGCTAGAACCGGGAGGGCGCGTTTCTACGGGGAGCTGCCGAGCTCAGATCTCTTTTTGTTTGTACACAACCTGGCACCGTATAATACCAATACATGGCCAGAAAGGGCCGCAAGACCCGGTGGAGAAAACTTCCCATACCCATCGGAAATAACCAAGGTAAGCAAAACAATACTCATCCTGAATGTAAACAATATTTAAAAACATATTGTTCCATTTATTATAATTAGATACATATTTTAATTATTTATTTTTAATCTAAGCTAACACATTAATTTAAAAACGGTATCAACATTTTATTTATTTTAATGTTCTGTCAATTATTTTATTAAATTTATGCTAATACATTCTTCATTTATTTTTTTTTCTGATTGTATATAATTATTTTATTCGCATTTACTCTAATACTTACATTCTTTATTTTATACTCATTTTGTGTAATTATTTTATCCGGATTTACACTAATACTTACATTCTTTATTTATTTTTTATCCTCATTGTATATTTTATTCGCATTTACACTAATACATTCTATATTTATTTTATATCCTCATTGTATATAATTATTTTATTCACATTTAAACTAATACATTCTTTATTTATTTTTTATCCTCATTGTATATAATTATTTTATTCGTATTTACACTAATACATTCTTTATTTATTTTTTATCCTCATTGTATATAATTATTTTATTCATATTTACACTAATACATTATTTATTTATTTTATATCTTTTATGTATATAAATATTTCATTCATAGTTAAAGAAATAAATTAATCATTAATTTTCTATTATTGTGTACAACTATGTTATGCCTATTTATATTAATAAATTGTTTATTTATTTTATATTATTGTATACATTTGAGTCATTCATATTTATACTAAAAAAAATGTTTTCTTTTAAATTTGTTATACTTTTTCATTTTTATTAAATTAATTTATTTATCCAAAAGATTTTTATATTTTTAATCCAATAGGTTTCATTACTTTTATTGTAGTTTTATTTTTTTTACAGCTATTAGTTTTATTTGGTAAAAATATATAAAAATAATATATTGTAGAATAAAAGCAACTAAAAATTACATTTTTGTCAGCCTTTTAAAAAAAGAGTTGAATAAAAACCCTTTTGCCTTTAGTGTAAACAAACCAATCAAGCGATTCAGATTTATCTGCTTTCTTATATTTTTATTTGCTGACCATTTTTATTTGTCTTTTATTATGTTTTAAATATTCTATTCATATTCAATCCTTTTAAATTCAATTTAACTGGAAACGGGTTTAGTTTTATTTATTTAAAAATACTCCAGCTTTTCTGCTTAAATAAATGTTCTTTAATAATTTTGTGAATTTTCTTTGAATTAATTCCCTAATGCGGTGCGTTTGTTTGGTGTATACTTTAAATAACGACCAACAATACCATAAGGACAGTAATACTAATTTAAATTTTATTTTGATTAACTTTAGTTAACTCATATTTTAAAGTTTTCTTTAAATTTATTTAATATTTTGTACATTTGGATCCTTCTTTATCTCATATTAACACCTTTCTTCCTTTATTTGTATTTAATCGAATTTTCAGCAGAAAATTATTCGTATTAATAAGAGTTAATCTCTTGGACTGATATTCTATGTAATATTGACATAGTTACAATTAATGACAACTTATAATAAGTTTGTTCGGATGACAAAATTCTTTTTTTTGTACAAATAAAAAAAAAATCAAAAATGTAAATAAAAAAAATCACTCGACATTGTTAAGTTAAAAGATTTTTATTCGCTAAATCTTTAAATTACATTCACACACGCACACACACACACACACACACACACATACACACACACACACACACACACACACACACACACACACACACACACACACACACACACACATATATAATATAATATATATATATATATATATATATATATATATATATATATATATATATAATATATATATATGTATGTATAAACCTACACACTAACGTGCATAAGACATGACTATGACTTCAACCTATAGGTGTATACATTAAAAGTATAATATGAAGTCATTACCTTTTTATAGCGAAGTGGCGAGGGGAAGCGTATCATGCAATTCTGATATGATAAGGAGGTCCCGAGGTGCCTCGCACTCGATTTTATTGTTGTTACATTCCATTTCCCTACGTTTAAAAATGATTTATCATTATGTAGCTGTCTTGCAGTTTCCTCGACACGCAGGCCTGCTTGTGGGCCTACTCGACTCGCCGTGCCTCCCTTTAGAGCCGCACGGCCCCAAACGAAATTCTTACTGTTAATTTGTTTTATAGCTGTTGGGCCATCATGAGCAGCTTATCTTTATATTATTTTAATTTTATTATTTTTTATTATATTATTTTATTATTTGCAGTAATATACAAATAAAGAATTTATTGAATAAAAGGAATAAGTCTGGTTATATTTGCGTTGTATTTGTTACTTTGCAAGCCACTTACTTAGCTTGAATAAGTTTTTATTTACTTCCTGTAAGTATATGTTGTTATCGCTGCATTCCCCGTCTCGTCCTATCTAATATCGAATTACTGATACTAACCTAGGTTCATTTCACTTTGTAGATAAAATAGTCATTCTTAATGTATACTTATATTCAATTTATACTGATCAAATACTACGGGTAATATTTTGTTTGAATATTTATAAGCATATTGAATGTTAGTTTTCTAGAATAATTAAAATAGAACAAAAATTTCTAGAACAAAAAATTCTAAATCGTAAATTCGTAAAAAACGACTTAAATGATAGACATATATTACAAGAGTGGGCATACCCTACCTCAATACATTGTCTTTTCGCAGATTTTTTGTGTTCTATTACGTAATATAATAATAATAAAACATTTTTATTTGGCAAGCAAAATACATTTCTATATAGACCATGTTGGTAGTTCTTTTCTATCTATGCTCTATTATACAAGCAATTCTATACTGTTTATTGGTTTATTTTAATAATAAAAGGTGTTCAGGTTACTTACTGGATGTTCAATAATTCCAAGAAGTTAGAAATTTATAAAGTGATTCAAACCAAACGCATTCGGAGGTTTTAACCTGACTTTTTTATGAATGACGTGCGACGTCATTGAAGGAATCGGTATAGGCGTTCTACATTAAAAATGTACTATTTATTACTGCAATGACGTCAATTCCGGACCATTGATCCAAAAAATTGATTTCATTTATGAAAACCCTTCAATTGAACCACTTTATAAACTCTATCAACTTGTAATAATTTAAATAATAGGGCCTCTCTAATAATAATATATCCATGACTTAATGAAGAAAAAAATATCATGTTTAAATTGAGGACTGTCGAAGGCTAACAAAAATAAATTTAACATTAAATTTTAATTTAGCGTTTCAGCTCCGCGTTTAAAAATTTCAATTGAATTTTATAAATGTTTAAAGCTTATTAAAATAAATTATTTAAAATAAATTTCTTCAGATAATATTACTCTTAATTAAATTTTATTATATCTAATAATATTGAATTATTTTAAACTTAATATATTTCCCGTTTGCGAGCTATTTAACTTCAAAACGTCATTTTTTTTGGAAAGGGCGTGTAATTTATGTTGTTTTATTTCATGTTTCTTTGCCTTATGGTTTTAATTAAAATTATTTATTATCACAAAATAATTGATGTTTTAAATGTATTATCCAATTAATTTGGAGCATAAATTTAGTCACCCCTTGCTCTGAATGCTCATACATTTCTCGTACAGGGTCTGGTACTTTTTTGTTTAAATTCTTTTCAGCCGTTTAATCAGTTTCTAGAATAATTTCGAATTTTTATTGGTAAATGACGCTTGTGAGGTTATTTTTATCAGTAAATGACGCTTGTGAGGTTGTTTTTATCAGTAAATGACGCTTCCGCTGTGAGGTTGTTTTTATCTGTGATTGACGCTTGTGAGGTTGTTTTTATCAGTAAATGACGCTTGTGAGGTTGTTTTTATCAGTAAATGACGCTTGTGAGGTTGTTTTTATCAGTAAATGACGCTTGTGAGGTTGTTTTTATCTGTAAATGTTGCTTGTGAGGTTCTTTTTATCAGTAAATGACGCTTGTGAGGTAATTTTAACAGTAAATCACGCTTGTGTTGATCACGCTTGTGAGGTTTTTATCAACAAATGACGCTTGTGAGGTTGTTTTTATCAGTAAATGACGCTTGTAAGGTTGTTTTTATCTGTGATTGACGCTTGTGAGGTTGTTTTTATCTGTGATTGACGCTTGTGAGGTTGTTTTTATCAGTAAATGACGCTTGTGAGGTTGTTTTTATCTGTAAATGTTGCTTGTGAGGTTGTTTTTATCAGTAAATGACGCTTGTTAGGTTGTTTAAGTGTCAGTAGAAGAGGTAGGAGTTGAAAAAATTCAATTGGTTTCCTGATTCCAAAAATATGTTTTATTAAGTTTATATACATGAATAAAATGAGTATGTGTGTGTGTGTGTGTGTGTGTATGTGTGTGTCATATATATATATATATATATATATATATATATATATATATATATATATATATATATATATACATACATATATAGATTGTACTTAATAATAATACTTAACAATTTATATTTTTACTTTATATAAATGATAAATAAAGTTAAGAAATCTACGACATTAGGTACATTTGTAAGTGTTTCAAGATTGAAATACTAATGTTTAAATTAATATTAAAATAGATAAGATTAATTTAGAATACAAGGCATCGAGTATTTAAAGATAAAGTGAAATAGGATCTCGTTCATACACTGTCGTATCTAAATACTAATATAGCGTATAATTAATAACCTATAACCTTTCGCAGTCTATTTTCATTTTTAAAATGTAACTGTAGAACGGATTTTAAACTCTTAAAACTCTTCAGTACGTGATTGCCAGAGTTATCAGTTCTAATATATATTTCGGAAGTTGGCTAGTAATGGGCTTCAATGTTCAGAAAAATACACGTTTTGGTCTTAAAAAATGAGGAGGAATCGTCACTGATGTATGTTTATTAAGGTGTAAAATTAAACAGCCTTATATGCGTGATTTGTTTATGGAAATTCGCGAAAATAAACTTCAATAAATTGTCTATTCTTTAAATTACGTATTCTAAAGAATTTAGAATATGTTAAGGAATTTACTTTTCCATTGGGAAAATAAGCTTATTAGATTTGGTCATATATCGAGGAGTGGAAGGTGTTTCTTTTAAAAGAAAGGGACATTTATTTATCAAGAATGTAATTAATAATCCAGTTCTCTGAAATAGTAGATATTACCTACTGAAATAGTAGATATTACCTACTATTTCAGCGATTTTCTTGAGAAATCACGCTTATTTGTTATTGAATTATCCCTTGTTCATTTTTCCAATCTCATACAACGTATTCAAATACTTAGCAGCTTCCTAGCAAGATCCTAACATTTTGGCGGGAAGCCTAATGCCCGATGCAAAGCGCGCGGCGAAATCGAGCACGCGGTTGATACGCTTCATTCGTTTGTAATTATATTTATTACGCTGTTTCAAAAAGGAGGTAAGGGAGATTCTTGCAGTACTTGCAAGACGCAGTAAAAGCAAGAGAAGTTGCTTTATTTTAGAATTCGTTGAAATGCTTTAAAAGCTTTAAGAATGAATACCTCTAAGAATAAATTTAAAAAAAAATAATAAAATCCATTTATTACAAAAATCTATAATTAAATTAAAACTCGGATTTTACGACCCAGTATTCGATTTCTTTAGTTTAATCATAATTAAATTTAGCTATCATTAAAAATCCCTTGAATTAATTAATATAGACGATAGAGGGTCGATAAGAGGGGTAAGTAAATATAGATGGATTCTGACTTAATACTTCATTAATCTACTTAATTGTACTTTATTTAGTAAGTTAATAATTTTTTTTATTATTATACAATGCTTTTTGATTAATTGTATGATTATTTTTTGTTTTGCTAGTTTCCTAATTATTCAGGATTGTTGTTATGCCCTATTAGTGAGTTTCTAAAGAAAATATAAGCTAATAAAATCGGGATCGGGGGCATGGAGGGGAGGAGCTGGTTTTTTTTAATTGTATACTTAATTAAAAAGTTTCTTATTTGTGGACTTGTAAAACAATATATAAATAAAAACAGAATTAGTTACACAAAAAGTCCTTTTATTTTTTAATATATAATAATAACTAAGCTTTCGACTAAAAATTAGTCATCATCAGAGTTTAACAAATATAAAATGAAAATACAATTATACAGACTACTTCATATTGCACCTTGGTATGTTTTGGTAAGCTATGTTTAAAAAACCGTTAAAAACTGTTACATTGAAGAATTTTAAAAATATCAGTGTTACCAATAATATTAGTTGAAAAAACAATATTTTAAACTAAATCAAGAATTACAAGATTTAAGAGTTCCTTATTAAATTTGAGTAAATGGAGCTTAATTTTTCTACATCTTTTTTAAAATTAACATTGTTATCAATTTGACTATATTTATCATTTCTTGTTATATTATATAACTTATATATATATTATATTTATATATTATATATTATATATTATATATATAACTATATTTAACTTATTATTATATAACTTATAATAATAATAAGTTATAATATTATTAATATTATAACCTATATAATATTCCTTTATATGAAAAATTAAATATTGATAAATGCATTAAAAAATGGTTCCTTAATAAAACTAGTCTCACTATACCAAAGGATATTATGTACATATTAAGTTTAGGTCCCAAATTTTGTTTCCCTATTAATAAAAACGAAATACCGATTTATGATATGTTAGCTGACTTAGAATTTATTATACATAAGACTGATTTGGATATTAATAGTAAAAATACCTTACGAGGAAAACTAACTAACATACTATCAAACGCTAAACAGAAACAAACTTTTTTGGATCCAATTAGTAGTTACCTTATGCGTTCTTACAATTTAACAAAACAATTTCTTAAAAATAATCCTAATGTTATTGTTACAAAAGCAGATAAAGGACAAAAGACGGTATTAATGGAAAAGAACACTTACGAGACAGAAGTAGAATCAATGTTATCTGACAAAGACGTTTATGAATTAACTAATATAGACCCGACTAACAAAATTCAAGCTCAAATTAATGCCAAAATTCGTGAATTAAACAAGAAAAAAAATAAAAAGGTTATTGATAATAAAACAAAATTTTCCTTACTAACATTTAATGCAATAGCACCAAAATTATATTGTTTACCAAAAGTCCATAAGCCTGGAAATAAAATGCGACCAATTGTATCATCTCAAAACTCCCCCAATTATAAATTAGCCAAATTTTTAGCAAATATTTTACAACCCCTAAGAATGTCATCAGAATATAACATTAAAAATTCATATGAATTTAAAGAATTATTATCCAATATTAGTATTGCAGAAGATGAGGTCATGATTTCGTTAGATGTTGTTTCCTTATTTACTTCTATCCCTAACAATTTAGCAATAAAAATAATTAGTAATAATTGGAAAAATATTAAGAACCATACAAATCTTAATAAACAACAGTTTATGGATTTATTTAAAATATGTATAGATAATGCCTACTTAACTTTTAATAATAATATATCTTCAAAAGAGTGGCCTCCAAATGGGTGGACCTCTGTCTGGTACTATAGCTGATATTATTATGGATGATATTTTTAATAAATGTTTAAAGAAACATAAAAATAAAATTAGTTTTACCAAAAAATATGTAGATGATAGTTTTTTTATAATAAAAAAAGATTCTGTAGATAAGTTATTAAGTTTATTCAATTCCTATGATAGTGCAATACAATTTACAATAGAAAAAGAATTAGATAAAAAAATTCCCTTTTTAGATGTATTAGTTATAAATAGTAATGGAAATATAAAAACTAAAATTTATAAAAACCAACAGCTTCAGATAGAATGATCAACTTTAATTCAAAACAACCTCAGTCATATAAAATAAATAGTGCTAATAACTTGATCCGTAGATCTCTAACATTAACTGATCCTGAATACCACAACGAAATAATACTAGATATTAAAAAAACATTGCAATATAATAATTTCCCAAATTACCTAATAAACAAACTTATAAAACAAAACAAAGAAAAAATGCAAAATTTAAATAATTCTAATAATATAAATAATTCTAATAATTCAAATAATTCTAATAATATAAACAATTCCAATAATTCTAATAATATAATAATTCTAATAATTCAAATAATTCTAATAATATAAATAATTCAAATAATAATATTGACAATAATTATAATGCTAATAATGAAGATCCTATAATTCATAATCAATTCGTTGCAATCCCATATGTACCTAACTTATCTGAAAAAATAAGAAGGACTTTATCAAAAAGTCTACCTAACTTTAAAATTGCTCAAAAAAGTCAAAAATCAAACCGACCATTTTTTGAAAAACATAAAGAAAAAACCAAGAAAGAACAAAAATCCGGATTAGTATATAAAATTCCCTGTTCTCAATGCCCCCAATATTATATAGGTGAAACAAAACAATATCTAAATAAAAGACTGGCCCAACATAAATATGACTGCAAAAAAGATAAAAATAATACTGGACTTTCTAACCACAAACATAATACAGGACACAGTTTTGATTTTGACAATACCCGAATTCTACAAAATGAAACTAATTGGCAAAAAAGGAAAGTTAAAGAAATGATAAATATAGTCAAATTTGATAACAATGTTAATTTTAAAAAAGATGTAGAAAAATTAAGCTCCATTTACTCAAATTTAATAAGGAACTCTTAAATCTTGTAATTCTTGATTTAGTTTAAAATATTGTTTTTTCAACTAATATTATTGGTAACACTGATATTTTTAAAATTCTTCAATGTAACAGTTTTTAACGGTTTTTTAAACATAGCTTACCAAAACATACCAAGGTGCAATATGAAGTAGTCTGTATAATTGTATTTTCATTTTATATTTTTTATATTTGTTAAACTCTGATGATGACTAATTTTAGTCGAAAGCTTAGTTATTATTATATATTAAAAAATAAAAGGACTTTTTGTGTAACTAATTCTGTTTTTATGTATACTTAATGTAAATTAGATTGAACTGATTATTTCTAAATTGTATTAACGTTCGAGTTACATTTTAATATTATGATTATAATTATAATGATAATTCTAATGATATATATAAGGATCTATTAAAATTAATTTAATTTTAACAAGTTAAAAAAAAAAAATATTTCTAAACAAAAATGAAAATTACTACATGAAAAATAATTAATTTAATATAATTACTCCTTTTTCTATTATTAATTTTATTTTTCTTTATTATTGATATTATTATTATTATTACTTAATGTATACATATACATATATGAATATATATACGCACAAACACACACACAAATATGTATATATATATATATATATATATATATATATATATATATATATATATATATATATATTATTTTATTTATTTATTAGTCAATACAAAATTACATGCAATGTTATAATTTACAGAATATTCATACAAAAAAAATTGATTTGATTACAATATGTCATATATATATATATATATATATATTATATATATAATATATATATATATATTATATATATATAATATATATATATATATATATATATATATATATATATATATATATATATATATATATTATATATATATATATATATATATATATATTATATATATATATATATATATATATATATATTATATATATTATATATATATATATATATATTATATATATATATATATATATATATATATATATATATATATAATATATATCGTATCTGGATAAAATTAATACAAAAATATTTCTTTGTAAGCTACTGTAAGGTTTAGATTTATTAGTTATTTACGTGTTATTATTACGTGATTTATTAGTTTAGTTACGAATTTAACGTTTGACATAAATTTATGTAAAAAATATGTTTTTTGACTGATACATTTTAGTTTAAGGACCTGGCCTGAAAATGTGACTCATTTTGTACTACTTGAAACCAAATTTTTTCTAACAATTAATCTTAATTATGAAAGAAAAGCATAGTCTGTCTACCCAGAGTGGAGCCTTTCATATGAATGCGCTCGGTCAAAATATTAGAAAATCGCCCAAATTCCAGTTTTCTTGCGATAAGTGGATCCCTGTCAGTCGTGTGTAAAACACGAAGATATCGTTTTTAAAGCTGATAAAATTTAATATAAAACGAGAATTTTTTCGTCAAAATCGGATAACTACTTCTAAAGTTACGACGTTTGTTAAATGGCCAAGAAATGCACAAAAAGTTAATATTTTGTCAAAGAAATTCACTGACTTCGCATAAATTAACCACGTTTTTGGTGTTTTATAAAAAGCCATTGGTTGTAGTCATCTAATTTTGATAATTAAACACTCGTTGTATAGAAACATTTTATCAGCTTTAAAAAACGATCTTCCACACGACGCACAGGGAATTACTTATTTAAAAAAATCTGAAATTTGTGCTCGTTTATAAATTTTTAAACACGCGCAATTATATGAAGGGCTTCACTCTAGATTGGCAGACTATGTTTTCTCTTAATAATTTAAGGTATATTTTCAGAAAAATTTGGGTTTGAAGTAGTACAAAATGAGTCACATTTTTTCAGGCCTGGCTTTTGGACTATTTGGGAAGTTTGTAACATTATGGCAGCATGCCACTTACTAACTTATACGACCAACTGACGATAACAACCTTGCAGAAAAAGAGGTCTCTTGTTTTCAAATTGGGCTTTTCAAGCATTAATAAATTATTTTCTTTAAAAAATGTATTTTCACTTATAGTTATATTTTGACAATTTCCCTTTTTCTCGATATGTTGTAAATAAATCTTTTTATATTTCCTTTTATTTCTTCGACGTTATAGTTTAATCAATGGTCATTATAAAACCAAGCGATTATTGTTTAAAGAATCATAAACAAAACCTAACAAGCTCTAAACATGGACTGTCATTGTTGAATTAATATTTATAAGACATAAATTAATCATTAATTCATGTTATAATTTATGTCACACTTATAAACTACAACATGAAGCTCACTGTGGGGTCCAAGTCAACATGACATGTGCTCAGCTTTTTATACTCTGACATTTCTTTTATAGACAACACGTCCATTGTTTTATTAAATTGTTTTAACTTGTAGAAATGTTATAAACATCTGTTACATTTGTTCAGCGTATGATGTCTTTTTATTAATAGTAAATAAATAATACTCTGCTAAGCGTGGCACAGAGCTTATCTCATTTTTGTATTGCGAAAATTTTACTTTCATAAATGTAAAAACTTTGACGTCATTAGCCCACAATAAAGACTCGCAATAAAGTTTATAATCCCTGAAATAATTTGACTATCGGTATGAGATTTGGTCATTATGTAGTCATACATAATCAACATATGTGCATCTTATAGTCATGTATAAGATTAACATATGTGTATCTTATAGTCATATATAAGATCAACATATGTGCATCTTCTAGTCATATTCAACATCAACATGTCCAGTCCATCTTATAGTCATATAAAAGATGTACCTGTCCAGAGTCCATCTTACAGTCTTATAAAAGATCAACATATGTCATCTTAACATAGGTTTAAGAGGACCGATTAAGACAAACGATTCTTTAGATCTGCTATATTGGATTCGGTCCGAGTACCAATATAATTGTTTCTCTCATGGGGTTTCGGCGCTTTTGATAAGGCCAACTTTGATACCAAATGTTGTTCATATTAAAGTCATCAAAAACCTGTAAAGAACATAATTCTATTAGTTCTCTCATCAAATCCGAGGCGAACCAATAAAAACTTTCTGTATATGTTTGATCCTAAATTAACCAATACAATAAAATGTAATGTTGTGTTTAATATTGTTATCTTTTTCCTTTGATTAATGTTTCCAATTGGTAGTAACGTTGCAATTACGCATATGCGTGTTTCTCAATAGTTTACAAGTCATTGGATCAGACCATTTATTTCATTAATTCATTGACCCTGCAATAATAAATTATATGTTACACATTTTGTTGACCTCTG
Source organism: Microvelia longipes (assembly GCA_018340805.1). NCBI lineage: Eukaryota > Metazoa > Arthropoda > Insecta > Hemiptera > Veliidae > Microvelia > Microvelia longipes. The sequence goes on along the minus strand of JACMZG010001908.1, from coordinate 50,887,185 downwards.
ATAGCTAGAGATTTTTATTCTTTTAATAATTATTAAATATATATAATCCTTGAATATATCACCGTCTTTTTATCTTGACTATTTATTTAAATAGTTTCATCAGTGTTTCGTATTATAATGGATTTTTATCTATCAACTGATAACAAATTAATAATACGGAAGTGAAGTTTTTAAAAGATCTCTACGATTATATTAAAAATATTTTAATATAGTATATTAGTATATTAATCATAGTAAGAGGGAGCATACCAATCTCAATACATTATTAGAGGCAGCACACACTATCTCAATACATTATTAGAGGCAGCATACCCTATCTCAACACACAGAAAGGCTTAAAACATCATTTTGAGGATCTCAGGGGCTCTGTGTAAAACTTGCTTGGGCGTGTGTATTGCTTCTTATTATTAAGATAGGAAGCAATTAACTCAAGAGCCGTGCCTTGTATACCGAGACATTGCAATTGGTCAAGTAATGACTCATGACTGACCCAATCACAAGCTTTGGAAAAGTCGAAGAGTACCATAACTGTTTCTAAATTTTCATCTAAGTTACTGTGTATACTATTAGTTATTTCTATATTAGCTTTCGCAGTAGAACTGTTCTTTCTAAACCCATACTGTTGATCAAATATTAGTTTATATTTATGTAAAAAAGAATTACATATATTCTTTTTTACATATATATATTATATATATATATATATATATATATTATATATATATATATATATATATATATATATATATATATATATATATATATATATATATATATATATAATACATATATATATATTATATATATATATATATATATAATATATATATATATATTTATTTATTTATTTATAAATACATATATTATATTATATATTATATATATATATATATATATATATATATATATATATATATATATATATATATACAATATAATTATAAAGGGTATCTTTATACATTTATTATTTATGTATATATTACTTAAATAAAGAAGTTTAAAAAATTTAAAAAAAATAATTTTATTGTAAATTACTTGCTCAAAAAGTTTAAAATTTGGCAAAATTGATACGGGACGGTAATTTGAAATATCTTGAAACGCCCCTTGACTTGACCCTTGAACTTGATTAAGTTAAGATTTGACGCCGTCTATCTCACTTTATATATTTTTCCTAAGGTTTATATATTTAATTATTTTATGTCATAATTTTTTTGCAGTATGAAACATTTTTTTATCTGAACTAGATTCATCAACATTTTAGCGCCATTCTCCCCACTTCATTATTACATTGAATTCAATTCTTGAAATACACTCGAGTTTCTCTTACACTCGAGTTTTATTATTTTATTACTATTTGGCTTTATTATTGTTTACTTAACTGCAAGTACAGACTAATCTCTGTTTATACTGTGTTGTAAAAAACGTATAGCGTAGTTTTATGAAATCTAATATTGACTTTTTGATAAGTATCAACTCTCCATTCCATAGTATATGTGGATTTTAGATCCCAGACTTTACTTATGTTTCGTATAAGTACTTGAAAAATCAGTAGTATTCGATGATATTTCTGAAATTTATGAAAGATTTAATAAAAAAATCTTATCTGGTTTAGTGCAGTTATATCTTTCTCTTTAAGCGAATTTCCTTTGGGAATAATAGCGAATTTACTATAAGAATAATAGCGAATTTCCTTTGAAGTATTAGCAAATTTCCTTTGGAAAATTAGCGAATTTCCTTTGGGAATAATAGCGAATTTCCTTTGGAAAATTAGCGAATTTCCTTTGGGAATAATAGCGAATTTCCTTTAGGAATAATAGCGAATTTCCTTTGGAAAATTAGCGAATTTCCTTTAGGAATAATAGCGAATTTTCTTTGGAATATTGGCGAATTTTCTTTGAAAATAAATTCGCTAATAGGATGGGCGTCATGGGGAAAGTCGAACCTCGGACCACGACACAAATCCGTTTCAGATGTCCCTAATGACGAAAAAATACGTTTCGCGAAACTATATATATATATATATATATATATATATATATATATATATATATATATATATATATATATATATATATATATATATATATATATATATATATATATGTATATTTATATATTTATATTAACATATAAATATACTTTCTTGTTAACACTCAATCTTTCGAACGGATTAATATTTTTATGATAAGTAACTAAGCTTTAAACTAGTGCAAATAATAGTGCGTAATTTAGAGGCATAGTTTTGTACAACCAACTGGATAATTATGCGCATTTCCTTTGAAAAATACAGACAAAATGAGTTACGAGCAGTGCTTGACAATTGAGTAACTGCTTAGGTTCTAAAGCATGAACCGGATCCTAAAGCAAGAAATGGGTTGTTAAGCACGGAAACACGCATTCTAAATGAAATTCGCCCGTCAGCGGACCACCGCGCCAGAATTATTTAGTAGTAGTAAACTTGTATAATATAAAAAACTAAAAAAAAAATTATCATTCCAACCAGGACTGTTGTTAAGCTCGGAAACACGCATCAAAAAGAAAATTCGCCCCACATGTGGACCACAGCACCAGAATTATTTTACTTTCATATTTCTTCTTTAATGAGCATACATTGTGATGTTTATATACATTTTTACTTGTTTTGTATATGTTCTTTGAAGAGCGCTTTTTCTATGGTCGAAATTGAACATGATTAGTGTCATATAAAAAATAACAATGAAACAACATACAGACAATCTTGGAATGCTTTGCTACGTAATAAAAAAAACTTTCCTTTATAGACAAGAAAGGAATAAATGTTAGAGTGTTAAATTATGTCGACAGTTTTACCATGAATCTAATTAGATGTTTAGGCAAAGCAGTATCTAACCTCTCTAAAGTTCTATCTCTTAACTACAAACTTCTACGCTAATAATTGCTGAAGTTAGCTAAATATTCTTACCTAATCAGCTTAATACTTAATCTCAAGTTTTATAACTTCATGTCGTGAACTTGACATTTATTATGAACTTATTTCTTTTATTATACTTTATATTAAGATATTTTACTTGACCACTAGTATGACTTGAAGTGCTTCGTCACGCTCGTATCATGCGATGTATAAAAGATTTGCTCAAGTCTGTCTACTGCTTATTTTGTATAATTATATAAAAGTTTTGCATTATATTTACATAATGCAAAACTCGCAATCGCAATAATCATTAATTCGCAATTATGAATAAGCAAAACATTTTGAAAAATCGTTTAACGCGAAAAACAGATGCAATCAATTTGAGATTCGGCACGCGTGTGGCCATATATTAGACTAACATATGTGCTCATTATCAGCATTAGTTCGATTTTTATAAAATGACAATCGAAAATTGTAAAAATCGGAAAATAATCCAATCGAGTTGAAATTCGGTACAAGTATATACTTTTACGTAATAAATAAGTACCATAAGTTTCAATACAACGTTTCAATACAACAAGTATTGCCTGAGTTTTGTTGGATCATAAAAGTTAAGCAGCATTGAGCATGATCAGTGCTTTATGGGTGACCGCTGAGAACGAAACGGATGTATTTATTATATGAGGACGATCGAAGCGAGTCCGTACACGTGTTGTAGTATAAATTTGGCACATTGTGTTTTCTAAGGACGAGCGAAGCGAGTCCGAATCAGGGAGAATAAAGCGTTGCCAATTCAATGTGACGAGGAAAAGTTCCAAGGTAACCCGTACTCAATTTTTGATTTCTTGGTTGATATCTAGAAAGGCACATCACTTTCAAAAACTGTTGAGATATTAGTATCCCTATAATAAGCTGAATTCTTGGAGTAATTAAATAATCAAACAAACAGTTAACTAATAAAAAATAATAGTAACTTGAATAATAGATCGTTTGTCATACAAAACAAATCACCAGCAGTTTAAGAGAACTATAGACTTATTTTATAACCTTGACACAATCTTGAAGTAGGTTACAACGAGGTTTCACAGAGCTCTAAAAACATGTTTCAAGCCACTCAATGTATTGAGATAGGATATGCATCCTCTTATAATATACCTCTATATACACAACAATGTCAAGAATTGTGAGAATCAATGCAACTATGGGGTGGGAATGTTTGACTTATCTTTTAACTCTGTTTACCTTATCTATACCTTTGACGTAACTTAATTTTAACGTAAACTGTACTTGTGTTTGTGGACATAGCATAGATATAACTTAAATTTAACGTAAACTGTACTTGTGTTTGTGGACATAGCTTTGACATAACTTAAATTTAACGTAAACTGTACTTGTGTTTGTGGACATAGCTTTGACATAACTTAAATTTAACGTAAACTGTACTTGTGTTTGTGGACATAGCTTTGACAAAACTTAATTTTAACGTAAACTGTACTTGTGTTTGTGGACATAGCATTGATATAACTTAAGTTTAACGTAAACTTTACTTTTGTCTGTGGACATATAGCTTTGACATAACTTAAATTTAACGTAAACTGTACTTGTGTTTATGGACATAGCTTAAGTTTGAAAATCTCGATGTTCCTTCCCTATTTACTTTTACTTTTAAACTTATAAGTTAAGGAAGCAGTTCTGAACCTCATACAATGCCAACTTTTCCAACATATTTCCTTGTAATTTTACTTTGCTATCTTTGTTAAAACGTTAATTTTCCACTCAATTAAAACACAAACGTGATAATTCCGCTACATTTTTATCTTTTGTGTATTTTATGTTTTTTTCTAAGTTCATTAGAATATTATTGTTATGTTTACTTGTTTAAGTTTAACCGCGGCTGAAGGCTTTTCTATTCGAACCTTATCTTGCGTGGTGTAAATGGTCTACACTAAATAATGCAGGACAGGTTTTACCCTTCATGCTTCTTTGCTTTTAAACCCTTTTACACCGCTCCTTTTGCTCATTCTAACAGCTTTTATTAAAAGCAATTTTCTTGAAATCTTATACAAGGCAAATCTTTCCTCTTGCAATTTTTTATACAATATTTTGCTTCTCTACCCTCTTTCTATTTATCTATTTATATGAATAGATTTGCACGTTTATTGTGTATAATTAATACTTAATTATATTAATTAATGTTAGCCGCCTCCGTGGTCTAGATCGTTAAGGCGTCAGTTATAAAACTGACCTTTGACGCCACGGAGGTCTGGGGATCGCATCCCAGGTTACGCTCTCAGTGTCTATAAGATTATTGTTCAAATAAATTGTTGCCAACTTTAGAGTACACTTGATGTAACGCCTGCAACTACCACTTGGGGGTTTATCCCTGATGAGTTCCAAGGCTCTAACGAGCATTATTATTATTATTTTTTTTTGTTTTCTCATTGCATAGCAATGACATTAAATGACAGCGGGACATCATCCAAAGGTGTAATAATGGGGGGGGGGGGTAACTTCTTAGCCGCTCCGCGCTCCTCCTTTTTGTTTGATACTGTACTTTATCAGTTCGTCTTATTACTGGTTTATTGAAGTGGCACACTGCCACAATGTAAGCGAATTTTCTAATGTATTTGTCAAAAACGTGATTTATTTAAATTATGTCTATCAATGACATAATGTTTTGTTTGACATATATATGTCAATCAATAAAACCAGAACTAATACTGATAATAAAATTAAACTTCGTATGATTGTAAACCATACATAGTTATATATGTGTAAAATTTCAGCCCAATCTAAACACTGTATAAGATTTGAGTTTTTTAAATGCTTGTGGGGTTATTTTTTTGGGTTAGTGACGTCACACATATTACATAAAAATTAAAGTTCGGGACATTAACAAGATTGATTTATGAAATAAGTTTCATTTTGATGTAAGAAAGCGTTCAAAAGTTATCGCGTCCTATAGAAACGTCACACAAAAATCTCGTACATCCAAATTGAAAAAAAATAGCTATTATTATTTATGTTTATAATATATATGTATGCAAAGAAAATGTTTATTTTAATTGTTCAATTACCGTGCAAATAAATATTTATTTATTCAAAAAATATTTAATTTCAGAAATTATTTACTTAACGAGATTAAAATCATATAATAGAAGTAAGATATAATTGATTTTAAGATTCATCTGATTTTAAAAATTATTTTTTTTTTTAATAAAAAAAAAATAAAATAAAATAAAATAATGCTTGCGTTAAGCAAAGAATGTAGGAAATTATTGGAGCTTATAATTTTATGAATATGATAACGTTAAATTAAACCTTAATTTGCATTGAAATTATTTTAGGTATGATATCAAAAGCTAATTCAACATCGTTTGAAGCTCATTGAAGCTGAGAGTTTCAGGCCCTATTGCTCAAAATTTCAGCCCCTAAATTGGATTTTAGTATCAAACAAAACGTCAGTGAGATTTCTTTAATTATTTGTAGAAATTCTAACTCTACGCTTTCCTTTTTTATAATTATAATTTAGAAGATTTTAAGCCCTGTTGGATTAATAATAAAGTTGCCATTTTGGGAGCGCAATTTTTAACAATTTTAATTAGCTTCTTAATCCTTATCTTCAAATGTTTACAATGAAACAACGTTCTAACTAAAACATAATTGGGGTAATTTGATCGGAGGTCTGGGGTTCGCATCCCAGGTTACGCTCTCAGTTTATATAAAATTATTGTTTAGATAAATTATCGCCAATTTTAGAATACACTTTGAGCGTAACGGTTGTTACTACCACTCGAGGTTGTTCCCGCAGGGGTTCTCCCTGATGAGCAGCAAGGCTCTAAATGGGCATTATGTATATATATATATATTATATATATATATATATATATATATATATATATATATATATATATATATATATATATATATATATATATATATTATATATATATATATATATATATATATATATATATATTATATATATATATATATATATATATATATATATATATATATATATTACTAATTTTAAATGAGCGTCTGAAATTATTTTATAATATTTAGATTAGGGTTATATGGAGTCCTAGTTTAACCGGGTCTCCAGGTAACGTCATCTCCAGTCATATTCTCAAACGTACTCGGAAAATGAAAACTCTTTGTGATCTTTTTCCTGATGGACCCCAGATTTTTTCTATTCTCATCGGCTCACCTATCTTTTTATCCTCACTATACAGGGCTTTGGGCTCATTAGGCTTAATAATATGAAAATCACAAAATGCCTTGTGCCATTAATCTTGGACATATTTTGGTCACCATTTAGTGAAGAAAACTAATACATTCGTTTCGGTCACTCATCTGCTGACCACTCACAACCTAAGTGATTTGACAAATACCTAGGGTTTACAATCATTTTTTAAATTTTGCACACTTTTTTTATTAAATTAATTCTTGTGAATGGTCCGCAAGCCGGGTGAAAACGGATATACTCAAATTTAAGTTGAACCAAATTTTATCCTATTTAGGATAAGTTTTTAGGTACTCCCGTACCCGATTTTTTAAAAAAGTTTTGCTGAGGTCAGATTCGTTGTGTAAACACGGTATTATTTCTTTTGATAGTAAGTAAGGGAAGGAAAAAAACAAATTTATTGTTTAAATTAATGATTTTACAATTCTCTTTAAACACTCAAAGGATTTGAGAATTCAACAGTCCACCTGGTTCTAATGTTTCTTAACAGGTTGGGATTTGATTTATATGTTCGACAACACGAAAATGTGCTTGGCAAATAAGATTTATGCTTTAAATATTTGCACTGGGATACCTCTACGAGTATATCAATATCTATTACTTAAGTTTCGTAGTAAGTTGTTATGTCATAATTTGAATATATAACTATGGAGAATCCTGCTCATTTTTACATCTTTATTACTGAATAGAGCTATAAGTGTGCGAAGGTATTTTATAGTATTTTATACTACATCGTGCTATAATAACTATAAAACGACTCTTTCACATTTAGTTTCCGCAGCGTGGAATCAAGTCGGTACTTTAAACTTGAAAATAAGTACTTTTGTTTTTTTTTTTATCTTGACGTAGTAATGAAGCATTTCATTGTAATTCCATTGTCTCTCGACCGAGTCGAGACAAAATTTTTTCGCCATGTGGTGTTTTTAGTAAATTTTATTTGAAAAATATTTGCTTAGGTACGACGGTTCGCCAGCCGGGCGAATTTTTTTCGAAATGCATGCTATCTTGCTCAAAAATCTATTTCTAGTTTCCGATGTATGGTTTTCACAACTCTTTATTTATTTTTTTTATTTCTTTAAGAAAATGCGCTATAACTTATCATGAACAGACCTATAAGGCGCGGTCGAATATCTAGAACGTTGGATCACCAACAAACTTTTTTATAACTTTTTTTTCAAAATGTTCAGTAATTACCGGATTTGTGATAAATGAAGCCTATTTCCGTAATCTGCACGCTCTTTTGGTTAGTCTCAAAGAGTATTTACATTCACTCGACGATTTATTTTTAATCTAACTTGGTACATACATAACTACTGTTAGACGTCAATGTTGACATGTCAAAATATAACACAAAATATTGACGTCTAACAGTAGTTATGTATGTACCAAGTTAGATTAAAAATAAATCTTTGAGTGAATGTAAATACTTTTTGAGATTAACCAAAAGAGCGTACAGATTACGGAAATAGGCTTCATTTATCACAAATCCGGCTAATTACTGAAAATTTTGAAAAAAAAATTATAAAAAAAGTTTGTTGGTGATCCAACGTTCTAGATATTCGACCGCGCCTTATAAAGAAGTGTGTATAATGTTAAAGTTGCGATTTTGGAATGATGACTGTATAGTTTTATATAGTTTATGAAATAAGTTTACCCATTTTCTTTGAAAAATCTTGAAAAAAGAAGTTATGTCGTTACTGCTCAGGGTATAAAGCATATACTAGAGTTATTCCATGTCAAATCAACACACAAAAAGTACATTTTTAGACTCGATCTCATTGATTTTAATATAACTTGGCCGACAGGTAGGCACCATAGGAGAAAGAAAAAAATCAAGATTTTTGGCTCATTTGGTGCAGCCATATTGCCGCAGTAGGGTGGTGAATTTTCCAAAAATGTGATTTTTATCAACATTTCTTTGACTACATGAATGGCTGTATCTAAAATTCTGCATAGGATATGATTTTCATTTTGGTGGTGTTTGAAAGCTTAAATTTGGCCCTTTCAAATAGTTTCTGCATACTCTTGGATAATTAGTTGCAAGTTATTATTATGAGCAAATAAAAAATAAAAATGCCTATATCCCAAAAAGGCAATTTTTAAAATTTTTGAAAACATTCCTTAAAAAAGCTTAAACTGTTAGTAAAATGTCCACAAAGTTTCATTTTGGGACCGCCGCGGGATTTGACACAGTAGCGCATAACTTTTGTCAAGATATGTCAAACTGTAAAAAAGTTAAGATTTATTGGATAATCATTGATAGAAATTGCAAAAACAATGACTTATTAAAGTGCTACATTCCTAAAGATTCCTCTCTTTGCGGAAGCGAAATTTTGGGTTACTTCGTCTAGATTGATGCGAATACGACTGAGAGACCTAACTCTTCACCAGAGTATCCGTAAAAGCCTATATAGTGTGACGCATGATATATTAAATTTGGAGAAAGTTGCACGTCACAAAAGTTTATTATGCGTTTGTTCCTTTTTATTGAAAATGACAGATGTACTTTATGAACTATACGATCAGACTCCGTCGTCGTTGTTTATAAAAAATATCCTTAAAACGGTTTTTGGTTTTACGCCATTGTTAGCTGAGAGGCGTCCCTTAGTCCCTTATGCTCTCAACTAATAAAGGTATCGATTGTTTACGCCATTGTTAGCTGAGAGGTGTCCTTTATTCTCTCTGCTCTCTGTTGCTGATGAAATTGTTAAGCTGAAACCGACCCAGAATAGCAATTATCGACAATAGCTAATTTCTTCAATATTATCTGCAACCTGCCTCAAATGTAAACTATTAAATTCTATCTGTTAAATTGATTAAAATTTAAATATTTAGAGATAAATTATCTTTCTGCTTTTGTAAGACAGAACATCATTTCTTGAATGCATTATCTGACTGAACAAATCATTTAACTTTACATTTAAATTGATGTTTTAAAACTGCGATATCTCTCTTTAATATTCGATGCATTCTATTTCGCATTCAGTCGTCGTACAGTATCTGTTCTTTATTGAGTTTAATTGCTTGACTGAAAATCAAACAGCGTTAACATATTTCCTTTTTACTGTTTTATTTCTATTATACTTGTATTATTTAACAGAATATATATCACGTTATTTTATTCATTATAATCTCCAATGTTCTTTTATAGTAGTAATTATATAAAGATATAACATGCTGGCTCTAATAAGACTTTATGGGGTCTTTAGATTCACTTAACTATGTTTTGCATAATCGAGGGAATCTTTATCCAAAATACAGCTTTAATTCACAATTAAGCTGAAATCCTTCGAAAATAAAGCTTATAAATGATTTTACGTTTTGGTTCATCAAATGTATTGTTGTTATTTTAGACGGCTTTTGCTCAGGTCCAGGCCGGGTGCTGGACCTGATAATATGTGACTCATTTTGTACGAGTTTTAATGAGAAACACAAATATCATTTTATGTGTAACACAAGAATTTCGTTTTTCTACAAATAAGCTTTCATTCATTATCCTCAAAAAAGAGCCAGGTTTCGTTTTAAATTTTTAAGTATTGAAAGACGTTT
>JACMZG010001908.1:50703997-50873997 GCA_018340805.1 Microvelia longipes | reverse complement strand
GGTGAGGTTTTTAACAATAAATCTTTCAAAGTACTAAATCATTTTGTGAGTATAGATATTTTATTACTAATATTTATAACTTCTTTTGGTTAAGTAATTAATTTCTTCTTGTCCATATTCGTCTCACTATTAATCTAATAAAAAATTGTATATATCCTGATGAAAATCTCTTTGATTAAATTGTCTATCGTATGTACGGCCATCTTCAATTAAACCTAAGTGTTAATACTTAAACGGTTTTATTCAAAACAAAACTTTTCTAGTCAATAATTTATAAAGTCAATTCAGAATTATTTATGAAATGGATTTAACCAAAGTTTACTTGGTTTTTACTGTGTAATTGTGTTAGTGTACCAAATTTGGCAAAAAGCTGGTATAGGAAGCTAACCTAACTAATTCCCTCGGGGCTATGCAAGCTTCGATCCCCCTCGGGCCCTTAATTTAAAACTTTGTTTTTATGAAAAAAATCTCTTTCTAAAGCTCCTGGTTTTTCTTCTAATTTATTTTAGATCATGAAATATTGAAAAAATATTGCTATTGAAACTCACCTAATTTGATTTTGTAAGTTTGGTTCTTTTAGATTAATTATATTAATATTTTTTAAGTTCTCATACTGTATTGCTTTCTTGTTTCCTGTAACAGGAGGAGAATCATTCTGGAGACGGTAAATGTGTCAACCACTTTTTTCATCAAAATCAACGTTTCAGCACTTACATAAACGAAAAAAGTATTTACTTGCTCTTTTACGTATAAGAAAGACAAGGTTTATACAAACTCGTGGTGACTGGAACATAAATAGTATTTTTTTGCCTCCAGAGTGGCTTAGAGTGGACACCTCTGGTTCTTCTGGTTTTCGGTAGTTTATTTTAAATTATGGTTATTAAGGAGAAACGATAGATATAGTAGGCCTCAATATTGGTATTTTTTGATATCTCTTCTTAGATAAATAATAGGGTTCTATACCTCATAACTCCAAGTTCAGGCATTTGCGCCCAGTCCACCGAGGAGCCCTCAGTTTATATAAGTTTATATAAATTTAACTATAAATACGTGCTCCACTCCAAGACAGAGCTCCTTCTTTCGAAAGTACGGCAGAAACAGTTATGTAAATTATTATTGAGGATCCAGCATTTTTCCTAAACCCAGGTTCATTTAGGGTTAGGGATCTTTTACGATTACTTGACATCAAGCTGGCTCGTTATTTTTAAGGACGGCACAAGTGAGGGTTTCAATCCCGGGTCTAAAAAGTCTAGAGGCCCGGATCTTTTGATTGCCACCCTCTGACTGAACCCTCTAGTACATTCTTTATGAGAATTTAGGTCACAGAAATATGTCCAATTTATAAATGATGGAACTTTTTTTAGCTGATTAAACGTTTTTAAGTCTATGATATATAAATTTTGAAGATTTAGATCTTTCGGTGGTGACCGCGTCAATGTAGATAAAGAATCCGACGTTTCGCTTCCACTGTGGGATGCATCTTCAGGGATGTAGGACATCATGGATAGGAACACAATGCTCTACAAAACTGAACTCAGTCAGCGAGTTCAGTTTTGTAGAGCATTGTGTTCCTATCCATGATGTCCTACATCCCTGAAGATGCCTCCCACAATGGAAACGAAACGTCGGGTTCTTCATCTACATTGACGCGGTTACCACCGGAAGACCTAAATCTTCATGACAATAACTGCGGAAAGCTATGCAGTTTATTATATGAATTTTATTTGTCGAAACCTTGCTGTTATTTGATTGCAAGTAACAGTTTATATAACTCGTCTTAAAATCTACATTTTGTTAAACATCACTGTAAACCCTATCTGTTCCAACTTCCTCTTTTCTTCAACACAACTCCTGATTTACATTTCCCTGTTTATTGATTGTTTTGCTTGTGGATGTGAGTCGATTCGCGGATTGGACACTTTCAAGGATCTTAAATAAAGGGGATGACGCACTAAGTCGATTTGACATACAAAAAATGACCCCATCGAAAACCAAAAAATAGAGAGAATTCAACACGAAGCACACGTCAAAAACCAACTGCACATGCTTACAATTCCTATAACAGCGCATGTCTTAAATTTGAGAGGCAAACTTACTTCTTAATGCTTTCCCATTGTTTATGCTTGGGAAGGTTATAACAAACACGCTTAAATCATCACTCACTGAAGTGGCAAACTATAGTCCAAAATTTAAAATTAAATAAGCACAAATGACGAGAAGCACAGTAGAAAGCTGAGAAGCTAACTCGTCAACCTTGCTACATAACCTGCGTTTGGCGCCTTTTTTCATTATAACCAAGGGGAAGGTAAGTTTGCTCCTATTTCTCTATCTCATACAACTTCCACGGGGTCAGAAATGTCCTTAATGCGTCATCCCCTTATTCAAGATCCTTGGACACTTTACTATAAGAACTTGTAAAGAACAATTAAATGATTTTGGGTACCTGATGATTCTACGGTCAAATATAGTGAGGCAGAAGTGATAATGTATATTATATACCCTAAGTTTTGTCTAATCATGACCTTCTGAGGATTTTTCTTTTCATTAGCTTCGTGGATATGACTTTTTGTTATTTTATGTTAGAGGGTAAGTTCTCATCTATGAAAATGAGAACGAGGATGGAAGCTGTGGCTGGTTGACTCTGGTCGATACGGGGGAGGAGGCTATCCCGCATTTTCCTCTACTCTAGTTTTTCCGAGTATAGTTTTTAACTACCAACTAAACAATGATTCTTACCTAAATATTTAATATAATCGATGTCTTCTTAATTACTTTCTTTAGATTTATAATTTAACAAAATAACTATGTCTTGTTTTCGTCTCCTGCGTTCTTTCTTTATTAAAATGTTTACAAAATCTAACAAACCATAATTTTCATCTAAAAAAAATCACAGGTGTTTGGTTTTCCGTTACTTTTCTTACTTTTCCTCACAACTTCGGACACGCGTCTCAGAATGTCATGATTTCCAAAGCCTTGGGTTTTAAAACTTCTCGCTACGCTCGTCTCGAATGTCATGATTATACAAAGCCTTAGGTTTTAAAACTTCTCGCTTCGCTCGTCCTCAGAATGTCATGATTATCCAAAGCCTTAGGTTTTAAAACTTCTCGCTTCGCTCGTCCTCAGAATGTCATGATTATCCAAAGCCTTAGGTTTTAAAACTTCTCGCTTCGCTCGTCTCAGAATGTCAGATTATCTCTTCTTTCGCTCGTCCTCAGAATGTCATGATTATCAAAGCCTTTCGCTTCGCTCGTCAGAATGTCGTTATCAAGCCTTAGGTTTTAAATTTTCGCTTCGCTCTCCTCAGAATTAAGGTATTATCCAAGGTCTAGGGTATACTGTCATTGGACTTGCTACGACATGATTCCCGAAGCTTAAGGTGATGTTACTTCAGTCTCGTTGCGTTTGACTTTAAAATTAAAGTGTTTATCCAAAGTATGAGTAGATCTTTGTGAGAACATTAGCTCTATATTTGATGAGTATATTATTTGATTTTTTAATTTTTTTTTAATTTCATACGAAAAAACTTGATGAATTTGACTGATGTAAACTAACATTTTTGTACATTTCTGAGTGTTACACCAATAAATATACATGTGTTCAATAACGTTCAATAAATATTAAATAGCTATTTCTATTATTACCCCGCTCTGCGACTCGGGTTACAATAGTAGATATTGCTACAGAAAACAAACCTAAAAAAGTTCTGTTGCTACCCTTTGTAGATATATGTAGATCTTTAATGTTTTTCTTGTTTGGTTTTCATAAACAAGGATGATACACCTAAAAGTAAATGTTACATTTTTTAAATAAAAACAGATTAGTTACACAAAAAGTCCTTTTATTTTTTAATATATAATAATAACTAAGCTTTCGACTAAAAATTAGTCATCATCAGAGTTTAACAAATATAAAATATAAAATGATTATTTATTATAATATAATGATATTATTGGTAACACTGATATTTTTAAAATTCTTTAATGTAACAGTTTTTAACGGTTTTTTAAACATAGCTTACCAAAACATACCTAGGTGCAATATGAAGTAGTCTGTAAAATTGTATTTTCATTTTATATTTTATATTTGTTAAACTCTGATGATGACTAATTTTTAGTCGAAAGCTTAGTTATTATTATATATTAAAAAATAAAAGGACTTTTGTAACTAATCTGTTTTTATTTTTATTTATATATTGTTTTACAAGTCCACGAATAAGAAACTTTTTAGTTACATTTTTTGCTATTTCAAAGCTTTCCTCTTCTATCGTATGGTATTGGGAAGCAAATGAAATTGTGTATGTGTATTGTTAACAAAACAAACTTGTGTTTTGATGTAGAAATTTGGTAATTTCTACGTGTTTTGATTGATTGTTTAGAGTGGGACGATATACAACTTAAGTATTTATTTGCATTTTAGAAACAGAGTTTTGCGAAAACATCTCTCATTCGTTGTAACTGGAATATAAATAAAGCTTTGTATTTATTACTGGCATTAAAAAATCCAATTTATTAAAATCTTATTTGAATAATTTCATAGTTACTACGCCCGTATTCAAAGATCTTCCTAACATTCTCTTACATCGAGGTAGTTTCCGCAGGGTGAACATCCTGATGGTTTGGAAGACCCTAAATGAGGCATTTATTTTTTTGGTTTAATCAGCAGATTAGCTTCGAAACCCCTAAAGCTGCTTTTGTCCTTGTGCATAGGACAAAAATCCAATTCATGACTGTCCTGCAAGAATCAAAGAAAAGTTAGGGTCATCGGTCCTGGCCGATCCGCGTCATGGCCACTCGCAACAGCGTTTTCGATCATATCGTTTTTTTGGGGGCGCTTAACCGATTATAACTGGCCCGGAGTCGATACGACTACTCAAAGTATTCAAAATTAGAGGCCCGGGTAAGAATCTCGGTTTCGAAGATTTTTTATTGTTATATAACATTTTATTTATTTGATTATATGGTGGAATAACTAAAAAGTGGTAATATGTATTCATTTTACTTGAACTCCCTTTAAAATATAATGGTGTGAAGGTCTGCGAGGCGAGCGAATTTCCATGCAATCTTGGAATGCTTGCGTTCTTCCTTACCAATATTATTGCTCTGTTTTTTTATCTATGCTTTATAGTTGGAGGAGCAACTATTTTACTTCTATATCGCTATTCCTGGAATTTTTAATGGGAATGAGTTAAAGCGTGTTGAAAATTAGCATAAACTAATATTTGCATGACTGCTGTAAACGATGCGGGAAACAAAAATAGACAGCCTAGTTTTGAAAAACCTTTGCGGATTTCCTTAAAAAATTAGAAATTTAAGAAAATTGACGAAAAGGTAAAAATGCTACTGTTTTGACTATGAAGCATAAAACGAATACCCGAGCTAGAAATCAAGCATTCCGATTGAATTCGCTTGGCTTGTAGACCTCCACGCTAGAAGTTTTATTAATTAATATAATTAATAAATACATAATTTAACAATACTTTTCGTTATTAAAGAGATTATTGTCGTTGTAAATCGTATTTTATTATTATGACGTTTAGCATATAAAATTATAACTTTTAATTTTAGGTGGTTTGTTAGTCGGACATATTTTACAAGTATCTGAAATTAATGAAGGCTAAAGTTAGCTGGATTAAAAGTGACTCAAAAGTCTTTAGAAGTTTTGAAGTAAACGCTTGTTGAATCTCTTGAGTCAGAGCTAGAAGTGTTCATGGCAGCCAAATATTATGTAGCCTCGAGCCATGTCTTTTTGTCAAGTTTACTTTAAACTTTCTCATTTGACTAACAACAGCGGGACAGCTAGAGCTTTTAACTTTAAGCTCGTGACGCACTCGTTGAAAAGTAGTGAATGAACTGCTAAAGTAGAAGTACCTCTGGGTTTATGTTTTATATCAAATGTATAGTGTAAGATTTTCTTACACTTACAAAATTTCCAGACAGTAAAACTATAAGCGAAACAATGGAGAAGGATTTCTAAAGGCAAATGTAAAACAAGCCTTTCCGAACACAATGAGGAACATGTTTGGTCTAATGAGGTGTCATGTTTTAATAGATAACAACCTTCAGTTTACATAAGTTTAAATTTAGATTAAATAAATTACAAATCATAATTTACTCACATCGATCAAAGTATAATGTATATTAATACATCATACGTTACCTATGACACTAGATACAAGCTCTGACAATAGATACAAGCTATGCAATTCTTAATTAAGACATTATTAGTAAATAATAGGTTGGACCGAGGAGTTAATAATTAAGTATAAACAATAAACAATACTCTCATCACTAGAGTTAAAATTTATTTACTGAACCGCTTTTAATGAACAGTCATCATCAGTGGCAGTGAGATGCGAAAGAAAGCAAATAATAATTTACAAATCATAATTTACTCACATCAATCAAAGTATAATGTATATTAATACATCATACATCATATCTCTTGGTGGGGAGGTCCGCAAGGTGGTCAATTTTCTTTGGAATGCTCTTTTTTTTAGCCAATTTCCATTATGTTTTAAACACCAATTTAGTTCTTGTTCAGGCTATCGTTTGATGTTTCATATTCGAAAGAGTAACATTTCTACTTGTTTTTTAATTTGATTTCCTAAGGAAATGCGCAGCTGTACAATATGGAGTGCTTAAATTTATGCTCGCACTTGCTAAATCAGTTCTGCACATTTGGGTTCCTCACACCAAGCTCAGTGTATGCCAATCCTTTTAATGGTTTTAACTCATTTTCTTTGAACAATAAAGCCAAAAATGAGTTACGAGTAGTGTTTGATAATTGAGTAACTGCTCAAGTTATAAAGCATAAATCGGCATCTTAAGCATGGAAAGGATTGTTAAGCACGGAAACGCGTGTTCCAAAGGAAATTCATCTGGCACGAGGACCGCCGCGCTAGAATTATTTTATAGTTATAAATTTATATATTGTAAATAAAAACGATAAAAAATTATCGTCTTTAACTGAATTCGAACCTAGGACCCTAGCTTTAAGTACTTTAAAGCTTATATCGACTCCCGACCGTAAAAATCATAGGAATGTCTGCACTTGAAATATGTTGTTTACCAGCTGTATTTAAGATTTTCCGATAATCTCTCTGTTTCTTTTTTACTTTTGGTCACTTTAAGTAGTCATATCGATTTCGGACCGGTTCTATTCGATTCAGCGCCCCAAAATATATTAAAAACAACAACCCACTCGAAATTTATTTTTCTTGCGACTCTAATTTTAGTAATTTACCAAGTTTTGTCGACTCTTCGGTCACTGAGAGTGTTCGTATCGACTTTGGACCTGTTTTATAGGATTCAGCACCCCAAAAAACATTTTTGAACTTTTTTCGCGACGAGGAACATAAAACCTAAAATTTACCAATTTTTTTAATATTTTGGTGACAGAAAACGGGGTTAATGACGTCACAAAAACCTGGTTTTCAATAGGGTTCTTGTACTCCATAAGATTGATTTTTGTACCAAGTTGATTAAAAAATATTTATCCGGTGGCGTGTTTACAAGAAATATATATATATATAATATATATATATATATATATATATATATATATATATAATATATATATATATATATATATATAATCGACAGATTTGTCAAGGTCCGAGGTTCGACTCCCGCCATGACGTCTATCCATTCGCGAATTTTCCTAAAGGAATTCCGCTAAAAGGGGACTACAGGCCCCTATTTTTAACTGTAGAGCCATATTACACAACAACAGAGTAAATTCGGCAACACAAATTCATCCAATCAATAAATGCATAAGAATAAAATATTCCTTTATATCAAAGAAAACATTATGCGTAGATTTTCTGATATAGAGGAACAATAATTTACATTATTTCCGTCATGGCTTGCAGGGTTAGTTCGTGCATGGTAGCCAACATAACTCTGCCTCGTTGCATGTTTCTAAACATCGTTTGAAACTTGTTTAATACACCCTTATTTCTCTATACTTACGGAACAACTGCTATAAATTCCCTGCATAACATAGTATTTCTGTTTCTCTTATTAAACTGCCTCAAAGTTTTTCGTACTATGTGGGTTCCATGAACACCTCGTATGGGAAAGTTGGTAACTTTTACAAAAAGATCAATAAAAGGGCAGAAATAAAGTTTTTGTTGTAAGGTTTTCTCATGGTGTAGTTATGGCATTGTGAATATCTTGGAAAATACTTGCTTGCACAGGCTTACCTTTAAATTATCCTAATTTTTCCTAGATTCATGGAGCTCGGACATAGTTTTGGAGTAATTTTTTACGTCATAAGATTTATTTTTGTGAGGTTTTGCAAACTAAAATTATTCAAAAGTTAAATTAATTAATAAGGAATAAAATAAAACACTAAATTGTCATTATCACCATCTTATCAGTTTATTTAAAAACTCATGACTACCCATTTATATAAGGTTTTTTCCAAATGAATGAGTGACTTTAGTAAGACAATTAAAGGAAAATCGTCAAAAATTAAGAAACCCATATACATATCGTTGATACCCCTTCGTTATCAATTGCTTATCAGCGACTGTGACGTTTATAAGCGTCAATGCATGAAAGCAAAGGAAGGATGAGCATAGCGAATCCGATGTGATGAGAAGAGTTGAGAGGTACCCTGCACCCTGATTTTTTAAAGTTAAAAAAATGTTGCAGCAATCAAGAGAAAAAACATTTTTAGTCCTGGTAATTTTTTACCTATATTACTTCATTTTTAGGATACCCCTTCAAAATATCACCACCCTCTCTCTCTCTCTCTCTCTCTCTCTCTCTCTAAAATACCTCCCACTCAATCGCACTCATTATATTTGATTAGACCCTAATGGGCTTTCTGAGTGTTACGTATGAGATCTCTCCAGGATGTATTCTTTTCTAAAGTAAAAAAAAATATCGCAGTAACAATTGAGAGTAAATTTTTTATCGAATTTAAAAATTGCTATTTTTCTTTTTATGTTTACTTAATTTAGAAGTTTTTATTTTATAAATTTCTTTTGTCAAAAAATTGCAGATTAAAAAAACTGGTCGACATCAGTTTTCAGGAGAATTATTCAAATTGAAAGAGTAAAGAAGTGAAAAAGGGCTCCAGATTAATATTTCCTGTGAAATTTTTTACTTCGTGAATATTGTATATTTTATCAGGTTAATTTAACATTGTCACTTCTTTATTTTCAAAAGAAATTTAAATATTTTATATTATGCTACCATAGTTTTGTTCTAAACTAGCCTATCTTCGTCGGCTAGTTTTAAAGAAAACTGTACAACTTTTCAGTTTTATAGTTTATTTATTATACGTTTTAATTCGCTCTGTTTTTACTTTTCCTCATCTATACCGTAGGTTTATAGGAAGATTATTGAGTTTGCAAAAAATCTCAAACCGGGATATCACCGGAATTATCCGTTTTAGGTTATTTAGGGCCTCCCAAGTGGTTTTTACAGAGTTGTCTGTGTATCTGTTTTTGTGTGTGTGTGTGTATTTATGCTAGAGAATTGAAACTCAGTTACAAAAATCAGTTTTATCTGCTCACGGCAGGAAAATGAAGCATTACTGAACTATTTTAGGCGAGAAAGTAGTATTTCTCAGATCGGCTGGTAATTAGTCATAAATGACTGCACTTTACCTGCCTAGGCAGGAAAGTAGCATTTCCCAGCCGCTCCCGCCTATGCTGGTAAAGAAAGTTAATAGATAATTTTTGTAAACATTATTAGTTAATAAAAAAGCCTATTGAATTTTTTAATATTTATATAATGAATTATTACATTATTTAACTAATTAAAATTAAAATAAACAATTTGTAATGTAAATCTTTAATTAGAAATAAATTTGATCGATTATATTAAAGGCAACACTTTTTGTCTTGGGTTTATTATCTCATCTGTTTTTGTCAAGTCATTTACTACTTTAATCATTCGAACCCGTATTTAATACAGTTTAAAAGTTAGTTTATTCTATAGCGTTTTGTTATGAATATCGTCGAAGATATAGACAAACTTTTCGAACATACCCCGCCGGATTTTTGGAAATAGCTACAAATGCCAAAGAGAGCCTACTACCCGGAAAATCAGGAAGTAGGTATCTCAAAGCATATGAAGTGTTCAAAGAATGGTGCTCAGAGAAAAAAGTAAAGAATGTAAGTGAAAACGTTGTGTTAGCGTATTTAAAAGAACTGTCTAACACAAAATCGAGCGCTACTCTGTGGTCAACTTTCTCGATGATAAGATCTGTATTATCAGTCAAAGAAAATGTAAATGTAAAACATTATTTCAACGTAATAAGTTTTTCAACAATGCAAGTTTTGATTTATTACTGTTCGCAGATAAAGTATTGTGTGGAACGAGGCAGGAAAGGAAACATTACTGACTCGTAGATTTGCCTTCCTCGGCTTTGCTTCGGTAGCACACTCTCGCCTTCGGCTTGGGGGCTAACTTCGATACTAGTCAGTGATATTCCATTTTCCTGCCTAGTTACAAAAATAACTATACCGCATTGGTTTTGCTATTCAAAAAATATTATTTTATGACGGCAATAATGACTCAGCAAAAATTTCAAAAATCATAAAACGTGGAAAAATAATGCAATCGGATTGAAATTTGGTACGGCTGTAGCTATGATGAGAACTAAGTTTAAGCACTAGTTCAATTTTTGTCGAATGACTGATATATCTTGTGAACTTTTTTTAACTTTATTAATTATTGCCTATAATAATAATAAAAAGGAAAAAATACATATATAACCACTTATGTAGATAGGTATAGGTATATATATGTAGGTACACAAAATACACAAAAATATACATTTAATTGCACAGGTATATGCCTGTCTAATGTGGCTGTTAGAATTGTAGCTCCTAGTGTGTTTATGCTAGGATGTTTAATCTCCGTACCAAAATCATTCATAAGATCTATCAATAATATTTTATTCTGAGGACGAGCGAAGCGAGTTCGAATTTGTGTTGAAAAGTACTGAGGTACCCGCACCTAATTTTTTACAATTTATTTTAAAAAGCTCGTAAGCTTTTTCAAGGTATAGACTGATATGAATAGATGTTTAAAAGATGCTTAAATGCCATTTAATGTTAATACGATATGAAAGTCTTCCACTAAGCCATCTGCATAGTAATGACCAAATCAAAAACCAAGCATGTTTGAAACTAAATTACCATTTTAATGACGTAAGCTTTTTACCAAGCTCAACTTATTCCGAATCGTTGTAATATATTAGCTTGTTATCTCTTATCCTAGATAATATAGCAGTATGTTGTTACTTTCCAACTTTATAGGCTCAATTATAGTTTTTCTTTAGCAGACATAATGTTGGAAAACTAGTTTTCTTTTTATATTTCCATCATGCAATTCTTTTTCAAAGGGAAACATTTCTTATATCAGCTTATTGCTTCTCCTTTAATGCAGCTATTAGCTCTTGTGAAGGAAGTTCAATAATTCTTTTAAACCCCTTTAATTTGCTTTTATTTCTATTTTTCAGAATATATACTTTTAAATTTTTCAGTCTAGTTATTTTTAATCGTTTAATTTTGTTTTTACTTGTAATTTATAGTAGGGATTATTTATCATAATATATGAATATGTAAAAGGATTAAATATATTACTTGGGTTGTGGTAGAATTTAGTAGTACTCGTTTTCTATTTAATTTTCTGCAAAGTAGGATTAATTGTTTTTCCGTAGCTGTCTATTATTTGTCATTATTTTAACCTAACACATTTCCTTGTCCCACATCTAGCCTTTATGTCATTAAATATTTTAGTTTTCTTCCGCCTCTTTTCAGATCCCTTTCTATCGTTTCATAATTGTGGTTAATATTAATACCTCGGTGGTAAGGAAGTAATTTTTCATCACCCAAATGGTAAAATTACATTCGTTACTTTGTGATTGTACAAATGGTTTTAGCATTGCAGTATTACTTACCTAAGTGTTGTCTTAGGAGAGCGTTTTGCTTGGGCTTCTGATCGTTTCTGTTTCGAAACGGACATAATCTGTTTCACTCCCATAAGTGACCAATTGTGTATCAATAGTGACTACCGCTTCTCTCGGACAAGAGTCAGTTATTTTAGCTCCAAAAAGTGTTATTTATGAGTCAGTTATTTTAGCTCTAGAAAGTGAGTTTTTATGAGTCAGTTATTTTATCTCTAGGAAGTGAGTTTTAATGATTCAGTTATTTAAGGTTCCTGGGATTAGAAGAAGTGATTTCCGTTTCCTTATCGCTTTGCAATACTAAAACTTAACCTCAAGTACAGTATGTTGGTTTTTATAACATTTCTTAATATTAATTATAAATATTTTTATGTTGCAGGTATGGATTTATTTATTACTTACTATTTTTGCTCAGCTAGTTCTTCTTTTCACATATTAGTCGTATACTAGTGGACATTGTCTACTAAAAGTCAAAGGTAAATTATTTTATGTCTATTAATGCAGATTTACCTTTTAAATAAGTTGAGCTTTTTAAACAGCCTCATATAAGTCATAACTAAAAGGGACTGGCTTAAGATGGTTGTTTTTAAAGGCGTCTTTGGCTGAAATTATTTAGGGGAAATATGCTAGGTAAACAGAAAGGTGTCCCAAAAACAGTAAATCAATTCCTAGGTACCTTCAAAATTTATTAAATAATTTGACATGATTTTTTATGATTTCGTAATGTTAAATTCATATCTAAGAAAAATATCTGGAACATAAATACTTAAAATTTAAAAAAGTGTTATCTACGTAAGTGCGATCAATTCAACGGATACATCACATATCTCAAGGTACTCAAATGATATAGATGTTTGTAAAGGAACGAAGTTAAAATTTGATTGAATAGGTTAGATCTCAGTTAGGACTTCTGGTACTTATATGTGAGGAATGGAAGTCATTCCATGTGGCGTTTAGCCGATTATTGAATCTTTGCGATGTCTGATATTTGTCTTTTGTGTCTGAAGATTTCGCTTTTTAAATGTTTCTTGGGTCAGAAGAAAGATAAACATCTTTTCATGTGGCTTCCATTCGGATGTTGAGCCGATTCTCGAACCTTAACGATGTCTGACATGTGTACAAGATCTCTTTCCTTAAATGATTCTTAGTTCAGAAGAGAACATCTTTCCATGTGCTGTCCTTTTAATTGGACATTTAGGCGATTGTCGAGCCTTATCGATATTCGCAAAATATGTTTTCCCTTAAACAATTTTGGGTTTAGCCCAAAAAATTTCTCGCAGTCTATAGTTTTTTTTTTAAAAAAAACCTTTATTTTTAAAATATACAACTATTAATATACATATGTAACATTAACCAGGTTTATCCCTCTACAAAAGATAAACAAATATCTTGTGCCGTTTGTGTTGTGTCGTGTGTGTTTAGCTTATACATGATGAAAAGCTTAATAATAAGATAAAACTCTTTCTTTTTAACCATTTTCTTTTATAATAACCTTTAAAAAGCGCAATATTTTGATACAAACTTTTTATATTTTTTAAATTATCATAAATATTTATGGATTATTATATTATAGGTATTACTATAAGAGTTCCAGCCACAGCCTTTAAGCTAAAGCATGTTATAAAGTAATTTTCTTATTTACTTTACTTTTTCTACAAAGATATGGAAAAGTATGTTTTAAAAGGTAAAACATATGAGTTGGGAGGGGGGGAAGCCGTACTCACTAGCTAGATAACACGGCATCAAATCTAGAGGATAATCCATAGACATACACAACACAGCACGTAAACATACATGGTGAACACACACGAGAGTCAATTCCCCCCACCCCTTTTGGTTTTGTGATATAGACTTAAAAGTTATGCTCTGGGTGTAGTATATAACAAGTATGCTATTCAAGTATCATGCTTCTGCAGTATGCTTATCGAATCGTATTTATAGCAGATCAATTCAAACTGTTTTGTTGCCTCCTATCTTTTTATAATATTTCTTTGACGAAAAGAGGAGTTTGGTTATAATTTTTTTTACATCGAAAAAGATCAAACTGCTTATAATATTGTCATCGTAAAACAAGTAGAAAAACAAACTGTTCTGTAATGATAACAAGCATCTTATCAAAAATCAAATAAAAATGCCTCTTAACCTGAGAATAGCAAAAATTATAATTTAATTTAAGGATAATATATTTAGGCTCTTATAAACCTTTATTCTTTTTACTTTTCGTAATTTATGCCGTACTTATATAGGAAAAGGATTGTGTTTGCAATTATTGCTACTCAAGTATTGTGTTTGGTTTTATTATATTTACTTTGTTATATTTATTTGTTTTATTATTAATTGTACTTGACGATAACTAAAGTAATTATAAATCACTCAGTGTTGTCAGTTCTTATTTAAAAGTATATAAGTTTAAATAAAAACCCTAAAATACAATTCCCTTTAAATCCACTTTGAAACGTTTTTCTAGTAAATCAATGTAAGATTTACGAGAGATGAAGATTTCTGCGTTAGTCTTGTTAAAGAGTCGAAATAATGTTCTTATTTGCATTTTACTGTCGGAAACACAACGGAAACACGAGTGGTAATCCAAAAGCTCCAGTCTTAATTGATTAAAACATTTAGCGAAACGTTTTCTCTGCTCTTTAATGTTTAAATTAACAAGTTTTTTTTAATTTAACATTGCTGTCAATTAGTTAGCTTTGAATTTTCTTGTATTTTATTTATTTAGCTATTACTAGTCAGTTGTAGTGATGTAAGTAGTATAGTATTATACTACTAGCCTAGCAACTAGTATTTGCTTCTAGAAGTAGTAGCCAAATACAATCAAAAGCTTTAAATGTATTAGCCAAATACGACTACAAGCTTTAAAAGTAGTAGGTAGAGTCTACTACTAGCTCTAGAAGTAGTAGCCAGATATTATTACTAGCTTTAGAAGTAGTAGCAAGACATTACTACTAGCTTTAGAAGTAGTAGCCAGATACTACTACTAGCTTTAGAAGTAGTAGCTAGATATTACTACGAGCCTTAGAAGGCTTTAGAAGTAGTAGCCAAATATTTCTGCAAGCTTTAGGAGTAGTAGCCAGATACTACTACTAGCTGTAGAAGTAGTAGCCAGATACTATACTACTAGCTTTAGAAGTATTAGCCAGATTCCACTACTAGCTTTAGAAGGCTTTAGAAGTAGTAGCCAAATATTACTGCAAGCTTTAGGAGTAGTATCCAGATACTACTACTAGCTTTAGAAGTAGTTGCCAGATACTATACTACTAGCTTTAGAAGGCTTTAGAAATAGTAGCCTAATATTACTGGAAGCTTTAGAAGAAGTATAGCTGGCTACTACTACTAGTCTCTAGAAGTAGTAGCCAACTATCTTAGCTACTACTAAGTAATGACATCTCTCACAAAAACTTCTGAATTCAAAAACTTTAGCGAGTATTAGCCAGCTACTAATACTTACCTCTAGAAGCAGTTACTTTGCTACTATTAATTCTTGCTTATATTAATTCTGTCACAAGAGCCTGGTTTGGCAAAAATAACAAAAATGTAACTCTAAGCTTAACTAGCTTTAACCTTAGAGTAAAACTTCTCTAAAATAATTTCTATTAGCCTATCTGCACTAAGTTATGGCATTTGTAACAAAATCCAGCGTTGGCAAACATAGCGAAAACTTGAATTTAAGGTGAACTAGGTAAATTTCAGTTCTGTATTGTAACCCAGGTCGATGAAGAGTTTAATTTTAATTAATTTCATTTACATAATGGAAAATTTAAATACGGGCCTTCGGCCCATAGCCGCTACGCGGCCTCGGCGCTTCGCGCCTAGTCCGCTCCGCGGCGTCGGCCCACCGGGCCGCTTCGCGGCCCGGTGGCCGACGCCGGGGGCCTCCCTGTGGCCGCTTCGCGGCCACATTGTTGTTGTTTTGTATGATGTGTTGTTTCATTATTGTTCTTGTTACATGGCATTTTGCCATGTACCTAGCGAATTTTCACAGCCTCTCCACACAGGCCCGCTTCGCGGGCCTGACAGGCTTTCTCACAAATTTGATTTGGCACTCTTTTACCTGGTTACCCACCAAATAATGGGTAACTAAGGAAAAAAGGAAGCATAGGGAAAACTTGTAGTTTGTTACCCACTAATATATAAAAAGTACTAATTTACAATCTCAGTATGGGACCGTCGAAAAGCACTAGGGCTTTTGTATGGAGAGAAAAATGGGGAAAAGGGCAAATAGAAAAAAAGTTACGCACCAAATAAACAGTTAAATTATGAAAATTCCTAAAAACTGAAAAGTATAAAGTAATAATTTACAATCATGATAGGGGACGTCGAAAAGTGTTTTTTTCATTACATAAAATAGGCTGCAAATACAAAATGTTTTATTTAACTCATTTTCCCTAACCAACACTCCAAAATACGTTATTTTTAAGTGATTTTAGGGGTGGGTAACTAGGTAAAAGAGTACCTTTGATTTTACTAATTAAGATTTTATTAATACTTTATTATTAATAGTATGCTATAATATTAAAACTAACAAGCATTATAAACAAAAATATATTCATGATTTTTGTTTTTAAATAAAAATACCGTTTTCGTCACTTAGGATCATAGATAAACAATATTAACATAGATGGCTCACTCAAAGATTTAAGAAAAATATTGATGGGATGCAGGAGGCTCAAGTAGTACAGTCTAGTGGTGACAGCGTGAAACTGTCACATATTTTTATTTCTGACATTTTATTTATTTATTTTTATTCAACCAAACAACGAGCTGTTGAGGGTAATCAAGTCTTTCCATCCGCTTTTCAGCGCTAGAATGATGAGTAGTCGATGGATGAGTAATCCCAAGAAAGCTCTATAAGAATTTCGTATAAATTGGTAAAAAGTGAAAAAAATTAATTTCTCACTCTTACTTCACCCATTCTGTCGTCCCCCCTTGGATTTGAACCACTAATGTCAGAGTTTCAATTTTTGTTTGTTTTCTTTACTTATCCGTTTTGCGCCAACCCGAGATGTTATACTCAGATAGCAAATTTAAGTGTTAAGTCTAAAAAACTAAGAATGAATTATTGTTTTTTTTTCTAAAGAAAACGATGGTGCTGCTTCGCGTGATGAGGCCCCAAAGTTTTATAAAACAAAAATACATCGCGAATACTACAGCATACCATAGATCTTTGTTACTTTTATTTTATTTTTACTAAACGATTGGCAATTGTTTGTTTTTTAAAAAAAATACTACAGCACAATCTAGTAGAGAATAGAGCAAATATATTTTTACTACTAGCGCTATTCAAGACTCTAGTGATGAGGCCCCAATTTAATCATAAACACAAACTTGTCAATTGAGTGTTCCTACTACACTCGGGAGTGAACCATCTATCTTAGGATTGTCTGATTGAGCTGAAACCGGTCGCAATCGTTTTAGAATGACTTCGACCATATACAGACTACTTCGAGGTTCTTCCGCTTTACGGGCCTGCTTTGCTCGGCGTGGTTTAGTGGAAGCCATTTTTGTCCTGTCTCTCTGGGACAGCAGGCTTACCAGGATGGAGCAAGAGGAAGAGGTCCATCTTCTTATACTATGTCCCCATCCTCTAACACTACTAACCCAACAGATATCGTACAGTCTTTGACCTGGACGTATACATATATACAGATTATATATATATGTATACTGTTTGCGCCATTTGTGTTGGTTCGATTGAGCTGAAATTGGTCTTAATCGATTCAGCTAGCCGTCTACCTAAACACGAAATACCTTGTTTTAAAGCCATTTCAAGTTTCAAAAAAAAATTTTTTTTCATGACGTCATAACTTTGATTGATGACGTCATAATGTTTTTATAAACAATAGGCCTCGTAACCTCCACAGCATCTCGCGATTTGCAAAGTTTCGTTTCAATTTGAGAACGCCTTCGAGAGTTATCGTTCGCCATACGAAAGGGTAGAACTCTTACATACATATATATATATAATATATATATACATATATATATATATATATATATATATATATATATATATATATATATATATATATATATATATATATAAAGTAAATATAACTACATATGAGTAGAACTCTTACAGTATATATATATATACATATATATATATATAATTATATATATATATATATATATATATATATATTTATATACATATATATATAAACTTTTTTCGGACATATATTTTTGTTATCAGGAAGCCAATAGGAACCGATTCCACTCACTCCCACCCTCAACTTCCGTCATCCGAACAACCTCATAAGCGTCATTTTCATTATGAAAATTCGCTAAAAAGGATTTCCTCTAAATGCATTTTGTTCATATACCTTTAAATACAAAAGGGGGTTATAAATTTCCAGAAATAAGCTAATAAGACCCCTAAATAAAAAAGGACACATTTTGAAAAAGAATTCAATTTGTTTTAGCGGATTTTGAATAGAAAATTCCGCTTTTAAGCGTATATAGTATATAGATTGATTTTTTGCAAACTGTAAAAACAATTTTTATTTAGAAAATACTATTTAAAATGCTTGAAAACATTAAATTGTTATTGCTGAGTCACAAAAGGTATTAGAGGTGACAAAATATTTTTATTTTTTACTATGGTATTATATTTTTTTATTTTTTGAAAAACTTAATCTTTATAATTTGATAAAAGAACTGGGATAAAGTATAGTCTATATAATAAAAATTGTACACATTTAAGTCTTACTTTCAAAGAAAATAGAGGCTTCTGAATTGAAACATTCTATTTATGAATAGGTAGTTTATTTTTAACAGTAAAGAGTTACTAACGTCATGTTAGCTCTAGTCACGGAATTCAGAAGAGAGTGGCGTGATGAAGAGAATAACTTTGCTTAAAAACGCTGAGAAAAACAGCCCCCAGGTTTGCCTTTACATAAAACCCTGGCCTTAAGGTACCATCTAACAAAATAAAGAAGCTTTACATAAAAATATAAAAGAAAGAAAAGTATAAAAATATATATAAAAGAAGAAAGTTTGTTTTCAGCTTTTAGAATTCTTGATTCTTTACTTTTGCTTCTTTAAACAGCCTTTTCTTTGCTGCAATATTTTAAAGATGTATAAAAAAATCACTGAATTAGGTGCCAAAAAAATTTCTCGAGGCGGTTTAGAGTTGGTGGCATTACAGTTGCAAAATAGAAGGTAAAATATGATTTTTTGCTAAGACAATAAAGAACTAAATTTTTCTGCTTAGGGACTTAAATAGAAGCTTTTATAGTTGCTAGTTTTCTTTAATGTATCATGAGTTTTATTTTTGATTTGTTTTTGATTTCAAAGATAATTTTACATGCAATGCCTTTAATGTGGGTTTTATTGTTTAATCAATTAATTTTTATATTGCTACACTGGTGGTCTACTGCCAGTGAGAGAATAAAAACAACTGGATACAACATGCAAAATGTTTCTTTTCGGTTATAATAAATGTCTGTATTTTAAATTTAAAATTTTAGCTTATCTTGTTTTTAATTTAGTTTTTTTTTTTAAACAAGTTCTTTATTGGCAAAAGTAATACAATATTTATTTTCTGTATACCGGAGCCATATTATATTTATTGATTAGGGTAATTTGTGCCTCTTTATTTTATTTATTTATTTGTTATTTTTGTGGTATAAATTTTGATTATTTTTTGGGGTGTGAGGGGGTTTGTTTGGGTCAAGGATAATTTTATATTTTTTGGTTTGGGTATTTTTTTTTTGGGATTGTCAAAGGTATTTTTGGGTGGTATTTTGAATAGGATTATTTGTTATAGGTAGTTTGCAGGAGTTTAAAAAGGTTTGCCTATGCAGTCGTGGACTGACTTTTAATGATTCAACCTGGCATTTGCCTGTAAATTGAGGGAAACCACAGAAAAACCTCAATTAGGTTGATCGGACACGCGGGTCCTGGGTGTAAAGGTTATGTTATTATTTTTTTTACGTTTGGGGGTTTAACTGTTAAGGTTTGGTCTCTAGATTTTTTTTTTGAGGCTAAGGGGAATAGTTAATTTTTGATAGTTAAATTTACGAATTTGAGTGTATTTATTATATTTTTTAATTTTGAGAAGAGCAGAGTCTTGATTTTTTCAGTTTTAATTTAGTTTGTTTATAAACTTTACAAATTTTATTTGTGAAGTTTCTAAAATTCACGACTTTACTTTTATTGCGCGAAATTCCATTTCATTCTTCAAACTACATCTGAAATTTTTATCAAATTTGGTATACGCCATATTTAAGTGTTGCCCACAAACCTTGAGCTTATACCACACCAATGGTCAATATATATTATTTTATTTACATATGATTTAAAATTTAATTATTTAAAAAGTAGATATTTAGATATAAATAAACAATAAAAAAAAGAAAGCCTGCATAATTCGTCTAGGATCGCCAGATTTAAAAAAAAATAAAAGTCTATAGGTAAGCTTATAATCAAAATATTGAAAGTTGGAAGATGCTTCGTCAGAATAATTTGCTGAGCATGTGTGCAAAATTGCAATTTCCTAAGACAAATAGTTGAGAAGCAATTTTGGGAATACAAAAAAATGGTATGGATAGAGGATAGCAAAGTCTTAAGCAATAAAATAATACTGCATTGGCGACTATCTAATGTTATGAGCTTAGTAAAGTATTGGTGGCGTCCAAATCGAAGGTTCCGAGATTGAATCACGGGGAATTTACTTGAATTTTAATTATCTCTCATAAATATTCACATTAAAAATTGATTGATTTATTCGTCTTCGTTGTTAAAAATTACATTAAAGAAATGTATTTATTAACATTCAAAATATTTCGGAGAGCCGATAAAAATGTTAATTTAAAGGGAAACATTAAATTGACAGTTTTAATTAATTATTTAAATGTTACGACGATTAAACTCTTATTTGTTCGTCAATTTGAATTAAGCTATATAAACTGTTTATAAATAAATCAAACGTTTAACTGGATTTGTATTTATTTTTCTTGTTTATTGAATTATTAACCTCAGTGTTAAATGAGAAAATTCAACCTGGATTGGATGTTTTCCAAATTTCCCTAACCTCCCACGCCTCGTATATCCAAACCCTGAATCACATTTGAAATTATTTTAATTTTCAGTCTAGACTTTTGGGACTTTTAGTTATAGTTTAAGATTAAATTGGTTGACATTTGTTTTGATGGTTGTTTAACTATTATTTTATATTTTTTTATTTTGTACTCTTGATTTAATCTTTTGTTTTGTTTGATTCTATATCTTTGATATATTCTTAGTAGTGTCTATGATTTATTTATTATTTGTAAATATGAACTTTACTTTTCATATCGATAACTTTGATATTTAAATATTTAATTAGCTGTAAATTTTAATCTTTTATTTTCGACTAGTGACATGGCACTAGATAACGCGTAAAATATATCTGTTTTCGATTTGTTCCATATGGCACTAAAACGCGTAAAATATATCTGTTTTTTACCCTTGACATGTCACTAAAACGCGTAAAATATATCTGTTTTGGCCCTTGACATGGCACTAAAACGCGTAAAATATATCTGTTTTTGACCCTTGACATGGCACTAAAACGCGTAAAATATATCTGTATTTGACTTGTGACATGGCACAACAACGCGTTAAGTATATCTGTTTTTGACTTGTAACATGGCACTAGAACGCGTAAAATATATCTGTTTGTGACCCTTGACATGGCACTAGAACGCGTTAAGTATATCTGTTTTCAACTTGTGACATGACGTTAGAACGTGTAAAACTTAAGGAACATAAAAAACAAAAAATTTACAGCATTTCAACTTTTGGTTTTAAAGTTAAATAACATAAAATTTAAATTATCTGAAAATATAGTACAATAAAAATATATTATTGTATGCTATAATATTACATAATAAAATACCAAAGTAATGCTAGTTAGATTTAAGTGTATAAACAAAACATGAAAATGTTCTCCTGCAAGTGTTAAAAATTGGCTCTTTTTCATAGTTTTTTTATACAAATGCCTTACCATTGTTTATAAATTACATACTAGAAATGTAATACAAAATTCCGCATTAAATGCGAAGTACATAAGACTGTTTGTTTAAAATTTCTCGACACACAACTCTGTGCCTTCAATGCATATGTTTACTTCTGTATCAAACAAAACAATTCTTTGGCTCATCGATGTGTCACATTTTCTAAAAATGCATTCATTTTCAACTTACTGTTAAATTTTTTTGGCAAATTTTATATTTTTATTTGAGTGCTGTGCCAACTATCGTAAAGACCTTGTCAGGTATTACCCCGCTCTGTTATCTTTTAACATTTAGAGTGAGTGGCGTATAATTGGTGAATACGTGTAGTAATTTTTTAAAAATACGTTTTTATTTAGTTCACGTCATTCAGAGTATATCGGAGGCTTTATAGTACGATACACGGCTAAAATCAGGGAAAATAGTGTTGAGGAAACAATAGGATTGTCCTGATTTGAAATTGAGGGCGTGGTTTAACATCCAGGACTAATCTCATTGGCTCCCTCGCATTATTTTCCCACGCTGTCAACTGATTTTAGCCGTGAGTCGTATTAAAGTAAATAAAACATTTATCGCTGCCACTTTTGGGGATTCAGAATTGTAACAAAAAAAATTAAAATGTGCCTGCTTTAGGACCTTTCAGGACAATTACTCAGCGGGAACATCGTTTGGTGGATCGCATATTCTCTAGCTATGAAAAAGTATTGCAAGTAACTTCGAAGCCGGACAGATTCCCGTCTAATGCTTACCAATCAAGTCCTAGCTAAGGTCTTCGATTTTTGCTTTTTTCGAGTTTATGAACAATAGTACTTTTTGGTTTTCAATGTTCTTAAATTTTCTAAGGAAACGGCAATTTTATACAATAGGTTGTTCTAAACTATGCTTGCTCTTGCTAAACCAGTTCTGCGCAACATTTAGGTCAGTTATACAATGCTCAGGTTATGCTTATCTTATTGCATAATGCTTTAGAGCTTTAAGCAACAGGTTAACGAACAAGCCTGCTTAGAAATATGTCTTCTGATAAACAGACGGTTACGACATAGGCGATTTTTGAATTCATCAAAAATGTTAAGCAAGTTTTTTTGCTTGGAAAAAATCATTGGTCTGTAATTATTTTTTATTTTCATTTAAAAAGCGTATTGACCTCTTTTACAGAAGTATATTAGCGAAAATACTTAGAGCTAATTATTTAAAGCTACGGGATCGTAGTTAAAAATTTGTTTATTCAAATTAAATGACCGTTAAAGCTTAAGCTTGTAAGTTAAAAGCTGGCACTTAGGCCAAATGTTGACCAAAGAAATTCGCAACAGATAAGGGGATAATTTATAACTGTAGGATTCTTAAAATGAACGTTTAAAACTACATTTTCTAATTTAATTATTCTATGATTATTACCATTTTTTCCAAGCTCCCAGGTCTTTTTTTTATTTCATCATCCGATTCACTTAACTTTTTATCTTTAATTACTTAATATCTTGTGATTTTAATTTATTATATTTATTTATATTTGAATCTTTACTAAATCGTCTTTAAGTAGCTCTATACATTCTTTTAACTCGGGAGGCACTCAAAGAGGACATTTAGAAGAATTCAGAGAGGAAATGCCAAGGTATGGCACCAGGTAAATATTTTTTATTAGGATACAACATTATTTTCTCCTGAACCCCGACGATTAACTTGTTTTTTACAATCAGCACTGCTAAGCAAGCGATAAAAATAGTTGAACCTTTCCTGAAAATCCATAAAAATAGTTAAACCTTTCTTGAAAAGTAATAAAAATAGTTAAACCTTTCTTGAAAAGCGATAAAAATAGTTAAACCTTTCTTGAAAAGTGATAAAAATAGTAAACCTTTCTTGAAAAGCGATAAAATTAAACCTTTCTTGAAAAGCGATAAAAAAACCTTTTTTGAAAAGCGATAAAATTAAACCTTTCTTGAAAAGCGATAAAAATTAAACCTTTCTTGAAAATCATAAATACTTTGGAGGTACTTTATAGTTATTTCTAGAAACACTGAGAGCGTTTTTATAATTGAGCAGAATGGTCAGATTTCATAGTTATACACGCAAGCATTAGATACAATTATTGGACCAGTTGATCCAATTACAGAGTCTAACCGAGATCTACCGTTAGCTTTTTAGCGAGTACGTTTATAAATCGTTGAAACAGCTTCAAAAGAAGAGATCTACATTTAGGTCACAGAGTATAATAAATTGAAATCAGTAAAATATTATATATTAATGTTAATTTATCAATGAAAATTTCCAAATTCTCAGAGTGAGATCTGTGAATCGTAACAATAAAGAAAGACATTTGAACAACTGTCTCCATAAATTTAATCCCACAAAATTCAAAATCTACCTCTGACGAAAGATTAAGAATAAATTAATCTTCAGTATAAGATAAACTTAAGTTATTATTTACCTTAAACTTTACTCCCCAATGAAGATATTTTAGATTGTAAACATTAATATTGTAATTTTAATACTTTAAAATATTATTGGTGGTTAAAGAGACAAATATCATGAAAGCTTTTATATCTATTAATATAATTTTAATAGCATCGACCTTGGTTAGGGCTCTTCCTAATATTATTTTATGTCTCTTTTCTCTCTTATAAATGTTTCAGCTGAAATTAATGCCTTCTGAATATCGTTTCCAGTAGATATAAGACTAAAATGCAAGAGCAAATAAATTTTTAGGCAAGAAATCAAACATTCCAAAAGAAATTCGCCCGGCTTGCGTTCCCAGCACATGAAGTTTATTAGATGAAAAATAAAATCAATATTTAAGGATAATAAAAATTGAAAAAGTAGATTTCAAATCCTCATAAAAATCAAGTTAATTTAATTTTAAATAGTATTATTTATTTATATGGATAAATGGTTAAAGTTTATATGGCTGGTAAGTTAAGGATGAATTTTCATTGATTGCTATCTCCCTGATGTACAGTTTTTTCTTTTGGAGCTACGTGATTGGAATAAGAAGAAAATCTTATTGTATTTCTAACCCGGCTTTTATTGTATTTTCTTTTTTCCCATTGTCCAATTCTTCTAATAATATGTATTATTAGTACGGAATAAATACTACAGCAGTTCGGTTGAGTTAGTTCAGCTTCTCAACTTTCTTTGTTGTTGGTTGTTTAAATAAAATAGGGATTTTTACATTTTAAGATTTCTATAGATTTTTCCTGTTTTTGAAAGCTATTAGAAAGTTTATTAGATTATTTTTAAAAAGGAACAACTTATAAGTAACCATAAGAAGAGACTCTGTTCTTATCCTAGAAAATGAAATTCCCATAGAGAGAAAGAAATTTTATTTCATTGTTGTTTTTCTTCTTTATTATTCTTAATCTTGTTTTGATTGGGGTTAGATACCTTACAATATCTTACCAAAATTTGAGACACTATTTTAGTCTGGTGGTTAAGTCTATCAAAACATTCAATCTATCTGGGTCCTATTCCTATTCTAACCAAAGCTCTCCAAACAAGAGTCCTTGGTCTTCTTGGCCACTCCGCCAATGTCAGCGCAGTAAGCTTCTTAGCTGCGGCGGTATGGTTCTTGTTCTGCGGTACCTTGTCTTCTTAGTAGTTAAAGTGGCATACTGCCTCTTTATAAGCTTTGTTTACGTAAACATACATGTATGTCGAACGAAAGAATCGGAACCTATGCTCATAACCTAAGTTAATTAGGGACATATGTTAAAAATATTTGGTACTATGTGTGTCGAATTTCAGCCTCATAACATAATTATCATAATTATTTTTTTGTGAATTTTCGTTTCTAGCTTTATTCGGATCCAACAACAAGGCGTTTAAAAGTTTAAGTAAATTCGCTAAAAGAGAAAGATATAACTGCACTAACTAGATAAGATTTTTTTATTGAATCTTGCATACATTTTCAGGAGTATCAAATACTAATGAGTAAGCTCACAAGCTCGTTTTTCTTTAGTAAATTCAACTTAATACTTGATAGAAGTTTTGCTCTCCCACCTTTTAATTATTTATGAAGAACATACAGAATAACCATGGTGAAAGTTAAACTAAGCTAAGTCCTAAAATAAACATTTTGTAATTTCGTTTAATGAAAAAGCCGATGAAATCTAGGATTGGTAATTTTTCAAGATGCATCTATAAGTCTGAAATATTCACTGTCTCGTCGTTTAAATTCATGGGTATTTCTCATTCCATTATTCTTTTAATAACAAAAAATCTTACAATTAGTAAAATCTTGATAAAAGTTTTATTAAACTAAAATTTTAATAAGAACTGTGGGGGCATTTTTTATAAATTGCAGTCTCAAAGATTTTTCATAAAGAAAAATAGTTTTTGGCAAGAAGAGAGCCTATCTGGGCGAAGTTGTTAACCACACCTGCGGCTCAGTCTGACCA
Source organism: Microvelia longipes (assembly GCA_018340805.1). Classification (NCBI taxonomy): domain Eukaryota; kingdom Metazoa; phylum Arthropoda; class Insecta; order Hemiptera; family Veliidae; genus Microvelia; species Microvelia longipes. The sequence goes on along the minus strand of JACMZG010001908.1, from coordinate 50,847,677 downwards.
CAATTTACAGAGTTTCTGCTCCACGCTCAATCACTTTTGATTAATTACTCAGCTTTCTTTGTTTAATAATTCTATTCAGACGTTTCTAATACTGAATTTTTAGCTGTTTTTTGTTGGATTAAATTCAATTAGATTAAATATATTTGATTAAACTTAATTAAATTATAAAATGTAAAAACAATTTATGAATAATTAAATGTTATTTTATGTGATGGCTACCAGTACCAAAAGAAATTTCTCCTATTACCTCATGAATGTGACGAGAATACACATACACAATTTTACGTATGTACTTGTTTCAGCTAAAGTGATTAATGCGGTTATTATGCATAATATCTAGTCATTATGTAACTATTAAATTTCGTCGAAGTGATAAACTAAGCTTAATTTATCACTTTATATTGCTTTTATGCTTGACATCTCACCTTATTTAGGCAAAGTGATAAACTAAGCTTAATTTATCACTTTGTATTGCTATTATGCTTGACATCTCACCTTATTTGGGCAAAGTAATAAACTAAGCTTAATTTATCACTTTGTTTTGCTATTATATGTTTGACATCCCATCTTATTTTAGCAAAGTGATAAACTAAGCTTAATTTATCACTTTGTATATACGTACAAATTATTTATAATAAATTTCAGTATTCTCTTCCATTATAAATGACCAAAATAAACAATTAATGATAAAATATTAAATAAAAAAATAAATACAATAAAGCACTGTTAAAGATTTATTTAGACTGATGAAGAATCACAAATCAGCAAAGGTAGGCATCCGCATTATTCTGGACATCAACAAGGTTAATTTTTGTACCCAATTTAATTTTGATCCAAGAAAGTGTTCGAAAGTTATTGTGTTCCATAGAACCGTTAGGGAACAAAAATCACGTACAATATATATATATATATATATATATATATATATTATATATTATATATATATTAATATATATATATAATGTTGTGTGTTGTGTGTGTGTGTATGTATGTATGTATGTTTAACTTAAAAATAGAAGCTGTACAGTTTAAAAATAAAACTAGAACCATCATAATGTTTAATATTATAAGACTTTAATCTGATATTTATGGTATTTAATGTTTCTTTTTTTACTTTGTTGCAGGTCAGTTCTGATTTTCTACTATATTATCATTACTTCTCCTCTATTACGATGTTTGTAAGTTGATTAATATTTTATATTTATGCTTGGTACATACGTTTTCACATTAAATTTAAAAACAAGCAATAGTGTTATATTTTGTAATCAGAGAAATTATACTTGTGAACACACATTGAGCCAAACGTCTGAACCAATTTAAATAAAACTTAGTCGAGAAATTAAGTATTAGATGGTTCTCAAAAAAAAGTCCGTCCTCCTGGCGACTTTCCTTTAAAATGCTTTTTTTAGTTAATATCTAGCTTAAATGTTCCTATTCATTTCTTGCAAATATTTATTAAACGTTGCATTCTTTGATGTCAAAAATCTTTTATTTAAACTTTTCAGAATTTATATTTTATTTATTCGTAATATTTATTTTTATTTAATATTTATTTATCCTTTTATGTTACCATACACTTATAACTTTAGTATTAATATATTTTTTAAAACATTTTTGTATAAGAAGTTATACGTACTTATATATTTTTCCTCAAAAAAACCTAATACATTTTTGATAAAACTACTATTTACACAATGTAGAACATTCCGGTGAAAATACATTTATGACCGTTGTTACGGTCTAATAAAAATAAGGTCTAACATTTTGAGGTCTGAAATAAAAGCAATATAAAAAGATAGTTTGGTCTTGTTAGGGATTGAGACTATGTTAACTCTCTTTTATCTCTAGGAAATATTACTTCAGTATAGAGGTTATAGAGTCTAGAGTAGGCGTTATTATTCTGAAGTATTGGGTTGCAAAGTGCACCTAACAAAACCTCTTTTGTCATTCATTAAAATTTCACATCAAGTTGTTCTACCTTTAAACTACTTTATCTTCTGCTATATCTCTATGAAGGTCGAAAAAAAAATATTTTTTTAGGGTTAAAATGAATATTTTGTTTCTGTTTTAAACTCTTCTTTCTTTCTTTCCCCCCACCTGTCCTACCTTTGTCTTCAATTCTGTGATATTACACTTTGTTATTTTATTTTCTTTTTCTTCTGAAGAAAGTTTTCTCAAGTTTTTTATGCTGTGTAAAGATTTTTCTGCCTTAAATATATTTGTATTGTTAAATAATAAAAACTTTTTATATTGTTTTAATGTTTACAGTTTCTTTGTTATATTCTTTTAATTCCACGTTGTATTTTATAACATATAAACGGTAAAACAGGCCCGCTTCGCGGGCCTGAGAGGCTTTCTCACATATTTGATTTTATTAATCCTCTATTATTAATAGTAAGCAATAATATTACAGTTAACAAGCAATATAAAAAAATAATAAGTATATTTAAATACATAACTAACTATTTTTATAGAGGTATAAAGAATACAAGAAATCAATCCACACGTTGCAACTGTTGGAGTAACCTTGTATAAAGAGTAAGAAAAGATTATAGTTTCATCTTTCATCAGTTTTAGTTATCGTCCACCATACAAAAAGGCATTAACTCTTACACACATTTATGATTGTTTATACAATTTAAAGAAAAATGTCAAATTTTTTTGAAAACAAATTGTTTATTTGAGTATAACCTTTAGGTTGAAAAAAATATATCCATGATTTTTTAAAATAAAAATACCGTTTTCGTCACTTAGGATTGTCCGATTGAGCTGAAACCGGTCGCAATAGTTTAGAATGACTTCGACCATATAAAGACTACTTCGAGGTTCTTCCTCTTTACAGGCCTGCTTAGCTCGGCGTGGATTAGTGGAAGCCATTTTTGTCCTGTCTCTCTGGACAGTAGGCTTACCAGGATGGAGCAAGAGGTAGAGGCTCTTCTAATATACTACATCCCCACCCTCTAACACTACTGAACCCAACAGATATCGTACGAGTCTTTGACCTAGACGTATACATATATACAAGATTATATATATGTATACCGTTTGCGCCATTTGTGATGGTTCGATTGAGCTGAAATTGGTCTTAATCGATTCAGCTAGCCGTCTACCTAAATACGAAATACCTTGTTTTAAAGCCATTTCAAGTTTCAAAAAAATTTTTTTTCATGACGTCATAACTTTGATTGATGACGTCATAATGTTTTTATAAACAATAGGCCTCGTAACCTCCACAACATCTCGCGATTTGCAAAGTTTCGTTTCAATTTGAGAACGCCTTCAAGAGTTATCGTTCGCCATACGAAAGGGTAGAAACTCTTACATACATATATATATAATACATATATATATATATATATATATATATATATATATATACATATATATATATAAACTTTTTTGGGACATATATTTTTGTATCAGGAAGCCAATAGGAACCGATTCCGCTCACTCCCACCCTCAACTTCCGTCATCCGAACAACCTCATAAGCGTCATTTTCATAATGAAAATTCGCTAAAAAAAAAAATATATATATATATATATATATATATATATATATATATATATATATATATATATATATATATATATATATATATATTATATATATATATATATATATAAGCCTGGTCATAAGTGGATATAAATAAGAAAAAAATCGAGTACGGGGTACCTCGGAACTTTTTTTCATCACATCGGATTCACTACGCTCGTCCTGTCTACTTCAGACTCGCTTCGCTCGTCCTAGTAGTATTTACACCCGTTTTGTTTTATAGCGGTCACCCATACAGCACTGACCAAACTCAATTCATGCTTAACTTTTATTAAAAAAAAAATCATAGATATACTTGTATTAAATTGAAACTTAGTGTACTTATTACGTAAAAGTACACACTTGTAACAATTTTCAACTGAATTGGGGTTTTCGCGCTTTTTACAATTTTTTAAAACAAGTTACACATTTAATGTGATAAAAATTGAGCTAATGGTGATAGCCTTATACATAGCCACATGCATGTAAAATATCAATCCTATCGCATCATTAGTCTGCGTTATCTGACTTTTCGTAATTTTTACTAAGTCATTATTGCAGAATAATGACGTCATAAAAAATATTTTATGAATAGCACAATTACACCAACAGACTGGTTTTTGTACAAAGTTTCAACTGTTTAGCATAAATACACTACAATGATAACACACACATACACAGACAACTTTGTGAAAACCACTCAGGAGGCCTTATAAACACCAGAAACGGATAATTTCGGTGATATCTCGGTTTCGGATTTTTTCGAAAACTCAATACTTTTCCTACCCTTGGTATAAATGAGAAAAATTAAAAAAAATAATTATGATAAAAATAGTGATGTCACTGCTTGTCTCAAGATGTTTTGCTTATAGTTGCACTTAATTAGAATATGATCTCCATTCTTTTTAAGCAAGAACTTTTTAGAACTTTTTGTATTCGATTTATAAAACAAGAATGTCAAAATCTGACAATTTTAATAATAAATAAAATAAATGAAAATATAATACAGGGCTGCCACATGCTTGATGGAAAAGATTTAAGATTATAATTTTCTTAATGGTTGTCATTATTTTGTCTTATTTTTGCCTGTTGGTTCAGTCCAGTGACTTTAGGTCTTTTTTATATTCAGGTCTACTTATATTTTGTCTTAAAGTAATTGAATGTTGTAAAATTTAGTAGTTGGCGGGTATTTAAGTGCTCTAATTTTTCAGAGCTTCTCGTCAAACCCATTAGATGATGAAAATGTATTTCAAGTTAGAATGTATGTCATTTAATAGAGCTAGTATACTTTTTTCAGTTTAAATTATAGAAAATTGCTTTAGAAATATGACTATGGAATATTTTAGTTCATAGTTAGTTTATAGTTACTGCTCATATAAAGAATAATTCCTTTTTACTTACGACTTTGCGTCAGCGGAGCCGATGCAGGTAATTGCTGACACAGGCCGGCAATGTTTCCTTTGCTGTATAGTGGCATATACTGTTTTATTTACTCTCGGCTGGAAAATAAACGTAAGAATATTATTCTTTAAAATTTGATGCTCTATTTTTATCGGTTAAAGCAAAAAGTTACAATAAATTATTAAATGAAAATAAGAGACTTATGACTTAAATAAATAAGCAAGTAGAAGAGGTGTTTTAAATACTAGCCATGAGATTTTAGAGGCAGCGAAAATTGCTTTAAAGTTGTTGAAACACTCACAATGTGAGGTAGAGTTTTCATCATATTATTTTTATGTTATTTTTTTTAACTATTATTCGGATTCATTATATTTTATAGCAAAATTAGTCTACCTTCTTCATAGTATAAGTAATTATTTACAGCGTTTTATATTTATTACTTTATTTAAGCGAAATAAATCACATGTAATCTCAATTTAGTTGAACGAACGTAAGTGATTTCTCTTTTATTTGGGACGGTGTGTATGTTTGTGTGTTTGGTTTGTATGTTTGTTCGATCGTTTGTTTGTGTGTTTGTACGTGTCACGATAACTGACGTAAAAACCGATTTTAATGAAACTTGGTATACATGTAGTAATAGGTAGTCTTAGAGCGCGAGTGGCGCCTATATTTTTAAAGTGGTCGCTAAAATGGCAAACCATTTAAAAAAAAAATTGGTGCGGAAAAATCGTGTTGCATATCGTTTTCAAGCTCTTGCAGAGTAGAAAAATAAAATACTGAAATGCACAAAATTATTAAAATAATTGATCATTTTAAAAATGGCGGCTATTATTGCTGACCATTTGCTGAGTGAAAAAAATCGTGTTGCATTTAGTTTCAAAGCTCTTTTGGAGTAGAAAAAAATAATATATATTGCATGCAAAAGTTTTAAGAATTAAAATGGCGACTAAATCGAGTAATATATCGCCGAAAAGCTCTTGATTGGTGAAACAAAGAATGTTATTTACCAAATTTTATAAAAATCAACATGGCGGCCATAATTTTTTTATAATTATTATTTTTCATTACTTTACAAGATTTTTCAAGATAAAGATCAATTGTAATGTACTGGGCAAAGCTAGCCTTTTTTTATACTTAATAGTAACTAAACCCAATCTATCGTGCGGAGCGATCCCTTTTAAAAATATATCATTATAAACGGCACAACCTATCAAGCTAAGTCAGCCTCTTTTACTATATTATTATAAAAATACGCAATCTGGCGTGCGAATGTTTCGCTATTTAATTTATCTAGCGGCCGAAGCGAGTCTATTATTAAATATTTTTATTTGATGTATTCTTCTGATGAGAGTTCTTGATGCAACGCATTACTATTTAAAAACATATTATTTTGTTAGTTGAACACTACTGAACACATTCTAAGGTCATGTAGGACAATACAGTATGAGACATGAGGGCATTTCATAGAGGCGATTCCATTATATTTCATTTGTTCTCAAAGTATATTTTTAAATTGTTAGCAATAGTCAGCATTGTTTTTCTAAATAAAAAAAAATAAAAAAAATATTTTTACGATTTTAACAAAAGAAAATTAATTGTCATGTAAAAATTCATAATTTAATTTTTATATGCAGGCTAATAAAATTTTAACAACCAGCGCATTTAAAAACAAACTCTATGCATTTAGGTCAATAGTTCTGCAAACCTTTGAGATGTTAGACCATTAATGTCAATTATCTTTATTGGTCACATTAATATCAAAATTAATTATACTAAACTATGTGTGTAATTTTTGGCATGTTCTAAACTATCACTTCACATGTTGTGTTTTTCAAAAGAACCGTTTAATTTTTTAAATTGTTATACTTTTGTCTTAATTACTTTTTAATTACATTGGTTAATGTCTTCTTTGGTTTAAGAATTTTCCAGAATTATATGGCATTTCTTTTTCCCTTACCTTTAAATTTATTAATTAGTACACTATAAAATTGTTTGTTTATTGTATGTAGCCATTAAAACCTCTAGTAACATTAAAATTTTTGGCAATTACAGTTCTTATTTTTTATATCATTGCATTTTTCGTCTATAATTTACTGTTACTGTATTATAATTTTATTTTGCTTTTTTTAATTGCAGTTTTCAAATAGGGGCTTTGTTTTCTTTATTTTAATTGGTTGAATAAAGAGACGTTTGGCGATTTTAATTTAAATCAGACAAATATGTCTTTGTCCTTAAAATATATAGGTGTCAGGTGTAAAGAACTAGACAACATTTGGCGTTCTTTTTTCATGTGCTGTGCAGTAGTCAGTTTTAATTACTGCATAGTATTTTTTTTTACTTTTTTATTATTTATGCCGCAGGCGTGTGAAAAAGTATTGTGTATGCACTGAAAATTCGAAACCGCGATTTCACCTGAAATACATCGTTTTAGATGTTTTTAATAGGTATGTTTTTTAAAGAGGCCTGTCTTTTATGGGGTCTGTATTCATGGTTTTGTTGGGTCAATTTTTTAAGTAGCATCGAGCGTGGTTAGTCAGTGGGTGGATTGCTAAACCCGCAATGCTTACCGCTAAGATTAAAACTGATATTTCTGTCTTTGTATTGACGAAGCCACTCCAAAGATATTATAATTAAAAATAAGGAAAATTCCTTTTTCATAATATTATTAATATTCGTCATTGAAAATTAAAATAAGTATTGGTAAAAATAATTAAATATAAAAGTTATTTGAATTAAGAACAAAAAAAATAATAATAAAACGGTTTTCTAATAATAAATTGAAGAGGGTATTATACAGCATTTTTAAGTCTATTGGAAGCACGATAATTGCTGTGACAGTCTGAATATATATAGGAGGAGGACGGAAAACCGGAGGGATAGCCCAGTGCGAACAGAGAAAGGTGAAAATTCGAACCCTGAAATTAGTGTGTATAAACCTTTTCTGCACACTAAAGAAGCCGAAGTTCCGATCGTAATCATATACGCTGATTGTGGGACCACAGACATCGGTCAAAAACCGACTCTTTTTTCGCAGTGCTCGGTCCGAAGGTTTGTAAACACGAGTATGTCTGGAGTCTGGCGAAATATAGTCATTTAAAGAAGTAAGAAGTTGTTATTACAGTTCCATCCAGTGTCTTTAAATAAATTAAAAATTCCTTTTAGCGAATTTCCTTTGGAAATTCGCCCGACAGCGGACCACCGCGCCAGAATTTTTTATATTCTGTAGACAACAGATTCGAATCTAAAATGGTAAGGAAGAATTCCAATAAGGTGAGAAAGGTTTCGAGGTAAACCGTATCTGATTTAGCAAATTTACAAAGGAAAAATGAGCAAATGCAATTCGTTATTAAAATTTCTTTTAATTCTATGATAGGTCGCGCGTGAAGCAGCTGTTTCGATTCCAATATTTCCATTGACTTTTGTCTAGGTACCAATTTGACTTTATTTTAAGTTTTACTTACAAAGCAGTAGTTTAAAAGACTATTTGTAGGCAAAGGGCTTCGTGTCTGTTTAGCATGTCAAGCTCCAATACTTTTATTTCCTTTTTTTGTGAGTTGGTAATAATTTATATCGATTATGGTCCAAGCTTTCTAGCCGATTTGTAAAATAAATCCAAATGACTTGTCATTTTTTTAACTTGTCGTCATCCAATCTCACTTATTTTTCTCTTTAATATTTGCAATTTTTTAACGTCATTAAATTTTACTTATTTTTAATATGAACATATGATCGTTGAAAATCTTTTAGATTAAAATTGTAGATTTAATATACAAGGTTTTTCATATAAGGTGTCCACCAAAGATGGAGTTGATAGTACTCCTCAAAGGAGACAAAAAATGTCCTATAAAATAAACCCCAATCTCCATCCGTTTTCCCACAAGGTCATTTTTTGTTTAATGTTTGACCGCACATTATAAAATTGTTAATAGCGTTTAAACTGTTCAAAGTAGAAAGGAGAAATTGGTCTCGTTGGAAAGCCAAGTAAATTTCCTTTAGGACCAACTATTAACTATGTCAAATATTTTGGAACTACTGCCCAAAAATTTGCATGAAAATGATTTTTTGCAAAATTTGAATTTTATGGAATTTTTATGGTAGGGCGTGAGAAAAAGTTTAGCCAAGATCGGAAAAAACGTCTCTTTTTATTGCGAAACGCAATAAAAAGAAAGAAGAAGAAGAAGAAAGAATATTTAGATTTCTTATTTAAGAAATCTAAATATTTTTATACAATCAATAGTCAAAAATGTAAGCTGTTGTTGCTAGAAGTTGATGCAAACACTTTGTTTTTGTCGTATAAAAGTGGAAATAATGTGTTATTTTAAGAAAATAGTTTTTTGTGAACTATTAAAAAAAAATTTAGACTCAATGGGGCAAAATAATCATATTTTATTCTTACACATTTTTCTCATGTCATTTTTCTCGTAGCGAGATCGAATTAAATACTACCTTTAGCATTTGATACTCCCGAGTTTTGCCGAATTTGAATACTAGACACAAGTATATTGTGTCTACTACCTTAAGATTTTGATAATCATAACATTCTGAGAGCGAGCGAAACTAGTTGGTTGTGAGGAAAAGTACTGTGGTACCCTGTACCTGAAATTTATACAAGTTGTTTGATTCGATTGTTTCATTCCTCGATAAATTTCAAATTGTATGCAATCTACTTGCTTATTTAATGGTTATTATAAACCTTTTAGTTGTATGTGCATATTTAACATATTTTAATACCCAGATATTAAATTTGCGTATTAAATTTTTTGGTGTTAGCATCTTTTTCTTTTTGTGTTTTTTTTTTTTGTAAGTTGAGCTATATGCTTAACCTATTAGGCTAATGGGGGCGGGAATCATTGAAGTCCTTAACCTGGACCAACTATATAGACCTTATCTTGGACTAGGTTTGGCTAGAAGCTTCACGAAAGTATTCAAAATTATTTTTAAAATTAAATAAGGCGTATCCCTACTTTATTCGCTGTCCACCTTCAACTTTGCACAATTGTTTTAATTACGAAAAGTGCTCTGCGCATTTTTAAAAAAAGAAAATTAGAAATGCGGCTCTATATATATGTTCTTTTCTGTAACTTAACCATTTTTTGGTCTAATAAAATGTTCATATTCTATAAGCTGTATTTTGGGAAAGAACAAATAGCCCCTATTTGTTGTTTCCATGAATCACTTGCTCCTACAAATCCTACAAAATAAGCAACTGTAGACACAAATAGTAATGTTTTAAACAAAAATAATAATTTATTACTCCATAGTAATACAGTACTTTGTAAGTACATGTTAATTAATTTGGCCATTATTCAAAAGCTTACGAAGCACTAAGCCTGAAAACCTTTGTCATGTATAAAGTAAAAGTGGGCCGCCGTGTAATTATCATCAAGGTTTTGGATCCCGGATTTAAAAAACGACAAACGGCGCTCTAAAACATCCAAGTCTAACTCCATCTTAAGGAAAGCTCTCGAATACGGGTTTCAAGAGCTAATTGAATTAAACCTTGGCACAAGACTACACTATAATAGGCGTCAGTTTTATTTTGGTGGTTAATAATAGGTTTTCTTATAAAAATAGACCTTTCTCTTTAACAAGTATGGGTATAATTGATCTAATTTACGATAGTGATAGAAGTGTGACGCAAGGCGGTTTATTTTTGATTTAGTAAATCAGAATGTTATGAGTAAAATGAATCAAGTAGGCAGTGGATAGTAGGGATTCTTTAATCAACAGCTTGGTCTCGTCAGCCAGTCTGGTCGTTTTGTTTTTTTACGATATTGTTTCAATTGTTAGGGATCGTAGATAACAAGGTTATGTCTTTCCTTTAGAGATAACCTTTTGATCATTTATCTCTCTATCTTATTTTATTTTTGTTTACTCTGTTGCTTAAAAATGTCAATAATCTTTATATATTAATAACATTTACTTCTTTAGTCTCAACTTTTCCTCATCACATCAGATCCGCTACGATAATGCTTCGGACTCGCTTTGCTCGTCCTCAGAATATACAATGCACTTAATTTATACTTCAGCGTGTCCTCGGACTCGCTTCGCTCGTTCTCTGATAGTAAATGCATCCCTTTCATTCTCAGCAGTCACTGGCCAAGCTTAATTCTGCTTAACGTTTATGATCCAACAAAAATCAAGGCTATACTTGTATTGAATTGAAACTTATTGTACTTATATTAATTAAGTAACGGTATACTCTCGCACAAAATTTAAACACAATTGGACCATTTTCTGTTTTTTTAATAATTTTTTAAAAAAACGTAAAATAGTCATTTGATAAAAATTGATCTAATGCTTATAATGAGATGAAAATTAGGACATATGTTAATCTATACATAACCACATGCGTGCCAAATCTCAATCTGATCACATCATTTTTCCGCGTTTTTACATTTTTCGAAAATTTTGCTGGGTCATTATTGTGGGTTAATGATTATTAATGGGTTAACGCCATAAAACATATTTTCCAAATAGCTCAACTACTGCGGTAGAATGATTTTTGTACTAAGTTTGTACTCTCTAGGATAAATACACTGGGAGCTACGTTTCTTAAATAACATGCGTAGTAAGTATATGAAATATAAACATATATAAATATGTATACATGTTGGCAACAAATTTAGCTGTGATATTACAATTGTTGGTAAGGCAAATTAAAAAAAAAAACGAAATAATCCCACACGCATGTTTTCATGTTGCGTTTAATTCCTGTTTACTTTAAAAACAAAAATCAGTTTATTAAACTTTTCAACGCTGGTTATAAATAACAACATATGACATCCCAAATAAACTTTATCTTAACTAAATACAACTAAATTAACTTGTTTAATATATAAATAAATAATTATAATGTGGGTAGGATTTTCTTATCAGTCTGGAGAATGACATAAGGGGGCGCCTCAAATCGTTATCAGTGTTACCAACAAGAACCGTAATGTTTCAAATCTAAGGAAAGAGCGAGATATTATTCTGACATTAGTACAAATATATAGCTCTTGGAAGTATCTTCAAATTTATGGAAACTGATAATAAAATAATGAATTATGATGAGACGACATTTTTTTTGAAATATTTTCTAATCATTTTACCCGTTAAATAACACTTGAAAATTTTCTAAAATTAAAGATAAATTAATTACTCATTTACTTAAATTTTGTTAGGAGCTTCGAGAAGTTAAAAGTGTTAAAGAAAGCTTGGAAAACCTGATAAAATGAGTTATGATGAGATAGCGGTTTTTTTAGATATTTATCTTTACGTTTTAATTAAGTTTTATTTTTATAGTTAACGATAAAACTTATTTACTCATTAAGTTAATACAGGTACTTTTAATGCTTTCTTAAGGAATAAGTTTTAAGATCGGCTGAAAAGTCTGATGAGGTTGTTTAAGATATAAGTAAGTTTAGAAGTTTGTTTCGAAGTTAAGTAAGTAATTTAAATCAACAGGCCTTGGCGTCTCGGCTTCTACGAAAACTAATTTCCTTCGATGAAGCATTTTATTTAAATTTGTTGTTTTACTATTTATCATAATGAATAACCAATATGAGAGAGGACCAGGGTGAAAGATTATTGTCATTAGTAAACAAATATTCTGTATAACAGAGAACGTAATGAATCTCCATGTATTTCTTATAGGCAAATCTAACGTTTAAGAGATCCAATCTGTTCTTTTTATAATTTTTCTTAAACTTAATTATTATTTTATGCTTAACTCTAGCAGAATGTAGCACTAATTAATTTTCAAATAAGTACTTTCATCGGTTTTCCGTTGCCCCTTTATATTTATAGGACCCTACTATGCAAGGCGCAGACATACTTTGTAGATATTCCTTACCTTAAGTCTTCCCGTGAAAGCGACACTGCTTTTAGACATTAAATTCCATATGTTTTATTACCAGTAGTAGAGACATCTTTAAATGCCGTGTATAGTTGTGTTGCCTCGATGCTTACTGAAGTCAACTCACCTCCCTTCTTAACCAGTTATCTATCAATCTACTTGATGACTGAGCAATAATCTGCAGTTATCAACTCTTGCAATTATTGCATTATAATCTTGAAGCAAGACCAAAACCCTCCACACAATCCTTGGACTAGGAATCCCTGTAAATGTTCTAAGAATGTATGAAAAACTTTATAATTATTTGCAGTAAGCATTAGGAGCCTATTTAAACCTGACTTTTAGATCCTTTTGCACCATTCATTAGCCTCCAAATTATCCACCTTATACCATCGATTCCTAAACCTGACCTTTTCACCAACCAGTAGCCCAAAAAATTATTTACCTTCTACCATCGTTTTCTAAACCTTAAATGTATGTCCTTTTCACCATCAAAAGAGCTACACGGATTTTAGACATTATTTTCCATGTTTTCTTGCGAGATGTAGAAAAATCTTTAAATGATGTTCTCTTGTGTCGATGTTTACTGAAGTTGACTCACCTTCCTTCTTAACCAGGTATCTATCTATAGGTTTTATCATCATTTCCTAAACCTGGCCTTTGGATCCAGTAGGCCCTAAATTATCCACCCTTTACCATCGTTTTTTAAACCTGACATTTGGATCGTTTTCACTATCCAGCAGCCCCAAACTATCCACCCTCTTCCATCGTTTCCTATTCTTTATTCCCATGATTAAATAACCTTTATCCTATCTCCTACTTCGATGGATGAAGTGAGAAAATCTCGCCCGCTTAGAGACTCTCGTTTCTCCTTACGTAACTCTAAAAATTCTCCTCATTGGAAAATTCTCTCTGAAATTTTCTCCTCACGTAGCTCTAAATAGCTGAAAATGATGTCCTGGGAATTTGACACACATTCGTAAGTGTGATCATAATTCATAATAACACGCTGTTTCCTGTTGGACATTGGTAAATTTATAGTTCTCTTAACTACATTGATTTACTTTAAATGCCTTTTAAACTAAATACGTCAAAACACGTGGCATGATTTAATAAAATCAAGAAGACATTTCATTTGTTTCTATTCGAATGTAGTAAATGTTGTTTTTTATTTTCTTCTCTATCCATCCATCATTATTCATTCACGCCATTCTCTTCTTTCCCAAATCAATCTTTGAAAAGCAATTTGACCTGCATTCTCCTACAGCCAATCGCAATTTCGCGTCCACAAAGATCTGTAGAAACTTATTCTTGGACTACGTTTGTCTTTTCATTGCCTGGTTTATCAGTGCATCCAGGAACTTATATTACTCAAATTACTATTTAAGTTTTGGTAATATTATTGTCGCGATAACGATGGTTTTTGAAGTGACATAATGTAAATTTATTGTAGTTTATAATAGATATTACACATAATTAATAGCATTAGTCTTATTCTTACTAGCGGTAGAGACATAGTGTTAGCAGAGCGTGGTTACGATCCACGGACCTCTGGGTTATGGGCCCAGCACGCTTCCACTGCGCTGTGATTAAATATATGACATGGCACTACATAGGACTTATTTATTACTTTAAATTCTTGATAAGGAGGGCCAAGGTTTTAGGTTGTTTCCAATAGTTTGCATTAAAAACAAACAAGGTGCTCGTTATACCTTTTGCCCTAAAAGGACATCTTATAACTAAAACTTACTCAACTAAACTAATTGGAAAGGGTAATGACTTTAGTCTTCTAAAAGAAGTCACTTACCTAACAAACCGGTAAAAACCACTAAAAGCCATAAGTCAATAAGTTTATTTGTCTGTTTCCTAAATGTTATGTTCCAAAACGTTATGCACCCTTAGGAAAATATATAATGATTGCGTAAATCTAGCACAACCAACACAAATTCGCTCAGTTTGCGAGACGTCAATCTTTGCCTCACATGTCACATTCTGTAGAATTTTAACTCTTTAACATTTAACAATTCTAAAACAAATATTGCATATACCCACCTTCTATTAACTATTTATATTAAAACTATTTATTGTTAGTGTTAAATAATAAAGAGAGTAAGTGGTTCAATATTTGAAGACACTGTTTCAAGTTGTTTTATTTGACGTACTAATTAAGTGTTAGAGTGAGTGTGAACCAGTTGTGTTATCGCCTTGTTAACAGAGCTCTGATAATTGGCTTCTTAGCAGACTGAGCCACTTATTTAACTCTTTCAATGAAACACTTTTCTTGAACGAGTTTAATTTCATTATTATATTTGAATATTTTATGAATGGATTTTTAAATTACTTAGAGTTCTTAAAGTCTAACCTAAAACTACACGAAAGAAACATTTTAAGGATTAGTTTTAATGTATTGTTGTATTTTTTCTCACTTATTCCTTAAAAATTATAAGATAATTTAATCTCTCTTTTTATGCTAAGAGAAAATATAAGGGATTTTAAAAAAAATATTTTTAAGTAAGCAACCGAGTTGAATTTTTTTGGGTTTAAACATGGGTTTAAAAAATAAATTTAATCTGGCATTACTACAATTTAAATAGTATGAAGTATACCACAAAAATTTGCTTTGTCATGGAGAAACTCATTTGGGTAAGACCCAAGAAAATGGTTAGGGTCATGGAGAGGGAAAGGGGGATTGTGGCTTTTCTGATAGGGGAGGACTCCGAATGTATATATATATATATATATATATATATATATATATATATATATATATATTATATATATATATATATATATATTCACGTGTGTGTGTGTCTGTGTGATATTATTCTTCGATGTTTTTATATAGGACACGATAACTTGTGATCGTTTTTTCTGATTGGAATAAAGTTAGTTTTAAAATTTTTATGAGAGTTTCCAATGCAAGGAATCATAAAACAAATCAAATTTATTTGAGTCAAGTCGTAAAAAAAGGTTTCTTTCTCATTCGTCCTTGCGTTTGAGTACATAAATAATCCCTCGTAGCATTTCCCTTTGTAGGGATGCTATTAAAAAAATTAAATTGTTTCTCATTGATTCTTATATTTAAAAGAAATATTTCATATAAAATACAGAAGACATAAAGCTCATGGTTTAATGAAAAATTAATTTAAACCATTTTCAGTTTTCTATAAAAATGAAATAATATAAATTATAATGTCGTAGGTCTTTTTAAATGGTAAAAAATGTCGTTTTTTTCTCTTTTTCTTTTATGAAAGTCACGCTGTAGTTGAAGTAGTCTGTCCTTGCTATCAATGGGACGAGAAGCCAAATAAAATAATTGTGTTTTAATAAGCGAATTCGCATTCCAAAAATCACGCTTATGAGGTTGTTTTGGATAACGGAAGTGGAGGGGACGCAGTGTGGGTATCGATTCCATTCGACCTTCTGATTTCAACAATATTTATTGTAAAAAATGTTGTTGAAAGCCACCCAGGAAGTCATAAAAGTGCCTAAAACTGATAATTATCATAGAATGGGTTTGGATTTTTAGGTTGAACGCAATACTTTTCGTTATAGTTTCGGTAGTAGGTAAGGGAAAGTAAAAACATTTTAGATGCGTATGATTTTGAGTGAGCACTAGTGGAGTTGTTCATAATGAATGGATCGAAGAAAAGAGTCTCTCCACAAAACTATAATTTATTCAAAGCTTTTTCCAACCTAACATGAGGCCATCATCAGGGCCAGAGATAATAAAAGTAAACAGCTATGAGAAAGACATCAAATACAATAGAGTTAGTCTAAGTAGAATTGAGTCTATCGCGTTTCAAATTATTTTTAGCTTATTTAGTATTTAAATAAGGTTAAAATTGGTCTTGTAAAAATAAACCAGAAATTAAGTTGATACATCGTTTCATTGTAAATTTTGTAAACAGTAATAATGTTAATTTTTACTGTAATTTATTTTAAATTATTTAATTAATGTTTTAAGAATAACATCTACAAATTCATAAATAAAACTGTCTCACAAGACTTTCCTCCCGAAACCCATAGTGTGATTTACTACTGTACTCCTGTTGGTATCCCAGCTCTTTGTACTAGCTCTGAAAATCATATTTGGCAAAAAAGGTATTTTTAATAATATTAAAAAAATTCAAAATTACACTGAGTTTTTAGGTTCTACAATTTAGAAATTTGATGAAATGTTGTGGGCATTCCTTTTTTTCGACACAATCCCTCTCTTTCCTATTATATAAGCAAAATAACATTAACTAACTCAAAACGAAATTTGACGGATATTTGGTACTATATTGGTATAAAGGAACATATAGGACATATCTAAAGGCAAGGCCTCTGCATAAGCGAAGCTATTTTTTATCCAGGCATAGAATTTTGTACGAATACTAATATTCTTTTTTTTTTTAATTTTTTTATTTCCAACTTTTACAATAATACAAATAATACACAACATTAAATAATTAATATCTTATATATGTATAAAACATGCCACTTCTTTAGATTAGATGATCCCTTCCTTACTATTTATAATTCGCTTCTAATAAATTAATTAGTAAATTGATTCAAAGAAAAATAGGGTCACATAAACTAGAGAAGAGGCATAAACATCATATTAATATAAAATATGAACATTAATCATATGGTGATCATTTGGTTGTTGTGATATAACTGTGGCTATCGGAAAATCTTCCACTTTAAAGGCGGAGTGCCCTGAGTAATAAATAATATAATAAATAAATAATATTCTGATTTATTATTTTTAATTCTACAGTTGCGTTTTTTAATATTGTGGTTAAAACTCATTTTTTATTTTTTTAAACATTTAACGGATACCATCTAAGTGCCTAAATAATTCATAATATAATAATAGTTATAGTAATGTGGCGATACAAAATAAGAGTGAAGATAACCACGTGTTCAACTACATGTTGCATCTATATCTCTAAGGCGTTTTGTACTAGCACTATGGATGTAAAGACACTAATTACTGGTGTGCGCCGAAGCCAGCGGCCAGTTAATCAAAGATAAAATTATAGGATCACCTTACACCTATACGATAGCTCGTATATTAACCATTCAGCATAATTTTTTCCAACATTAACAGTTCTGCCTTAACCAACAGACTCGACTGAAACTATTACTGCGATTTTGTTGACTTAAAATTATTAACTACTTTAATCTCTCTTCTTAGTTACCTTCTGCATAGTCTTAGGAGACTAGTTAATGTAGTCTCAACACTTAATCTGCCCCGCTCTACCTCTATTGTAGATAATGCTGTTATTTAGACATTTACCATGCATTACCAGATCTCTACGGTCTTACTTCAAAGTCCCATAGCACCGGCGTCCGAAACTATCTCCTCCACACAATGTTTCAAAAGTTCTGCTTGGTTCTCAACTAAGCATCTTTACTATGTTATCTTTATTATTTTTGAAGCAGTTTCTCTTTCCATCATAAAGAATAATAAACTTCGTAAGCTTCCGCGGTTATTGTCATGAAGATTTAGGTCTTCCAATGGTAACTGCGTCAATGTTGATAAAGAATCCATGATGTCTTACATCCCTGAAGATGCCTCCCACAGAGGAAGCGAAACGTCGGATTCTTCATCTACATTGACGCAGTCACCACCGGAAGACCTAAATCTTTATAGTAAAGAAATAAAGTTTCTCAGTTGCTCTTTCCAAAGTTTGCCTGAAAATTCTTAATTGTTGAAAACTCATTTTTAAACAATAACTTTATTCTTTATTATTCCCTTTTTTGTTAAATCATGAAAATCTTACTCTAAATATAACATTTTTACCTTTTAGACTGTTTTATTGGCTGTTTACATTCATTTATGTTTTCTTTTCAAGTCCATATATTGTAGCAGAGCTTATTGTTTTCTTGAAGAATCCCCAAGCTTCCACAGATGCTTTAATATGTGATTTGATCTATTTCATTTTTAATGGGTATATTCTCTCCCTTTTATTGTGTCCACATCCTTTGTCCATATTATTGTTTTTATCTCTCTCTTCTCTCTTTATTAATCCCATACACAGTTAAGTTAAAAACTCATATAGTTCTCTCAAAATTGAAGAACTATATAGCTTGTATTTTCAATTGAAAATGTTACATCACTTATAAATCAAAGTCATATGTAGACGTCTCCTATTTCATTTTTTATGTTTTGTTGTTAGAATCTGTGTCCTTATAGAGCTTGCTGTTGACTTACATTAGAATCGATAAAGTCTCTTAAAAGGTTGTTTTGTGGGTTTTGTCAGTCCTTCTTCTTTTTTACTTTATCGTTTTTCATTGTTCAGTATTGTATCAATATACTTGTGATGTTTATAAGTACTTATATTGTTAGCTTTTTGCTAAGTAATGCTTAAACTCAAAGGTACGCTACTGTCTCGCTTTACAGTAAAAATATTTCTTCCTACTATTTAAAAAAATAATGTCATATTTCATTATGTCTTAGTTATTCAGTCTCGCATATTGCTAACTGACTTATGAAAATGTTCTCATATAATTTAAGATGTATTCATGTTTTATAATTCACGAAACTGCCTATCTAGCTATTTTAGTGGTGTACGTCTTTGTCGCCATATGACCGATGACTGTTTGACTTGTGTAGTTTGACATGTAGTTCCTCTGCTATAATATAATTAGGTAATAGGCTCTGAGAAGTGCTGCTCTTTTGAATATGTGGTTATTCATCTTCTACTCACTAATGCCTCTACTATTACTACTTCTACTTCTGGTTCTCTTACTATTTATACTCTACTGCTACTACAACTGCAAATACTATTACTACTACTATTGCTGCTAATACTACTCCTATAATTACTGCTGAAACTTCAACTAACTATACTATTGTTGATGCTGCTACTATTTCTACTACTGCTACTTTACCTTTTTAAATTTTGCTACTACTATAATTACTGATATTATTACTACGACTATTGCTGCTAATACTACTCTTATAATTACCGCTGCAACTTCAACTAACTATACTATTGTTGATGCTGCTACTATTTCTACTACTGCTACTTAAACTATTTAAATTCTGCTGCTACTACAATTACTGATACTATTACTATTACTGCTAATACTACTTCTCCTACTATAAATACTTTTGATACTACAATTAACGATACTATTTTTTACGCTTAAAGCCGTAGGGTCATTTTAGCGATTTCCACTCACACAAATCTCACTCAACTAACCCCAGAGTTATCCATCATCCATCAGAGTTATCCAATCATCAAGGAAGCACACTCTCCGGACATGGTGGAATGACTGGTTTACTAGTTAGTTAGTTGCTTAGTTCATCTAGACCAGCTAGCCTCTGGCTATGCTCACCGCTCTGGCTAGCGCCGACTACTAGTTCACTGTGTGAATTGGTTATCTAGTCTTACTAGCACCCTCTGATCCCATTAGTCTTATCTGGCCCCGTCCAAATCTCATCATCTCATTTCATCTCATCTCTAGCATCACCAGACTTTAGCAAGGTTCAACGCTGCCAAGTACATTTCCGCCCAACAGAGAACTCTAGCACCCAGATATCAGCGTGCACATACTCTTTCTTTAGTACCGCTGTGCTATTACGAGACGTCTGTCTTCAAGTACCGAGCTCTTTGTTACTAGTCACTTACGTTAATTTACTGACTTAGTATTCGTAGGCTCAGTATATCTGTCCGACCTTCATCATCTCCCACAGCCCGCAGAACATTATTTTTTCGTGAGCTAGAGACACATTTGTCTCCAGATATGTCTGTAGATTCAGACTTGTCTCAGATGTAACGAGATCCAACCCCAAATTCGCGTATTAGCAGCCAAGGAAACCACGTTTAACCCTGGCTGGGTTGGCCTTGAATTCAAGTCCTCCTGAGTGTGCGGTGCAAGGGATAACCTTAAGGTCCTCTCCTCCCCCGGCTAGATATGAACCCTCGAACCTCCAGGTCAAAAGGCGAGCGCTCTACCACTGAGCTACCGAAGCTACCTTAGGATTAGGGTAGCTAGTTCAAAGTAATACTACAATAAGCGTTGTAAGTGACAGAATATCTCAGAAAAGAGAAACAAGTGCTAAGTGAAATTCCCGTGGCACTCTCCTGATACTACACAATTACTATCGTATTTCTTAACTACTCTCCTATTAAAAATGTCTTAATGCAACAACCAACATTTTATATCAATGTTTAACATGATAATTATGTATTAAGGTTTCATTATTCTTGTTTCACAAAGAATTGTATTTTTATTTATGACTCTTTTTACTCCATTCTTTGTTTTATTACATTTTGTTTCTTTAAATAAATAAAATAGTACGTATAATTATCGTCTTGGTGTTTTACGATGCTAATAATTTTGTTTCATTTTATGACTAACCGTGTATTTACTTTTTAAACAACAGTTAAATTATTCGACAAAATAACTTGCAAATTTTATTGTTATAATTTAAATGTAATAAATTAAAATTTGTTTTATACACCTACACACTCTTTTATTGCATCTCGTAAATTATTATTATTTTTTTAATAATTTAAAAAAATCAAGAACTCTATTAGAGTCAAATTTAGTTTATTTTCTTTACATTACTGCCGCCTATTACAAAAATATACAACTTATATGATTTAACATTCATTTTTATTAATATGCCTGGGGTCCTATATTTTTCGTCGTTTTTATTACTTTTCCTTTCTTACTACCGTAGGTATAAAGAAAAGTATTGTGTCCACCAAAAAAACAAAAATAAAATATTAATAATAAAGAATAATAATAATAGTAGTACCACAACGTGCAACAGTTCTCCAAACCTGCCATATAAAACGTAAATTCCTGTCAGTAGAATAGGATGAATTTCCTATCCATGAACATCTCTTACTAGTTATTGAACTAAGACCTAAAAAAATAACATTAATTATCTGTATAAGGCGTTTTCATGACGATCTGAGTGGTTTTCATCGCGTTGTTTGCTTGTGTGTGCGTGTGTCTAAGTCACGTTTAACCCCTGCTGTGTTTAGGCTAGAGAGTTAAAACTTGGCACAAAGTTTTAGACATTAGATCTAGTTGTACTGCTCGGAAGATGATTTTTTTCAGAGCGATTTATTTTGCTGAGTCATCAAAAATCCTAAAATTGACCGTTTGAGTTGACATTAGACACAAATGTACATCTTTAGGTGGTTAGTCGATCTACATAATTTCATTTTTTTATTGGTCGCCATTTTAACATATTGACATTTTAAAGTTTCCGAGGTTAATAAATGTATATTCAAAAATTTAAACCTTAATTGGATCGCAACATTTTCCCGCGTTTTATGATATTTTTCAAGTTTTCGCTTAATCATTATTGCGGGTAAAAGACGTTAAAAATATTTCCCGGAAAGCACAACTGCATCTATAGACTGGCTTTAGTACAAAGTTTCAAATCTCTAGCATTAATACACTGGGAGCTACGATGATAACAGTCACACACACAAACAGACAACGTTGTGAGAACCAGTAAGGATGCCTTAAAACACCTGAAACGGATAATTCAGGTGACAACCCGATTTCGGTTTTTTCAAACGCAATACTTTTTTCTATATATCTACAGTATAAATGAGGAAAGAAAGCCAATGTCAAATGTCATGTATGTCAAATTTAATAAATGTATGTACACACCTTCATCTTGGAAGAGAAAAAGCAAGAAGTAACAAATTAACAACTTCTCACCGATATAATTGAATCGTAATTAAAATAAACGACAAAGTTATCAAAGATTCATTCCACTGCTAAATAATCTAAATTGATTTCCTCTACCTTTCATTTAGAGTAAAAACCTATTAAGGAATAATTTATTAAAATAATTATTTGTTGACTTTAGCTCTCAGTTAGATAAAATATTAACCAAGTTTAATTTTACAATCCATTTTCCTTAATAAATAGCATTTCATTGAAAGTAATATAATTATATTTACTCACGCAAGCATAATAAGCATGTTTTTTTTAATATTTACGCATGTTTGCTTAAATAGAGCATTTTTTTATGTGTACTGTAAAACAATTAGTTTATGTTTTATTGATTTTGTTTTTACTTTTCCTTCAAATTAAAACTTTTGATTTCACATTATTATTTAAAATTATTTTATAATACAATTACTATCTTGAGAAATTCACTTTATATAATCGCACGATATATATATATATATATATATATATATATATATATATATATATATATATATATATATATATATATTGTTAATTTGTTAGTTCTTGCTTTTTCTCTTCCAAATCTAAAGGTGTGTACATACTTTAATTACATACATAAATTAAATTTGACATAGCACCATATCTTTCCGTTCAGGGCTCTTTTACTTTTCTCATTTATATCGTACATATATAGGATAATGTATTGTGTTTGCAATATATATATATATATATATAATATATATATATATATATATATATATATATATATATATATATATATATATATATATATATATATACTAGTGAACTCAAACTAATGTGACTTTCAGAATACGGAGGTATGACGTCTCCTGAAGACCCCATGTAACTAGGACTCCAGTTGGTGTTCAGGGCTCTTTTACCTTTTCTCATTTATACCGTAGATATATAGGATAATGTATTGTGTTTGCAATATATATATATATATATAATATATATAATATATATATATATATATATATATATAATATATTAGTGAACTCAAACTAATGTGACTTTCAGAATACGGAGGTATGACGTCTCCTGACCCGGTGTAACTAGGACTCCATACTATCCTACACTATAATGTAGAGCTTTCAGGTCTCCAGACGACGTCACAACTTACTAGGTCATGCGAGGATGTGGGCGTGTTCCTATGTTATGGGTTATGACTATGGGTTTTACCAATAGGTGTTTAAATGTTTTTTAATTCATTCAATAGCCCTCAAGATAATTTGACTATTGTCAACTTTTTTTAAATACAAGTTTACATAGAGATATTATTACTTGAGAGGCCCTATAGGTTACATTTTGAAACATCGTAGAAGTAGCCTGACCACCTTCAATTATAAATATAATCAAATAATCAGTACAAAATTACAATAACTTATATCATGGTAAAACATTGAAAGTACAAATCAAAACTCAAACAATGTGCGGGAAACCGAAATAAATTTATTAATTGTAACCTCAACTCACTCTTGAAGGAGGTTTAAATGAGGTTACACAGAGCCCCTGAGAGCCTCAAAAAGATGTTTTAGGCCTCTCAATTTGTTTAGATAGGCTATGTCCTCTCTAGTATATATCTATATGCAAGTTTACATTGGGTTATAAGAAAGTTCTAGACTAATCTAGACTAACTGACATCAAACTTTTTCTAGACTCTCTTAATAAACCTAAACCCCATTTAATATTTCAATCCTTCTAAACCGCTAACATTATGCTCGTCCTGAAAATTTAGATACTACACCCCAATTCATTCCTTATCCCTGAATTTTAAATTTCGTTCACGATTTTATTAATAATAAAATGTAGGGCGGGTTTAGTATGTGATACGTTTGTTGAATATCAATCCTGAAAAGCCATGTATAACAAATACAAAAGAGTTTCCTAAGGGTTTTCTAAGTTTTCTAAATATGCATTTACACTAACTTTTGTTAGGTTTTTAAGTAAATCGTTGTTCTTTCTGTTTCTGTGTATTTTATTATTACTTTTTTTAAGTTTAAGAATTTTTAAGAAAAATATTATTTTAATTTTAATGGTATAAGATATTACACTAAAACAAAAAGTTGTTCATCAACCGGGTTAAAATCTCGGTACCGTTTAAAACTTTTTAAAAAAATACGTTTAAAAGCAAAGTTTTTTGACAATCCCTGTACAAGTACCTTAACAAAGTTTTTTATTTTTTAGACATTACATTGTTAATACGGACGTTATGTTAGTGCGTAAGGATGGATGCTTGTGCGAGTACTTTGTAATTTGAACACGATTCAGGTCAAATTACTGAACTCAATCCAATGTAACTTGGTTGAAAAAATAAAGTCCCATGTGAGAAAGAACTGCTCAGTTTGTGGACGAAGTCTAACATGGTTTCTTGAATTAACGAACATTATAAGAATTAAAAAGACCTATAATTTCATGACAGATCGACGTGTTTTCAGCCTAAAAGATTTCAGCAACATTTGTTGCTGGCTCAGATAGTTTTAGACTAATATTTTGAGCTATTTAATTTAAATTCCCTGTGTTTTATGTGCAAAACATAAAAAGAACATTTTTAAAGCCGATAAAATGTTTTATAAAACAAGTGCTTAATCGTCAAAATCGGATGACTACCACCAAAGTTATGGCTCTCTAACACCACAAAATTGTTAATTTTTGCTAAATCAGCAAATATGTTTTCAATATTAAAAATATAATATAATAATATAATATTCGAAAAAATATTAATTTGTTTGTGCATTTTTTGTCCATTTAACAAATAGAGTTACTTAGAGTGGTCTTATCGTCTACGGATGGTTTTTGGTCACTTAGAGTGGTCGTATCGTCTACCGATGTTTTTGGTCACTTAGAGAGGTCGTATTGTCTATGGATGGTTTTTTGGTCACTTAAAGTGGTCTTATCGTCTACGAATGGCTTTTTGGTCACTTAAAGTGGTCTTATCGTCTACGGATGGATGTTTGGTCACTTAAAGTGGTCTTATCGTCTACGGATGGATGTTTGTCACTTAAAGTGGTCTTTCGTCTACGGATGGATGTTTGGTCACTTAAAGTGGTCTTATCGTCTACGGATGGATGTTTGGTCACTTAAGTATCGTCTACGGATGGATGTTTGGTCGTGGTCTTATCGTCTACGTCACTTAAGTAGCCGTATCGTCCACGGATGGTTTTTTAAAAACAACTTGAGATATTAAGATATAAAATAAGCTTGTTGTTTTTCTCATGATAAATATAAAATATTAAATTTAATTAAGCAGCTGCAGTCATTTCCCTGGTTGAGCAGTTGTTCATAGAGATATATACTAGAGTGGGCATATGGTATCTTAATAAATTAAGAGGCCTGAAATATCTCCTTGGGACTTACAGGGGCTCTGTGTAACCTCATTTAAACCTCCTTTAAAAGTAAGTGAAGGTTACAAAAAATCAATTGTTTTTGGCTTCCCAAAAATTACTTGTGTTTTACTGTTTTTTTTGAATTTCTTGAAAGTCTATAAGGTGAAAGTCAGGTTACTTTTTCGATGTTTCTAAATTCAACCAATAGTGATAATATCTCTATTCAGTCAGATATATAATAATAATAATAATAATTTAATAAAATCACTCACTTTATTATAATAATATCACTCTAGTGATAATATCTCTATGCAGTCGTTACAATTTACTCAACAACCTTTACGTAGGTTATATATGATAGGTGTTTAAAGGAGTAATGTTGCACAAATGCAAGTTCCTCATCTGTTTGTTTGTTTACATTACGTGTTGACTTAATGTTACATGTTGAATCTATTTAATTATGCAATTTATGCATTCAGATTTCATTATTGAATTTACATTTTTAATCTGTGTCGAGTAAGCCAGTATTAATCTGTAACCTTATAGTTTCAAGATTAAATAGTTTAAAAAAATAATTAAAACCCCGGATAAACTTATTCCGGTTGATGATTGAATTTTATATAAACACTTAAATTTTTTATCCATTTTACATAATTTTATGATTCTTTATATCTATTTATTTATTTTCCTCTAATATATTATTTATTTTTTACTGAGATAGACACTACGATTGTGGGATTAAATGATTTATGAATAGAATCAATAACTTTAAATTGAATAGTAAAATTTCTCAAATAAAGTGAAATGATATTCAAATAGAATATTGTAGATGTTCGATTAAATAAGCTCGAAAGCTTATACCAGATCTATTCTTCATTATTTATGATCCGTTTTGAAAAATATTTAATTGATTTTCTATTGAATCACTTTTCCTATTTACTGTCAAATCTAATCTATAGTTGGCAGCAGATTAGTTGTAGTAGAATAATCTTAAATTAATAAAATAAATATTTCATGTTTTAGGTGCGTATTTGATTCAGTTCCAGAGCTAACATCGAGAAGGTATATAAACTATCTATTAAATCCTTTACCTCTAGACGGTATATAATGTGAAGTTTGATTACTAGTTTTTTTAAGATGTAAATAAGTACATTTACTCCTAAGGGAGACAAAGGTACTTTTTACTCCCTTGGTACTAAAAATTAACTTTTTCTTCATACAGAGTAAAAGTTTTTTTTAATATTTAGGGTTAGAGCTTCCAAAGCTCCTAAATTAAAATGGACAGTGCCCTCAAAATTTATGTGAGAAGTCAAAACATTTAAAAACAAAATAAAATAAAACGCATAAAAATAAGAATATATCGATTATCTACGTTAACGTCTGAAAACAAATCTAGTATGCATCTTCAGTTTCGCCTCGGCAGTTAATGCATTGGCAATTAGGTTTCGCCTTAGGAACGAAGTTACTGCTCAGGGAAATAATAACATTCTTTAAATAATAACTCTTACCCTCTTTAAAATTTGGGACACGCTGAGGAAGCTTGGGAGCTTTTATTGAAATAATAATAATAGTATCTGTCCTGAGGCATTAAGAGAGGATAAGGTATCCTTTACTGTGGGACATGTGTTGTTCTTACTTATTAGGTAAACTACTTTTATAGTATTTACGCAACACAATTTTATATTTTTATATTCCTACAATTTTATTTTATATAGACGCAATATAATTGTGCGTGACATTGTTTCAATTATTCACGAGCTAAACTCAGTAACATCAAATTATATAATGTAAGATATATAATGAAAATATTCATGTTGTGTTTCATTTTTCTGATGAAATTTCCTGAAGGGAGGGGGGGCTGTCTGGTGCCGTGCGTTGGTTTGAATATGTTATAGACAAGGTGTCGGTGTTATGTCGACAAGATGAATTCGTTACCACGTAGAGTCAGATGTGTCTATACGCGTGAAACGTGCACTCCAGTAAATTGTTTTTTCTCTTATATAATATTGTTTTTATTTTATCTCTGTAAGACGCCAAAATGTCCCCCTTAGTATACTTACAAACCAAATGATTGTTGTTTATAAATCTTACTTAGTCTGTTTTACTGCATCCTTGTAAACATAAAGTGTTCAGTTGTTATGAAACCTGTTAACTACTAATCAATTGAACTGGGAACCAATTGATAACTATTAATATTTAATAATTTTACAGAGAATGTTTTGAACATAAAAGTCGGCATCATATTCTCTACCAAAAGTCATGTATTATATATATATATATATTATATATATATAATATATATATATATATATATATATATATATATAATATATACATATATATATATATATAATATATATATATATAATATGTGTGTTTGTGTATGTATTTACGAGATTTTATTCTTAGTATAGATATTTTTATAAAACACGATAACTTTCCAACGTTTCTTTGAATTGATTAAAACTAGGTCCTAAATCATCTTATTAATATCCCGAAACCTGAGCTTGTGAAATATGTATGACGTCAATAACCTATAATAGTAATAGTAGTAATAGTAACATGGGGGGAGTGCTAGTAACTACCAGGCAAGTAGGCTACGTTGTTGGGCCCTTTTTGCCTGCTCCCTAATAGTGTTCTACTCCTTTTAATTTCATCTAATCTATAGACAGAAGAGCCGTGGATTTCTATGGTTCCTCTCATAATTTTTCAAGCAATCATACATATTTTCCCTGACTCTTTTAGTCTAGTGAAAACTAGGAACAACACGTCCTCTCACTGTTAAACCAAACCTCCACACACTTTAAACTTCAAGGCAGAAACAGTATAGTATTATAATGAATCTACTATAAGGGTCCTCAATTTTGCCTATACCCAGTTTTATTTAGGGTAAGGATCTTTAACGAGTACCTGACAACGCACAGGCTCGAGACCACTGGCTTACGTCCCCTCTGAAGGTCGTGGTATGCAGAATTTTTTATCCCTCTCATAAAAATCCTAGAGGCCCGTGCTGGGATTGAACCCATGACTAAAGTCCATTCATTTGCTGCGTACCTTAACCACTACACCACGGGTGACTCAATAACCTATAATAATGAGTCAGAAAAAATGTTTAACAATCACTTTGCTATCAGATTGGTCTACAAATAAATACGTATATATTTTTATGTATGTTAAACACTAAAATAGTATGAATTCTATTATCAGCATTTGTTACGTTTTTATAGTTAACAGGGATAACTATATGTGAACAAATCATGTTTTTCGATTATTTCATTCAGAGATTCGCTAATATTATCATGATACTACAAACTGCTATTAGAAAACAATCATGTCCTCAGCGGACCAGAGGTCTAGTGTCTCTTAATTTTATTCACACTAATTCTGTCCGTAAGCATTTTAGAAAGGCCCTTATTGGTCGTTTCTAGCACATATAAAAGGAATAATTCAATCCGATTGGTTAATTTTATTTTTAGCGACCAAATATTAATTTTGTCACTTCTTTTTTCAGGCTTAAATTCAATTGACTAATCATGGCTTAGTATTTATTTATATAAAGATTTTAAGGCTTAATTAAATTTATCTTCGAAACAGATTATTTTATCACATTGGGCCCATTTTTTATTAATTATATCACTTAGAATTATCACAAAATACCCATCTATTTTTATTAAGTTCTTTTTTTTAAGTTGTCTTAGAAATTATTTAGTTCATTTAACACAAAAAATAAGTTAGGGATTGGAATGGGGGAAAAGCACCCTTTGACAGTCCTCTTCAAAATTTTATTCCCTCTTAATTAACTTTGAAGATGGTTAATCATTAAAAATTGTCAATTTTCTTAACTCGTTCCTTTCAAAATAAGATTTTCTGAAAGAAATTTAATTGATAATTATTGCTCGAATTTCCTTTTAATTATTAAATGATAACGTTTTGTTTTAACGAATTTTCAAGGAAAATATCGCTTAAGGGATGGGAGGGAGTTATGATAAGGTGGGAGGAAGTTATGATAAGATGGGAAGGAGTTCTGACAAGAAGGGAGGAAGTTATGATAAGATGGGAGGGAGTTATGATAACATGGGAAGGAGTCATGATAAAATGGGAGGGAGTTATGATAAGATGAGAGTGAGTTATGATTAGATGAGAGGGAGTTATGATAAGATGGGAGGGAGTTATGATAAGATGGGAGGGTTATGATAAGATGGGAGGAGTTATGATAAGATTGGAGGAAGTTATGATAAGATAGGAGGAAAGATGCGGCTTCGAATTATTTAAAAAATTCTTGGTTTGTTAGTCTGAAGTGAAAAAAAGTGTTTGAACGGTTTGAACGAATTTTCAAGGAAAATATCGCTTAAGGAATGGGAGGGAGTTATGATAAGATGGGAGGAAGTTATGATAAGATGGGAAGGAGTTATGATAAGAAGGGAGGAAGTTATGATAAGAGGAGTTAGATGAGAAGGAGTTATGATAAGATGGGAGGGAGTTATGAAGATGGAAGGAGTTATGATAATGGGGAGGGAGTTATGATAAGATGAGAAGGAGTTATGATAAGATGGGAGGGAGTTATGATAAGATGAGAGTGAGTTATGATAAGATGAGAGGAGTTATGATAAGATAGGGAGTTATGATAAGATGAGAGGGAGTTATGATAAGATGGGAGGGAGTTATGATAAGATTGGAGGAAGTTATGATAAGATGGGAGGAAAGATGCGGCTTCAAATTATTTAAAAAATTCTTGGTTTGTTAGTCTGAAGTGAAAATGCTCCATGATTCTAAGCTGTAAAAATTTACGAGTATGTGCACTGTGCACTTTAGACTGGCATTAAAATACTGGCTTTACATTGATTTATTTTGGATAGTAGAAAGGGCACTATCCTTTTTTCTAATACCCTATTCTTAATTTCAATGTATTTAATTTTTTATTAACATAGTAAAAGTTTTTTGATGATATCTTAAAATAAAACTCTCACCGGTATATTTCTGAAACTACTGAACCCTATAATACCATATTGAAACTAGCCTCACATTAACTCGGTGAAAATAAGTTTTTCACATTATTTAACTCGTGTCTTTAACTTACTCTGGAACTATTTTTACATTGCTTTCGCATACTTCTTATTAAAAATAAGATAAGAATAACAGTCCTAGGTTAGGTTAAAAACCTAACCTAGGACTGTTATTCTTATCTTTTAAACCTCGGTAGCGTATCTATCTTATTATTTACATTAGGCTTGATCTTTGTCTTGAACCACCCTGCTTCGTTTTAACTTACCCCAAGTGGTCCCTTTTTGTGAAATCTTTATGATACTTTTAATTGAAACCTACTTCCTAAGACCTCAGCTCTTTACAGTCATAGAATAAATTAGTAAGTGCCATGAGCTCAAGCAAAAACATTAGAAATATACTTGTTGATAATATCTATTGACAACCTTGACTGTTATACCAATACAGCTTGTAAAATTATTTTTAATGAGGAACGTATGTAATTTAATGCAATTATATTTATTGAATGTTCTTAGATTATGATTTTACGATTCACGTATGCAAAGTTATTAATAGATTTATTTAATTAATGTACTAATAGTCGGGGAAATGCCGATGTGCTTTTACTTTATTAAAATTCGTTTATTATTGCGATTTTCAGAAAGAAATAATGCTTAATTTTTTCTTGTATTTATTACTTTTATTTATTGCAAGGCGTCTTCCGGTACGCTTCGTGAGCCCTTTCGACGCCTTGCCGTTGTATTCCTAGTGCATCTTAGTTCAAACCTTACCTCAATGCAGGATTTCATAGGGTACGTTGTGCGAAAATTTTAAAATATAGTAAATTTTTTTATGACTTGCAGTTCTCATTAAAATATTTTTTATAATGCAGTGGGATATGGCCATCTACGGTCAGAATAATATAGCAATATAATTATGTAAATCAGGCTAGTAATAATATTAATAATTATAACTTCAGTAAGCGCAGTGGAATTTTCTTCAATAATATCAACACCAACAACGTCTTTCCACTAAATTTAAACTTTATTTGCAGAGCCGGCTTTCGGCAATAATGCCATCTACAGTGCCTAAACAAGTAATAACAAAACTTAGCAAATAATATTAACATCAAGAAGATAAATAAAAAGCAAATAAATAAGTTAAGTCTAAAAAAGTTAAAACACAATAAAAAAGTTTAAAATTATAACAAGAAAGTAAATAGATTAAAATACATTAAAAATTTAAAAAATACATTTAAGATTAAAAATAACAATAAATAAAAATAAAATAAAAACAGTATATACATAAGAAAAAACCCTAAAACAATAAAAAAGATCAGTTACCGTGGAGGGATGTTGAGTCTTTCAATTCATGGAGTCTGACTGAAGGGGTTTTAATAGAACTCGCTAGAGTTTGTATAATAACAGAACCCCCGCCGTCAGTCTTATCATTTAAACACTTGTCACCATCACTATCTAGCGCTCTTCTAATCTCGAAATTTTCTAAGGAGTTCAATTTCATTCCTTTATTTTCGAAATGAAGAAAACCGACTTTATGACCTTCTTTCCCGTGGGCCTCTTTTTCGATGTGGGCGTAGAAGTTAGTGGGCCCCTTTAAGTGTTCTTTAAAGCGGGTGGAAAATTTGCGCCCCGTCTGCCCTAGATAGTATTTTGCACAATCTTGAACTCCACATTTAATAATGTATACTCCACTCTTCTCCATCGGTTCAATAGCGTCCTTAGGCTTGGATAGTGCTTGCCTTAATGTGGAGACAGGACGAAGGGCAGCACGCAGACCGGCTTTCTTTAAGCAGTTAGATACTCTGTTGGAGACGGGGCCGATGTATGGGACAGAGCACCATTTATTAGGGCCTTCCGAAGTCACGCCTTCTAGTCCGTCAGGATAGATAATTTTAAGGGCTTTCCGTCTCTGCTTCCTTTCAGTAAGTTTGTCAACGATAGAAGTATCATAACCGTTATTTTTCGCTATATGATAGAGGATACCTTTTTCTTTATCAAAATCTTCTTCTGAGAGAGGGGTGTTAACGAGTCGGTGAGTATAGCTGTGGAATGCGGCCATCTTTTGAGCCCATGGGTGCTTTGATGAAGCGTGAAGCACTGTATCAGTGCACGTAGGCTTTCGATATATTGAAAAAGCTAATCTGTTTCCGGATTTTGATAAAGTTAGGTCCAAGTAGTTTAGGGATCCTGCACTGTTCTCAACTTCCATAGTAAAACTTATCCCAAGGTAGCAAGCATTTAAATACTCTAAAAACAAATCAAGCTGCTTACTCGACCCCCTCCAAATTACAAAAACATCGTCAACATAACGCTTCCACAACATAATACGGTCTCTAAACGGGTTGTTGTCAGAATCAATACAGTGCTTATAAAAGTTGTGCATAAACACTTCGGCAGCCAAACAACTTAAAGGGTTACCCATAGCCAGGCCTTTAGGGTTAGAATATATAACTCCGTTAAACACTAGGGTCAGCAATAACTGTTCGTCTATGAAAAATTTAAAACATGAAACCAAATGAAAAACGCTTTACTTGGTTTAAAACAAAAAATTAAGGAAAACGACCTAACTTTATAACCTAACCTACGACCTAACCTACTTGGACCTAACTTTATCAAAATCCGGAAACAGATTAGCTTTTTCAATATATCGAAAGCCTACGTGCACTGATACAGTGCTTCACGCTTCATCAAAGCACCCATGGGCTCAAAAGATGGCCGCATTCCACAGCTATACTCACCGACTCGTTAACACCCCTCTCTCAGAAGAAGATTTTGATAAAGAAAAAGGTATCCTCTATCATATAGCGAAAAATAACGGTTATGATACTTCTATCGTTGACAAACTTACTGAAAGGAAGCAGAGACGGAAAGCCCTTAAAATTATCTATCCTGACGGACTAGAAGGCGTGACTTCGGAAGGCCCTAATAAATGGTGCTCTGTCCCATACATCGGCCCCGTCTCCAACAGAGTATCTAACTGCTTAAAGAAAGCCGGTCTGCGTGCTGCCCTTCGTCCTGTCTCCACATTAAGGCAAGCACTATCCAAGCCTAAGGACGCTATTGAACCGATGGAGAAGAGTGGAGTATACATTATTAAATGTGGAGTTCAAGATTGTGCAAAATACTATCTAGGGCAGACGGAGCGCAAATTTTCCACCCGCTTTAAAGAACACTTAAAGGGGCCCACTAACTTCTACGCCCACATCGAAAAAGAGGCCCACGGGAAAGAAGGTCATAAAGTCGGTTTTCTTCATTTCGAAAATAAAGGAATGAAATTGAACTCCTTAGAAAATTTCGAGATTAGAAGAGCGCTAGATAGTGATGGTGACAAGTGTTTAAATGATAAGACTGACGGCGGGGGTTCTGTTATTATACAAACTCTAGCGAGTTCTATTAAAACCCCTTCAGTCAGACTCCATGAATTGAAAGACTCAACATCCCTCCACGGTAACTGATCTTTTTTATTGTTTTAGGGTTTTTTCTTATGTATATACTGTTTTTATTTTATTTTTATTTATTGTTATTTTTAATCTTAAATGTATTTTTTAAATTTTTAATGTATTTTAATCTATTTACTTTCTTGTTATAATTTTAAACTTTTTTATTGTGTTTTAACTTTTTTAGACTTAACTTATTTATTTGCTTTTTATTTATCTTCTTGATGTTAATATTATTTGCTAAGTTTTGTTATTACTTGTTTAGGCACTGTAGATGGCATTATTGCCGAAAGCCGGCTCTGCAAATAAAGTTTAAATTTAGTGGAAAGACGTTGTTGGTGTTGTTATTATTAATAATTAGTGTCATGCAGCTCATTAGGGCAATCCCTACAGAAAAAACCTGAGGTGGTAATGGTTAATTTTTCACACTAAATGTTATTTAATATTCGATTGACAATTGTTATTATAAAATTTCCGATTAACTTGTATCAAATGAGAAGGTAACCTGATGGATACTAACCACAGACCTTCTCAGTGTCAAGGGTTAGTATAAAGTCTAACGTGTTGCTACGTTGACCTCAGAAATATTAGGTAACCAAATATATACGTTGTTATAGTGTTAAGTTAATTAAAGCTTAAAAAAGTAACGCGGTAGCTAAGCATTCAATTAAATAATACAGGTAATACTTTCATATATAATTTGATACTACCGAGTTTTGCGAAACATGAATAGTTGGCACATATCATTTGATACTATCGAGTTTTGCAAAACATGAGTAGTTGGCACATATCATTTAATACTACCGAGTTTTGCGAAACATGAGTAGTTGGCACATATCATTTGATACTATCGAGTTTTGCAAAACACGAGTAGTTGGCACATATCATTTGATACTACCGAGTTTTGCAAAACATGAGTAGTTGGCACTTATCATTTGATACTACGGAGTTATGCAAAACATGAGTAGTTGGCACATATCATTAGATACTTTCTCTCTCTTGCACAATTATATTGTGTACTTTTTTATTACATTTACGAACGAAATAATGACCTGGGATCATACTTGGCTTCTTAGTTTGTTTTTCTTTTCCTCATTTACAACCGTATAAGTATAAAGAAAAATATCTTGTTAACCCTAAAAATAAAAAAAATCGAAGTTTTCCCATGAAATTTATGTCTTACGTCATGAAATGCGTAGTACAGAT
Source organism: Microvelia longipes (assembly GCA_018340805.1). NCBI lineage: Eukaryota > Metazoa > Arthropoda > Insecta > Hemiptera > Veliidae > Microvelia > Microvelia longipes. The sequence goes on along the minus strand of JACMZG010001908.1, from coordinate 50,812,247 downwards.
AATTATGGTAATACTCGGTTTCGGATTTTTGGTTGAACACAATACTTTTCCGTATACCTACGGAAGTAGAGAAATGTAAAATTATTTAGTTTTTTTAGTAAACATTAAAAAAATCTAATGATAAAACCGTCTCTCCGCGGATAAATTATTTATGAAGAGACCGTTTTATCTTCCCTCCCTTTTTTCCTTGTTGTATTTAGAAAATGCTCTTATCTAAAGTTTCACTTGTATGCGCTAGTACCGGTAGTTAGTGAAAACTTTGTTCAATTTATAATTCAAACATTTTGTAAATTAATTATTATAAATTAATCTTTGTTTTTGTTAATTATTTATTTTAAATTAATCTTTATTTTGTCATTTATTTAAATTTTTAATAAGCAATAAAAATTATCGTAAAGTTTTATTTATTTATATTTAGTTCTAAAATTTTTGACGTATCTCAAACTTAGTCTCAAAAGTTGGTACTTCATAAATAACTTTTCTCCAGGGTTAAAGCTTAAAAAATAACGTATTCAAAAATTAAGAAACTTTTTGAATCTGTCCGACATTTTGTTGAATTTTTATCTTTTATAAATTTTTAATTCATTGTTTTATTAAGTACACCCCCTCATCCTGTAATTTTTTATAACATTAAATAACCTTTGAACTAGAGATAAATTTATTTTAAACATTTATTTTATAATTATTTGTAATATAATGTAAAACAAACAATTAAAATCAAAGTAGATCGTTTATTTTAATTGCTTTTACTGAAGAAAACATATTTCCCTGTATTGTGATTTTTTATTAAATTTTCTTTTCTTAGTCCATGATATTGTTGTAGAAACTTATTATTTCAATTTGTTTCATCTTATCTACATTGTTTTCTTGCTTGTATTGCTTTTCTTTTGACTTCTTTTTTACTCTTTATCTTCTTGAAAGAGAGAAGCTTTCTAGAACTATAAAATCCTTTTAAAAATTAAACTTTATATTTAAAATGTTATCAATTATTTAGTCTGCAGCTCTAGTGGATATTTAAACGTTAGTGTGTTTTGTTTTTGAACAAAAGCTTTTGAAAATAATAAGCAAAAATTTAAGAACAATATTGCTTTATAAAATGTTGATTTTCTTGCGGATTCGTCGAAAAACAAGAGTCCCTTTAGCTGATCCGTGGTTGACACGCCTTGATGTTGCCGCTTCGCGGCCAACCGATTGTTGTCCTTTATCAGTTTGTCGAATATATAATTAATGTAAGTGGCGTATTAAAAACAATATCAACAAATTTCGAATGTATTAGTCGAAAAACATGATATGTTTACATCAAATTTTATATGTCAAACGATAAAATTGCGAAGTGGCCACTAGAAGGCCCAAAGCGACAGATTCTGTTGTGCTGTCAACAGACTGAAGCTGTCATGATTATTTTAAAGCTATGTGAATTTTTTATAATTAATGTAACATTAATTATATAATTAATGTACATGTACATTTAAGCGAACAACATTTTAGACAAAAGTTTATAATTTGTCTAGAGTCTGCTATTTATTTCATTTACTACCTGACAAACTGTCGAGAGGAAAGCTCTTTAGCTGACACCAGACAGGATATCACTGGCTTTTCCTGACCTTTTCCTTCTTCTTGCCTCTTATTATACTCTTAACAGATATAAAAAGAAAAGGGGATAAGACGTTGTAAAAGAAACGTGCCTTTTATTTCTACTTGTGTTGAAATTGCCTATTTCCTTTCTCTTTGAGTTTTCTTATTATTTTTTTAACGAACCGAAAATAAAGATTACTTACTGGATAAATAATTCTTATAAAATGGTTCGCATGCTGGGTGAATTTCCTTTGGGATGCTTGCTCTCTTGAGCACCAATCCAATCCTTGCTCTCTTGAACACCAATCAAATTCTCGCTCTCTTGAGCACTAATCCAATTCTTGCTCTCTTGAGCACTAATCCAATTCTTGCTCTCTTGAGCACCAATCCAATCCTTGCTCTCTTGAACACCAATCAAATTCTCGCTCTCTTGAGCACCAATCCAATTCTTGCTCTCTTGAACACTAATCAAATTCTCGCTCTCTTGAGCACCAATCCTATTTTCGCTCTCTTGAGCACTAAACCAATTCTTGCTGTCTTGAACACCAATCCAATTCCTGCTCTCTTGAGCACCAATCCAATTCTTGCTCTCATGAACACCAATCCATTTCTTACTCTACTTAACTAAGGTTTTCAGTGTATCCTTCATAGTCGAAAAAGAAGCACTTTTACTTGCCTGTCAATTAGCATGGGTTTTCAAAGAAATTGAGCATGTTTACACCATAGGTTGTTCAAAGCTTTGCTGCCCTTGCTTAATTAGTCATACGAGCTCAATAAAGAAAATAAGCATGTTTAAACCATAGGTTGTTCAAAGCTTTGCTGCCCTTACTTAATTACTCATACAAGCTCAATAAAGAAAATGACCAAGTTTACACCATAGGTTGTTCAAATATATGCTACCCTTGCTGAATTAGTCATACAAGCTCAATAAAAAAAAAATGAGCATGTTTACACCATAGGTTGTTCAAAGCTATGCTGCCCTTGCTTAATTAGTCATATAAGCTCAATAAAGAAAATGAGTATGTTTACACCATAGGTTGTTCAAAGCTATGCTGCCCTTGCTTAATTAGTCATAAAAGCTCAATAAAGAAAATGAGCATGTTTACTCCATAGGTTGTTCAAAGCTATGCTGCCCTTGCTTAATTAGTCATAAAAGCTCAATAAAGAAAATGAGCATGTTTACTCCATATGTTGTTTAAAGCTATGCTGCCCTTGCTTAATTAGTCATAAAAGCTCAATAAAGAAAATGAGCATGTTAACACCATAGGTTGTTCAAAGCTATGCTGCCCTTGCTTAATTAGTCATAAAAGCTCAATAAAGAAAATGAGAATGTTTACACCATAGGTTGTTCAAAGCTATGCTACCCTTGCTTAATTAGTCATAAAAGCTCAATAAAGAAAATGAGAATTTTACACCATAGGTTGTTCAAAGCTATGCTACCCTTGCTTAATTAGTCATACAAGCTCAATTTATGCTAATCTTTAAAATATTTTTGAACATGTTCTTTGAAACATGAGCGTCTTCAAAGAAGAAAGTCATTGGTTTGCTTACTCAGCAGACTAGATTATTGACGTCATAAATACCTGGTTTTCAATAGGGTACGTGTCCACCCCAAGGTTGATTTTTATATCAAGTTTTATTAAAAATTATTTATCCGTCCAAAAGAGCTATTTGCTAGAAAGTGTCTAGAAACACACACACACACACAAATATGTATATATATATATATATATATATATATATATATATATATATATATATATATATATATATATATATATATATATATATATATATATACACATATATATATACATACATTATTATATAAGTATAAAAAAGTTGATGGTAAGAGACCTGCGATATTAACGAATTGTTTTTCAAAAAAATTCACAAAAAAGAAGAACTAAAAATCCGCTTTTGACTTGGCGTTTTTTGTTTAAATTTATGAATAATATAATAATTTCCAAACTAACCTTAATTTACTTTAAAATATTTATTAATTATTATTGGTTATTCTATTATTATTAGTAATGATTGGTTCTTTTATGAGGGTTTTATTTTACTTTTCAAGATTATGAAAATCTTTTCTGATCTATTTAGTTAGCCTGTTAGACCTTATTGTCCAAGGGCCGTCGGCCCTAAAGTTTTTACCTGCTACTCGTAGTGTATTGACATATTTTGAATCCCTAGGAAAAGGGTCTAGCATGTTAAAATACTGATCACCTTAATAATAATGCTTATACTAATCAAAGTATGTGTTGTTTCTTATCACACATATTAATTTAATGACAAAAAGAAGAACATTCAGATTTTATTTTTCGTCAAACAAAAAATGAGCTTATGTTAGGGTCATAGGGGGAGAGGGGTGTGGAATTTTCGGAAGAGAGGGCTTACTAATATATATGTTCGGAGATTTTTGTTTTTAGACGTTTGTATGGTACACGATAACTTTCGAACGCTTTCTCAGATCGAAATGAAAGTGATTAAAGGGCATTGTACATAATCAACCTGGTTAATGCCCCGAATCGTATTGTTTAAGAAATGTGTGTGACGTCATTTACTCACAAAAATGACCCACTATACATTTCAAAACATCTTACCTCTTTCGTTAAATATCACTTTACAGCCTACTAGCTTAATATACTTTTACTACATTGCATACAAATAGTTTGTATTAGGAGCATATTATTCTTCTTTTTCTGCATTGACTTCTGGGTCGATGTATTATCAGGTAGGGCTAATTAACTTGGTTGTGTTCGCTAAGCCAGAAAAGAGTCATCATTCTTTAAGTCACCCTTAGACTTCTCGTAGTCTACATTCTTTGCTATTTTCCATTTGGTTGTTGCTCAACAACTGCTGCTCTAAAAGAAATAAATACATCATACATTGTAATGTATTCTTGAACTTATGAATAAAATAATCTAAATAACTGCATAAAAATGTATTATATTATACAAATGTATAACATTACTCAATTGCATTAAAAAACTTTAAACGTCACAACCAATAGAAAAATGGATAGAGGTTCAAAATTCAAAGGTCAGAAGTTTTTCGTAGTAGTTTTTCACTAAAAACCCCTGTTTATCGATTCACCGAGCCCTCCACCTCCAGCCTTTCTCTTATAGACAGACACCCACTCGTCCCTTTTCAACTAACTACAACAACAAACATGTTATTTTATGTTCATTTTTGTTCAACAACGTAGAGTTAAACTTTTATTTTAGACGTGTTTGTTGTGTTAGATTTTAAAATTTATCGTACTTGAAATAGTGGAAAAATAAATTCAATTACTTTTTAGGGCAATTTTCAAAAATAGTAGAATGTCCGGTTTAAGAAACTAACCTGCCTGTTTTAAAAGTAAGGGTTCGTTTTTCGACGATACTTTAATCCTTGGCGAATATTCTAAGACGATTTCGCACTTCTTTATGTATAGCGTAATTCTCTTAAATTACGACAAGATATGCTAAGTTCATTCAGAAACTTGGGTTTCTGTATCTTACTTCATAACTGTATCTACTTTTAAAACGATTCGATCGACTAACAGGTCCTTACTCATCTAAATTGGTGGAGTGGAGCAACGAACGTTCAATGATGCGACATTCGCCATAGCTCTCAGAATGAGTTACTGCTTGTAACTCATTTTGTCTGTATTTTCCAAAGGAAATGAGCATAATAATCCAGTTTGTTATACAAAACTATGCCTCTAAAATTAGAAGTACGCACTATTATTTGCACTAGTTTAAAGCTCAGTTACTTATCTTTAAGCTTAGTCAGTTATCTTTAAAGGTTTTAGCGCATTTCCTTTGAACAATACAGACAAAATGAGTTACGAACAGTGCTTGACAATTGAGTAACTGCTTAGGTTCTTAAGCATGAGCCGGAATCTTAAGCAAGAAATGAGTTGTTAAGCACGGAAACACGAATTCTAAGTGAAATTCGCCCGACAGCGGACCACCGCGCCGGAATTATTTATGTAGTAGTTGTAAACGTATGTAATGTAAAAAACTATAAAAATTACCATTCCAACCAGGATTGTTGTTAAGCACGGAAACATGCATCCAAAGGAAATTCGCCCTAAATGAGGACCACCGCGCCAGAATTATTGTTTGAATTATAAATCTGTTACTTAGAATTTCAGTAAATTCTCATTATATTGTTAACTGGCTGTATCTTTTATGATAAATCAGTGATCAACTGCTAGTTTTAAAATATTTTTGATCATCGCAATGTATGGCGTTGTGATTACTACAGACGTACCTCTAACAATATATTTTTGTTAAAGCTACTGCAGATAAATTAAATAACTATATTTACTCAATTCTAAGTAATAATTACAGCAATAATAATCATATTTTTTAAGTGCGTCAAGCATTAGAAATTTTACGACTGATAGTTTATTGTGCGCACTAAATATTTCTAATCACGATAATAACCACCATTATTTATTAATCTAAAGTTGTAAATGGAGTTAAAAAGTATTTAATGTTTTAATTACATTGATAACTCAACATTTATTGATATATTTTATATTTAATATTTTCCTCTAGTTTACTCGGTCTTCTTAGAGCAGTATAAAGTGCAGTTTAGAGTTTCAAGTAATTTTCTTGTTAGATTCTTTTTGGCTGTTTCGTTAAGGAACATATTGCAGTGCAGTCTAGAACAGTTTAAAGTATAACCTTGGACGTTCCCAAATGCACTTCTTTCTCTAGGTTACTCTTGTGTACACTGGACTATCGTACCGAACAATCCTTATAAGACAATCCTATTCATCCGATTCATAAAATAGTTCAAATCTTACTCTTTGTTTCAAGATGTTTTGTGATGCTCCATTTAGCTAATTTCCGTTGGATAATACGCTAGTGAAGTCGCCCGGATAGCTGGCCCGAAACCAGTGTTAGTGTGAGAAAAATCCGTTTTGAAGGTCTCCTATCTCGAAAAAGTTAGGCTCGCGAGACTTTTTTTATTTTATTCATCGAACTTGATACAAAATTCAATTTTGGTGCACTAGAACCCAATTGAAAATTAGGTTGTTGTGACTTCATTTCTCCTTTTCCTAGTCGTTACGAACACTCTAAGTAACCGAAAAATCTTGATAAATAACTGGAAAACCTAAAATGCGGTCATAAACAATACAATTTGGTTTGGGTATTGTTTTCAATGTTTTTGGTGCTATAAGTCGATTGAAACCGGTCTGGGGTTGATAAGAGATCTTACAGTACTTAATGCCAGTGTTCTCAGGTTCCAATCTTGGTACAACAGGTAAGTTTCTAACGTTTTACACCTACAAAATTATTTTGACGCGAAGTTCCTTAAGATGAGCAAAAAACCTTTGGAAGGCGTGCTTTTTTGCTCAAAATTCTATCTCTAGCTTGAGTTTCCGGTCTATATGCCTCATTGTATGCGATAGCACTACTGTTTGTTTGGCAATTTTTTTCTGGATTTTGAAAGGACATGCGCTGAAACATTCCAAAAATAAGTATAATCTGAGCTTTTATGACTGTTTAAAAACTGCGCAGAGCTGTTTCCAAAGGGTAAGCATAGTTCCCACAGGAGGATAAACATGCGCTCAAACAACCTTTGAGAATTGACGAACAAGAGTTAATCTATCGCTTACTTCGAAGCATAAACCTAAAAATTGTATGCGTGAGATAAATAGTTGAGCAATCAAGCTCGCATTCTAAAGGAAATTCGCTTTGCTTATTGGCCTCTGAGCTAGATTTTTTATTTTTGGGGTTGTGCAAAAGTTTTTTGTCCTGCGTTTAGGACTGACAGCGGTTTTGTGGTCTGACCCTTAAATAAAAGTTAGCCCTCCCTTATCTTTTTGAGTTTAGATTTTTGTTTATCTCTTTTAAAACGTTTTTGTTTTGTGTCCTTCCATTTATTCTATATTACTTGAAAATAAGTTGTTCTAAAGTTTTGTATTTTTTTGTTTTCAGGTTGGTATCATTAGTCTGAAATGTTACTTTGTTTCAATTGTAAGCAGTTTTTATTTATTTATTTTTCATTCCATATTTTAATAATAAATTAGGAAATTACTTATTGTTGAAATCCACCCAGGGGAAGAGGATTTTGCTGAATCTTTAAGCGGAAATAAATTTAAAAAAATCGATTTATAAAATGGGTGACCGTGGGGAAATAACGTATGCATTCAGCGAGTCTGAAGACGAGATATTAGCTCGAACATGTACAGCGTGAGCTCGAACATGTTGAGCTCGAACATGAGCTCGAACATGTACAGCGTGAGCTCGAACATGTACAGCGTGAGCTCGTACAGCGTGAGCTCGAACATGTACAGCGTGAGCTCAGCGTGAGCTCGAACATGTACAGCGTGAGCTCGAATATGTACAGCGTAAGCTCGAACATGTACAGCGTGAGCTCGAACATGTACAGCGTGAGCTCGAACATGTACAGCGTGAGCCCGAACATTTACAGCGTGAGCTCGAACATGTACAGCGTGAGCTCGAACATGTACAGCGTGAGCTCGAACATGTACAGCGTGAGCTCGAACATGTACAGCGTGAGCTCAAACATGTACAACGTGAGCTCCAACAAAAACAAAAGAATGTTACTCTTGGATTTCCCCTTTTAGAGAATTTCTGGTTTTAAATTTTGTTCTGTAGTATTATTCGTAATAAACATTTATGGTGAAATGTGACTGAAGCAATTTTTTTTAAATTCTTTTTTCGTGTAAAAGAATTATATTAGGGGTGAGGAGATCGAAGTCTCAAGTCTTGGCTGTGCCACTGCACTTTACTAAGGGTCTGAAGTACCTGCCGAGAAGTGGGTACTTACTAGATTCTGAACAAGATGTTGCTTCTTCCCATTCGATCTTTATGTCTTATTCACTCTAAGGAACCATAACCAAGATTTCAAATAATTTATTCGTATGAAATTATTGTAATGTTAACTGTAGGTCGTTAAGGCGTATGTTATTATACTGACTTTTGACGCTACGGAGGTCTGGGGTTCGCATCCCTGGTTACGCTTTTAGTTTATATTAGATTACTGTTCAAATAAATTATCTTGAACTTCAGATTACACTTTTAGTGGATTACTATATTCTAAGAACGAGCGAAGCAAGTCTCAATTGGTGAGCAAGAGCGTAGCGTATCCGATAGGGTTATAGGAAATTTTGCGAGGTACGTTGTACTTGATTTTTAAAGTCGTAAAAGTAGCTTATAACCCATCACACTTCACAATCTAGTCTTCAAAGTTTATTGATTGGATTAAAGTTTTATCGTTATATTCAACTTAAATACAAACTCTGACAAAGTTTCTCTTATAAAACTATGCACACTTCTTTAGAATTTCCAATTAGGTAACTTTTCTTATATAACTTATGAAAAAATATTTCCTTTTTATTGACGTCTTCAATGTTTCCTTGAAGGGTTATCCAAGTTTTTCTCCATACTTTGCTAACATCTGCACTTGACAAATAAAATGAAACTAAAGATAAACTGCAAACCTTTCTCTGTTTTGTATATTGTGTTTCATTAAATAAATCTGCTGTTTCTTTTCTTTCACTTTTAGAATATGGAAATTTTAAAAGTTTTTCTAATGCGCATTATTACTTTTGTTTAGGATAAAAATTAATTAGCTTAAACGTCGGCAATTGTTGAAAAAATCCGGGCCAAGACTTCTTGAACAGCTTTGTTGCCCGAGAGCCCCCCCCCCCCCTCACATGTTCTCCCCTTAATTATTGATAACGTCATAATTATTTTATTTGTCAAGTCCGCAAATTAGGATGTTCCAATAAAAATGAAACTAATCCCTATTGTTCTTAGTGCCTATGACTTTAAGAAGATCACTTCGAGGTCTTTCTGATTCGCGGGCCTACTTTGCTCAACGTGGTTCCATGTTTGTCCTGTCTGTCCAGGACAATAGGCTGAAACAATATGTAGGAGGCCTTCTTCAATACTACCTCCCAATCTTGTTTTAAAGCTATTTTAAGCATTTTTTTCATGACGTTATAACTTGGGTTGAAGACGTTATGAGTATCATATTTTCATTATTGTCATTTCTATTACTTGGTCTTACGTAATGTTTATCATTCTCATTATTGTCATTTCTATTACTTGGTTATACGTAATGTGTATCATTCTCATTATTATCATTTCTATTACTTGGTCTTACGTAATGTTTATCATTCTCATTATTATCATTTCTATTACTTGGTCTTACGTAATGTTTATCATTCTCATTATTGTAATTTCTATTACTTGGTCTTACGTAATGTTTATCATTCTCATTATTATCATTTCTATTACTTGGTCTTACGTTGTTTATCATTCTCATTATTGTAATTTCTATTACTTGTCTTACGTAATGTTTATCATTCTCATTATTATCATTTCTATTACTTGGTCTTACGTAATGTTTATCATTCTCATTATTGTAATTTCTATTACTTGGTCTTACGTAATGTTTATCATTCTCATTATTATCATTTCTATTACTTGTTCTTACGTAATGTTTATCATTCTCATTATTATCATTTCTATTACTTGGTCTTACGTAATGTTTATCATTCTCATTATTGTAATTTCTATTACTTGGTCTTACGTAATGTTTATCATTCTCATTATTGTAATTTCTATTACTTGGTCTTACGTAATGTTTATCATTCTCATTATTATCATTTCTATTACTTGTTCTTACGTAATGTTTATCATTCTCATTATTATCATTTCTATTACTTGGTCTTACGTAATGTTTATCATTCTCATTATTATCATTTCTATTACTTGGTCTTACGTAATGTTTATCATTCTCATTATTGTCATTTCTATACTTGTTATACGTAATGTTTATCATTCTCATTATTATCATTTCTATTACTTGGTTTTACGTAATGTTTATCATTCTCATTATTGTCATTTCTATTACTTGGTTATACGTAATGTTTATCATTCTCATTATTATCATTTCTATGGTTTTACGTAATGTTTATCATTCTTATTATTGTCATTTCTATTACTTGGTCTTACGTGTTGTCTACCATTCGAATCATTCATAATTTCTATTATTCGGTTATTCGTTTTGTTTTACATTCTGTCTTATTTCATTGCTAATTTTCCGTCACTTGGCATTTCGTTATATCAATCATTAGTAACAATAAAGAAACTTCTTTTCTTTATTGTTTTGGTTTTCCGTCAATTGTACTGTTCTCTTGCATACAAAGATCCCTAATTATTTATTTGAAGCTCAAGAACTCTTGATATGATAAAAACCATCAACCTAACCCAGGTCTAGGTAAGCAACCTAGACTATATATAGGTAATAATTGTTATTAGTCTTATTAGACCTATATCTTATTTCTAAAAAACTTAACTCCCATTATATTTTTAAAAAACTAGAACATCCCATTTCTTTTTTAAATGTTTTAGCACAAGTTAAAATACAAAAACCAATCTCATAATAAAAACAGTGTAGTGTCTCTGAAAAATAATTTTCCAAGTTTTTCTTCTAAAGTAAAAAGTTTGATCAAAGTTTCTCCTCCACTCCCACGCCCTTTTCTCTCCAATCTTTCTTATTCAATAACTTTTTCATACTTTTTCTATCCCTTACTTGTTCCAGTAATCTGTTTATCTGACCCTACAGCTTAGTATAGAATTACTTTAGAATGTCCATCATTATAGTATTATCTTTTATTAGATTTATGTTGCATTTTGATTTTCATAAAGAAAAATATTATTTTCAAGCTAGATCTTCGTATCAGTATTTTTTTAGCTTAAGTTTTTTTACCAATGTTACTCCTAAAAAATAATCTCAAACTTGAGGCTTATATGAATACTAATTTAAAATACTCATTTTATTAAAAACCAAGTGACAAAATAACCTTGACTTATTCCTTATAATCTAAATAATCGGGTACGGGGTACCTCGGAACTTTTCCTCATCACATCGCACACTCGTCCTCATTCCTTCATACTCGTTTCGCTCGTCCTTAGAATATGAAATGTGCCAAATTTACACTGCAACATGTTTTTGGACATGCTTCGCTCTTCCTCAGATAGTAAATGCATTCGTATAATTCTCAGCGGTCACCCATACAGCACTAACTACGCTCAATGCTGCTTAACTTTTATGATCCGACAAAACCAATAGATATACTTGTCATATTAAATCGAAACTTTGTGAACTTATTTATTGTGTAAAGGTTGACACTTGCACTAAATTTCAACTTAATTAGATTATTTCTGATTTTTTACTATTTTTTTAACGTACACAAGTCATTTGATAAGATTTGAACTAATCCTGATTTCCAGATGAAATTTAGCACGTATGTCAGTCTAATACATAGCTACATGCGTGCCAAATTTCAGTATGATTGCATAATTTCTTTTTAAATTTCAATTGAGTTATTATTGCGGGTTAGTGACGTCATAAAAAAAATATTTTTTGAATAGCACAACTACAGCGGTAGACTGATTTTTGAACTAAATCTCAAATCTCTAGCATAAATACACTGGGCGCTACGATGATGTGTGTGTTCTACGGTTCAGGTGTCACGATGATGTCACACACACACACACATATACACACAAACCCAGACGGTTAATATAAGTTAATACCTTTGCTAATGATATTTTTACCTACTTCCGCAGGTGTCTAGGTGCTTAGGGGGTGTGTTCACTCTTCAAATTTAGCTTAATTTAGGTTTCATCTAAATCATCCTATTTGTCTCTAAAAATAAAAATTTTTAGACGTTTTTGATACGGATTTTTCACCATTCTCAAAATTTAATGTAACAAAAAATAATTCATTTTTAATTATTTTCTTAACGTCTTATTTCTTTGATGTTCTCATCTATTATAGGTTTAATTTGTTATTTACCTAATCTTCTTTTTTCCTTTCAAGAAAAGAAAAACAGAAAATAAGGTTTTCTTCTTCAAGTTCTAAATTAAATCCCTTGTTTTTGGCCTTGATATTAAAGTGTTAGGGTTTTCTCTTTAAATCGAGTGAAAGGCCTATAGCGTTTTTTTGTTAAATTTTCTTTTTGTGTCAGGAAATTCTTGTTTTCCTTTAATGTTGCTGAGGGTTATAAAGACTAGGATGATTCGTAATTCGATTTAATTTTACGTTGTGTGTTCATTTCATCTTGTATTGGAAATTTCGAATTAATAGCGTACTCACTAGTAATTCGAAATCGACAGTATACACAGCGATATATTTATATGTATATTTGCTATCTCAGTCAATATTCTTGTGTGTGGTTAAGTAAATGAGTAATTTAGCTTTAATGACTAATCATTTTCAAACGATCTAAAATTGAAAATAATTGATCAAGAAGTTGTTGTGTATCCCTTTTAGCTGATGTTCAATGTTGAAAATCCAAGAAAAGAATAATAATAGAAGAAATTGCTGTCCTACTGTAATTTTATCTTCTTCTATTGTGTTCTTATACTTTCAAGATTAGAAAATAAAAAACAATAAAAATAAAATAAGTAAAATGATAAAAAGATATTTTTTCTACGATTTATGAAACAATTATTTTAAATAGGATTAAAATTAATCAAGTCATGGCAAGTGTACTTATAAAAGAAAATAAAAAAAACTTACGAAGTATGTGTTTGTAATACTTATTAAATAAGTAAAAAAATTAAGCACAGGGTGCCCCAGAGTACCCTCTCTACCTGCCAGGAGGTGGAGTTGTGGTATAGTCTAGGCTGAAGTTGGTTTGCAAATCTTGATTGAGGAATGAGCCGGATTTTATTTATAGCTGTGCGGACAGATAGGTACTGTTCTCCTAATGAACAGTATAAAAAATATGCCGGAAGATTTGGGAGTAGTTACTATTAAATATTTTCTTAATGTAGATACAAAAACGTTGGTTTTGGAATTTTTCTTTTAATATTTTAGATTTTTTTTTTAGGAAATCCGATGACGTTAGGGTTAATTCATTCTGTGATCCGATGGGTGTTAGAATTGTTTTGAGTTGTTGTGAGAACCAGAAATATTGCATTTAGTAGAGTCGATTTCAATAAGTTTTTCAATACAGATTCTCACAAGGCGATTTTGAGGCTAATCAGAATTTTTTTGCCAAAAAGAAATAATTTTAGAAAATACGATTCACGACAAAAATAGTAAGCCACACTCGATTCTAATAAAGTGATATGGAGTATTTTTTGGAAAGGAGGAGTAAATTTTTTATAAAAGTGGATGGAATTATTTCGATAGACTCCAAGTACCGTGTGGCCCAAATCTTACTTCCATGTAATAGAACAGAAATGACTTTGCTTTCGAAAAGTTTGATTTTTGTGCCCCAGGAATCCAACTTTGCACTGGCTAGGATCGACTTGACTTTGCTGAGAGCAGACTTTCCTTTTGAAATTAAGAATTTTGACGCGCCATATAACTTGAACGACGATGAAAAGGGGCCGCCTAAATAGGTGTTTGAATTATCATACTAGATTTCTTTAGAGTTGAATAACAGTGGTCTTAGTTTTTTTCTTAGGTGAACGCGAACAGGTTAGTGCTTTAATTTTGGATACGTTAAGTTGCAGAGAGTTTAATTGGCAATATTCAGCTAGAGTGTTTAATAAATACCGTGCCTCATTCCGAGCCAGTATGACTAAAATTAAAGTATACACATAAAATCAAATATCCATTTTAGATAAACAAACGCCCCTGAACCCTTTTGCATTGAAGAATGCTGATGTCAGCTAGAAAGGAGGTAAAAAGAAGAGCAGAAAGTGGTACTCCCTGTAATATTCCTTCAGTGATGTCCACTGGTTCTGAAAGCTTGCTGTCTACACTTACTCTGGCCGATGCACAATTAAAAAGGTTTTGTAAGACTGATATATTTAGTTTTTGGTCATAAAATCGGTTGTGGTATGGAGTCGAAAGCTCGGCGGAAATATACAAATATGACTATAACGTAAGAGGCATCTTCCATAAGTTGGATGTTGATTGCTGTTTTGAGGATGACAATTTGATCAATACAACTCCGTCCTTCTCTAAAGCCAGCTTGCTCTTCGAGGAGAATATTCTTAGCTTCGATCTAATTTTGAAGTCTTGTGAGAAAGAGGTTTGAGAAGACTGTTTCTATGGTATTTAAAAGAGCGATGCCAGGATAGTTGAGGATCAAGTTCATCTCCGTATTCATGAATAAATTGTTTAAGTAATGTTCGTCCACGCTTCAGGGACATCGCCGGATTTAACTATTTTATTAAATTATATAAATATGGACAGTATTATATTAATATTATTATTATATATTAATTTATAATGAGTGAGTCCCCCGCCCTCTCAATAAAGGATAAGGATCAAGGATAAAGGATCAAGGATAAGGATAAAGGATCAAGTTCATCTCCGTATTCATGAATAAATTGTTTAAGTAATGTTCGTCCACGCTTCAGGGACATCGCCGGATTTAACTATTTTATTAAATTATAAAATATGGACAGTATTATATTAATATTATTATTATATATTAATTTATAATGAGTGAGTCCCCCGCCCTCTCAATAAAAGGATCAAGGATAAAGGATCAAGGATAAAGGATCAAGGATAAAAGGATCAAGTTCATCTCCGTATTCATGAATAAATTGTTTAAGTAATGTTCGTCCACGCTTCAGGGACATCGCCGGATTTAACTATTTTATTAAATTATATAAATATGGACAGTATTATATTAATATTATTATTATATATTAATTTATAATGAGTGAGTCCCCCGCCCTCTCAATAAAAGCCACCTTCTTCTTCATTAGTTCAGTTTGGGAAATTTGATTAAAGTTACTTAGTTTTAATTCTAAAATAACTTCTAAAGTATAAATTAAATCTTCTTGTCTAATAAACTCTTCATTCAAAAATATATAATAGTATAATATGTATTAATATATTATAGTTATAGGACAGTTAGTTGGGACTTCAATTTCGCCATATCTTTTTAGCTGTTATATTTATGACTTACTAAGTACGGACTTTGCTGACACTATACTTTCTTTTGCAGACGACACAGTTGCTTACTTTAAGGCTAACTCCTGGTCTTCAGTATATAAAAAATCAAACATTGGTTTCAACAAAATTAAGAGATGGATGGATAGGAATTATCTCACTCTTAATGTAACTAAAACTAAGTACATGACTTACTCTTGTGATCTCAGAGGTCAACCAAGTAAGGAAAATGTATTAAATATAGTTTCCCATAACTGCACTTGTGATATTTATAATATTACATGTCAGTGTAACTCTTTTATTGTGAGAACAAGAGTGGTCAAGTACTTGGGGATATATATCGACGAATACCTGTCTTGGAAAGATCAAGTGTCCATACTTACCAAAAGGCTTAGGAAAACGTTGTTTAGTTTTGTCATACTCAGGCGTTTTGCAGACAAGAAAATTTTGCGTTCTGTATATTTTGCACTTGTAGAGTCAATTCTCTCTTACGGTCTGATAGGATTTGGATCGGCTCCTGCAAGCACACTTTTACCTCTTTACCTTGTACAGAGGTCAGAAGGTCTTTACCTTCTTATTTATGAAGTTTATAAAGAAGAAGTCATTAATTATCTATATGCATTTCAGTTATCCCAATATTATAAGAATCAAAATTTTCTTCAATCAAAATGACTTACTATTGCAATAAAACATTCTATAACTTTTATTAAATAATATGATACTGAGTCTACATTATTATTTGACATTTATATTAATCTGATTTTATTTTCATTTTTTTATAATTTCATGCATTTATTGTTAGAAAAAATATTTAAAAACATAACTAATCTCTGAAGTCATTATCACAATATCTTGAATATCGAGTAAAGATTATTATACAAAACAATAAATACAAAGATAATGCTAAAAACTAATAAATATGTCCACCATAAGCTTGAACATTTTTATGAAAATACGCGTAAAAATTTAGATTAAATAACAGAATTATACTGATCTTAAAAATAGATAAAGGTTTTCAAGCTAATGCTGCACAAAGAACTACAGAGATTAAAATTTACCACTATTATATTTCCTGCCTCAGATTATATTATTTAATTCTATTATTATCATTATTTTTATTTATTTTTTCTTTCATTCAAGAAGATAAATTATAATTTCAACATTTAATAATTTATAAACAGAGGAAACAGAGTCTCCGCTCTAGCTTGCTACTGGAGGCTCTCATCATAAACTAAAAAATTGTAATTAATTTTGTTAACAATTTGATGGAAATAAAGAATATTATTATTATTATTATTATTATTATTATTATTATTATTATAGGTTAATAAGGAAACAGTTCGAGATTTCTATTGCGTTAAGAAATGGAAAATTAACTTCAATTATATTTTTTGTTCATTTCGTAGACAAAAATGTATATTTTTTAAATAATATGAAATAATATTGATAAGACAACATCTTGAAGCGATGCTGATGATAAGTCTTAAAGCAAACAAAGTAATATAAAATACTGTTTAGAGTTATAAAGTCCATTTTGTTGTTTGATAAATGGATAGTAGAATTACTTTTTGTACTTCCATTTTAAATAAATAAATTTTATTATAAACTCCTTTTCTGTATGATGAATCTTCTTTATTTTTCTTTTCTTCTTTATTTTATTCAAAAAATTTAAAAGTCAAAGAGAAAATACTAAGATAAAGATGTCAGTAGAAAAATAAATGAAAATAAGGAATTTTCCGGTATCATATTTTATAAGAAAATGTTTTCCCATTTGTTATAGAACTGACGTAGACTTGTGATGTAGACTGATACGTGATATATTTTCTTATTCTTCTGATCTCTGTTCTTTTTTCTCTGATATCTGCTGTTTTCTCTTGTTTCTGTTCTTCTCCCTTTGATATCTCTTCTTATGGTGTTACTCCTTTCATTTATGATTGATAAAAGAAATGATATAATCAGTTTTCATTATTTTATTCGGCGATTTATTCAATTAAGTTTATTTGTTTTTTTTATTAGAACGGTAGGTATAAGATTTCTTTGACTTTACAAGCGTTATTTTCTAATGAAAATTCGCAAAAGTGAGTTACTAACTGAAAAATTAAACTTACTCTCTACACTTACTCTGGCCGGTGCACAGTTATAGAGGTTCTGTAAGACTCTGACATATTTAGGGCTCACGTCTATATCTATTATAGTCCAAGTGCCAGGCCTAAAAAATGTGACTGATTTTGTACTATTTCAAACCAAATTTTTCTTAAAATGTACCTTAAATTATGAAGGATAAGCATAGTCTGCCTATCCCTTCATATGAATGCGCTCGCTCAAAATATTAGAAAATCGCCCAAATTCCCGCTTTCTTGCAATAAGTGGTTCCCTGTAGGTCGTGTGCAAAACATGAAGAGAACATTGTTTAAAGCTGATAAAATTTCCTATAAAACGAGTGTTTTTTCGTCAAAACCGTATTACTACAACTCAAGTTATGACATTTTTTAAATGGCCAAATAAAATGCACAAAAGATCGATATTTTGTCAAAGAAATTCGCTGACTTTTCATAAATTAATAATTTTTTTGGTGTTTTAGAAAGAGCCATAACTTTGGTTGTAGTCTTCCGAACATTTTATCTCCTTTAAAAAATTTCTCTTCATGTTTTGCACACGACCCACAGGGAACCAACCACTTTTTCAAGAAAACTGAAAAGTGTTCGATTTTATTAAATTTTGAGCAGGCGCAATCGTATGAAGGGGCTCCACTCTAGATAGGCTGACTATGTTTTTTCTTCATCATTTAAGGTATATATTTCAGAATTATTTGGTTTGATGATGTACGAAATAATTCACAGTTTTTCAGGTCCGGCTTTTGGACTATTAGTTATATCTAGTACATATCATTTTACTATATCTATTAGATAGTATTCTACGTTATTTGGTCCTTTTTGCAAACTCTCTCAAATAGAAGATCGTGTTTATATTGTTGTGTTTACATGGTACAATTGATGATACCAAACTTCCCATAAACCTATAATTTAGTTAGAATGGAAATCTATCACGGGTATCTATATCACAAATGCTGGGAAGCACCGACTTAAATCCCCTTTTGAGAGGCAGTATGTGTAGAGATTTCCGCCCCTTGTATAAAAGATAAAATCCTACAACTCCCACTGGGATCAAACCCGGCCTATCTGGGTGGTAGCAGGGTCACAGGCTATCCATATCACAACCAGGATCCTTCCTGATCAAAAATACTAATATCAGAAGGAGGATACAACAGCTCTTATCATTCCTTGGGTAGCTAGGTGCCGTAACTGTACATCGGTGACGTCATTTTGTTTTATAATAATTACAATTTAAGGTATACATTACATTATTTTTCGAATATTTTGTCTTAAATTAGGTAAAATAAATTTAAAACAAATTTTAATTATTATCAAGTGCAAATATTTTTTATTGTCTGTATTGAATAAACTGATTTAATGTGGCGTCACTGAAAAATTTCCGCCGTTCGTAGAATGCGTGCTACGATATGGGTTGTAGAGGGATGGATAATATCTAGTCTCCCTATAGGGAGACTCTAGAAGAAGTAAGTACAGTTACGGCACTTGGTGGAAACTGTCTCACTTCCAAACCCCTTATCACTGTTTATTCGGGATTTTTACTCCCTCGAAGTATTAGTCACTTTGTTCCTAGCTCTAGTCTTATGTGTTGGTCAGATCTTGAACTAGCTAGCCATATGCTAGGTCGGTCTTTGATCCCTCAATGACCAGACACTTTAATGACTTTAATTTTTTTCTGAGGAATGGAGTTTAGGTTCACTTTATTCCCTGTATAAACTTGAAATGCAAAATTTGTATCCACTGTAGAAAGGATTTTTTTACGGTGTAAAAAAAGCACTTCAGTTCGGAAGTAATCTGAGTTTATCATTTGCTGCAAGGAGTGCTCAAGACCCCATTCTTGTTGTGGATCAGCTGTAGATCTTTTTACAGACTCATTCTACGGACTCCTTTTATAACCCTCTAAAATCTATAAATTGTCTGCATTGCTTGCATAATAATAATAGAAATGCTCGTTTAGAGACTTGCAATCAATCCTGTATAACCCCTGCGGGAACAACCTCAAGTGGTAGTGGCAACCGTTATGCTCAAAGTGTAATCTTTAAATCACCCACTTCAATAGTTGAACTTCCACCCAAAACATTCAAAAAAAGCATTAAAACATTGTTGCTTGAGAAAGCCTATACTATAATGTTAACGAGTTTTATGCTGATAACTTAGTCCCACCTTAAATGTTAAGTGTTTCTCATGAAATGTTATAGTTTTTTTGTGTTTTATTTTTAAGTTTATTATTAAAGTTATGCTGTCTATGTTTATGCAGTCTGTTTAATAATTTACAATCATTTTTTTTTGTTTTTTTATTTCACAGTAAAATTTTGACAATTGAGAAACTTTGTAATAGTCGTGTCATAGTTTAATTATTTATTTAATTAAATTATTACTAAAATATTATAGTAAATTAATAAATAAAAATAATTAAAATTGTAATAAAATGTATAGTAAATAAATAAATCTGAAGTTGGAGATAGTTTTTTTTTTAAGAATAATCTTATATAAACTGAGAGCGTAACCTGGGATGCGATCCCCAGTACTCCGTGGTGTCAAAGGTCTGTATAATAATTGACACCTTAACGACCTCGACCACGGAAGTGCCTCTATGCATTGCTTATTCCGATGTTTTATTTAAATTTTTCTTTATGTTTTACTATTCTCCTGATGACATAAAATAAATAACTTTGAAAATCAAGCTCTATATAAAACTTTACTCATTACTTATTTTCTTCTTTTTTTCTTATTTTATTTTATAATATAAAGTATAATAATAAGATATTGCCTTCTTCTTCACATAAAATATATTTTATAATATAAAGATTTTTCTCTTTTAAAAGGAGCAAAAAAGCCTTTTTGTAAACGGCAGGATAAAAAAAGGAAGAAATGTGTAACCTTTAAACTTTAACCCTTTAGAGAAAAATGAAAAGTAACGGTGCTCTGGAGACAGCTTGCTCTTTAGAGCTTTAAAAAGTTTCAAGTTTTCAGAGTTTAAAAGATGAAGTTGTCAGATTAACACTATGAATTAAAAATTTGATAAGAAGAAGAAACTGTAATTAAGGTTTTGTGTTAAAAAAGCCGATTGCTATCGATCAAATTTGATCTGTGGGCTTTGGTAGAATAAAAATAGGTATTTTTCCCTCCCTTGTTGTTTTTAGACCACGGGGGAGGGGGGGAGTTTTACACCCCAAGTTTACTCCTAAAGTAAAGTATACAGAAATTATATTTGCAAGGATTAGTTCAAAAATATTTAGCAATCGTTAAAATTAATCTCACATTTACTGATACGAGAACGTATCAATATATGTTGATGTATATGTTGTCAATATAAATTGCTCATATATTTTAATGTGTTAGCAGAAAAATCTATGCTAACTAGATAACGTTATTAATAGTTGAATATTGCCTCTAGGATTTCAATACATTTTATCTTGTAAAACAAAACTTTACCTTGAAAGGGTAAAACTTAGTTTCTTCTTTGTTCATGAATTAATAATTCAACTTCGTGGATAAGAACTACTAAATAAAGCTTGCTTCCGAGGTAGGCGGTAATGTTTCCATGGTAGCAACTTCCTAACACTAAACTTTTTGCAGTCTCTATAAATGATGTTGTCATTTTGTTATCTGAATTTGGTATGTGGTTGCATAGAGATATATTACGAGAGGGGCCCTTTTTGATTATCAAAATAAACAGAACAAAAATACAGTAACTTATATAGTAGGACGTTTAAAATACAAATCAAAACACAAACAATGTGCGGAAGCCGAAAACAATTGATTTACTATAACCTTAATTCACTCTTGGAGAAGGTTTTAATGAGGTCACACAGAGCCCCTTAGACCCCCGAAAAGAGGTTTCAGGCCTCTTAATGTATTGAGAGGCTATGCCCTCTCTATACTATGTGTGGTTGAAGCAAGAGTTTCTTTTGAAGGTGGAGAATATTTTTCTTTTGGACTACTATGTTTAATGAAAGCCAATAGGGGTGCCAATTTCAGCATTTTATGTGATGGTAACAATGGTTCAAGAATCTAGAAACATTGTCTCTAGGACGCTTTTTAATAACTCCGTATAGATGTAAGGACACTTTGAACTTAGTCATGTGCACTTAAAAAATTAGTGGCTAGATAAACCTAAATAAAATTATAGACCATTGCTGGGTCATCACAAAGACTACCTTACACCTGTCAAGGTTTATTTAAAAGCTTGTATTTTAACTACATTCTC
Organism: Microvelia longipes; assembly: GCA_018340805.1. NCBI lineage: Eukaryota > Metazoa > Arthropoda > Insecta > Hemiptera > Veliidae > Microvelia > Microvelia longipes. Next base: position 50,790,446 of record JACMZG010001908.1, on the reverse strand, counting down.
ACTCCTGACTTTAATTACAGTTATTAAAGCTTTTGAGGAGGAACATATCCAAAATAATAAATAAAACTAATTTTGCCGAGCTTTCGATATATTTTTTTTCAAGGCTTAACAACATAATAAATAATAACAAAGAACAGTTACATGGTTGCTAACAAAGAGATGTTTGGACAACAACTAGAGTAACAGACAAATAATTCCGTTACAAACATTGGGTTCTAAACAAAGATCTTCAATTAAAAACTCCTTAGTTGGAACAAGAGCCTCTTAAATTAAATAAAATCTAATTTTTTACTAAAATTATATAGACTTATTTTTAATTTAGTTATCGCTTACTTTTCAAACTACTCTAATATATATTTACCTTCTCCAGATTCAGAGAGCAGACTGAAAAAACCTATGTAGTTTCAATGCTTCATCTGCCTCAATTTACCTCTATAATGGCCATATGCACTTTTTATTTGTACTATGCTAAATAGGCTTAAGTCTCATAATTGTTTTTTAAGTGCTGGTTGCTTCTCAAGCAACCATATAGTATCTATTAACTTGCTTCAGGCTGTAATTATGTGAGACCTTCGTGTTGAAGACTACACCACATTCATTTAACCTCTTTAAAACTAGCTCTAATCTCAAATGGAGGAGAAAGATCAGTAGGGATGGTATTATACTACGACACACGGCTAAAATCAGTTGATATCGTGAGAAAATAATTGAAGGGGGCCAATGAGGTTAGTACTGGATGTTAAACCACGCCCTCAATTTCAAATCAGGCCAACCTTATTGGTTCCTCAACACTATTTTCCCACGCTGTTAACTGATTTTAGCCGTGTGTCATACAATAGGTGTAAAAACTATGTGGGTTAATTAAGATTTTAATCTGGGCTACGTAGTAACTAGAGGCATCCCTGGGTGACCTTAATACGACCTGACGCTCTGACCGACTAATCCAACTAAGTCCGATTTCTGCTGTTCTGGTAAAGTTGCAACCTGTAGATAAGTATATAATTTAAATTTTTTGAAGACTGCAGTCCTTTATAAATAACATTAATTTATTTAATTAATTATTATAAATTAATTTATTAATTTATTAATACTTACCTGTAGATAAGTAAGTTGGGTCCGATATAAGCTCCATGAAATTACATCTAAATGACTGCATTAAGCCTTAGTACAACAGACAATAGAGTATATAATTCAAAACTAAATCTATTTTTGGTGCTTACAAGTATTGATTGAACTCTCTCAAGTAGAAGCTGATAGGAAAGGAAACTAAGGAAAACAATAGATCTGGACTTAATACGAATTACAAATCAGCAAATGTAGAATTTTAAATCTATATACTAAGCTTTTAGATAAATATTATTCATGATTAAAAAAATTATTAAACATCATTATCAGACGAGATCTATTTACCCACGGCTTCCTAGATTCCTTATAACTAATTGAACAATATATCGCCTTCAAACATTTATTTTTCATTGTTTCTATAGGAAATTTGTTCAGATGCTTGAGTTTCTTAAAGTTTTTTATCAGCAATTAGCTGGATTTGTGATAAATAAAGCTTATTCATTAATAAGCTTAATGTTTCCTGCATAAAATAATTTGTTAAATATAAGTTTTACACAATATAATTGTGCGAGAGACACACAGATTTTTGCAAAACATAAATAGTTAAAACAATATGGATGTGTCAGCTCATCAGAGCTGAAGATGAACTTCAAATATAACTCCTAAGAATATAATGTGAAGTCTTTACTACGGACTAGCGGTGCTTTCTTACCGCCATCATGCTTGGCAAGCAAAACATATATCATTTGATACTACCGAGTTTTGCAGAACATGAATAGTTGACACAATATAATTTTGCGAGAGAAACCTAGGAATTGTAACTAGCAAAATGCAATGCGACATCTGGGAACTGTTCCATCATTCGACATTCGTCATCATTGATGGCTCGACATAATGTCATGTCCCACTCTGTTTCGTTACGCCTAACTCATCAGGGCGCCGACAGAGCCTAAACTTGTTACAAGCAAAAATTACATTTTGCTGGTTACATTGCTTAGTTGTCTCTTGCACATCTAAGAAAAAGATTGTGTCAACTATTCATGTTTTGAATAACTCGGTTGTATCAAATGATATATAAGTTTAACGTTTACATAATTAAGATTAAATGTGTTAGTGTTTAATTATCCTAACCCCGTGGTTAACAAACCCCGTTACTAAATCCGTCATTTTTACTTACCCTTTCTCTCTAATTTTACATCACTTCTATTAACTGCTATTTGTTTTTGTAATTTACAGTGTCGTCAAATATAAAGCCATGGGAAGTTTTACCCATTTTTTTAACTAACTAAATGTGAACATATATCACATAGGTTTTAAGAAACAAGACCATAAGTTCTCTACTATGGTTGAGAAATAATTAAGTTGAAAAATAATTTACTTTTATCATCTTTAAAAAAAGTTTTATCAAATTGCAGTGATAAAACTTTTATCATATTAATGTTCCATCATCGTAATTTGCTTAAAATTCCTTTTTTATATTTCTCTTTTATAATCTAATTTTTTATTATATCTTATCAAATGCCTTAGTTTAATCTAACGACGTTTAAACTAGTTTTCCAGCTCGGTATTTAACTTGAGATTAAACCTGATTAGGTTACATTTTGTAGTTGTGGTTGGTTTCTTTAACTACTTACACTAGCAAAGAGTTTAACTAAGTCGATTCTAATAGTTTATTCATGGCGTCCCAACATACTAGCGTTATAGTGACACCCTAGTGATTTGAGAAACCTTTCTTAAACTACCGCATCGATCAGTGACATTATCAAGTAAGTGCGACAATAGATACAGTAAACTTGTTCTTTTCAATATTTATGGATTTATTAAATTACGTTATAATCTTTAATTTCGTAGGAAGTGGTAAATTAAATTTAAAGATAAGCTTTCTAAACAATAGATTTCTTGCTAAAATTTCCGGCTTATAATTTATAACTTGAGCTGTAGCATCATTACATTTTACACTATTGTTTCCAGGTTATTAAATGGATATGCTAAATTTTATGTTCATTTGGTTATACAAATGTATGGTCGTCATTCCAAAATTGACAACGCAGCAGTACTCGTACGCATTTAAATGTGTAGGAAAAATATGCGCATTTACGAAAACTCTAACTTCATCCAAAGTCAAGGAAATATTGTAATGGCATAGCAATGTAGATCGTCTTACATGCTTGAGAATCTAGTTTTAAGCTATGTCTTTTTAGACGAGTTAAGTCTACTTTAGGTTTTGACTACTGCTTTGCTTTAATGGAGTTAAAGAGTGAGTCATACCTCTTTTCATTATGTCAGTCATAGAGATATATACTAGAGAGGGCATAGCCTATCACAATCCATTGAGGCTTGAAACATCTTTTTGGGACCCTCAGGGGGTCTGTGTAACCTTATTGAAACCCCCTCCAAACTGGTTTAAGTAGGTTATAAATCAATTAGTTTCGTCTTCCTCACATTGTTTATATTTTGATTAGTATTTTTAACGTATTATAATACGACACACGGCTAAAGTCAGTTAACAGAGTGGGAAAATAATGCGAGGGAGCCAATGAGATGAGTGTTGGGTGTTAAACCACAAACTCAATTTTGAATCAGGACAACCTAATTGGTTCCTCAACACTATTTTCCCGCGTTGTCTACTGACTGATTATTTGATTATTAGTGAATTGTATTTACAAGCGAAGGTCAGGTTATTTGTTTAATTTTTCAAAATTTAACCTCTAGTAATAATATCATTATGATGCCAACCTTAAACCTTCAATAACCAACATAGACTTAATTCGTGTAAGTCGATGTTAATGATGTTAGATTTTAATTTATGTAGATCGATGTGTTAATTCGCTAACACATAAGAGCTGTTCTTGCTGATGTGTTGCTCTTGTGCTGTGTTGCTGTTATCCTCTCTTTTTCTTTTGTGTTACTCTTTGGGTTTTCCTAAATTTCTCTACTTATCGTAAAAATAACTATTTGCATAAGAAAGTAGATCAGTAATGTATAAAATACTATTTACTATGGGGTCAATCCATATCAAGTGTCCCAAAAAAAATAAAAAAAGGTGCTCTAAAAAAATAGATTTTGACAATTATTTTGCTATTGATACCCATATCTATGGCGAGTAAAAAATGACCAATATAAATTTTTTATGGTCACCCGTTCTTTTTTTATGGTCACTTTTATGGTCCTCCGACCCTAAAATTTAGTGATTTTTGACCTTCAGATAAGCAGCCGATACTCGATTCTCGCTTGTACTACAGGAAAAATATGAACGGATCTGTTTAAAACAAGCTTTGAGCTACATTTGGCCCTTTGACACTTTTACTCTATGACCGCTCCTTGGGGGGGCAATGGGGGCTCCAAATTTTAGGGTTTCTTAAAAATATATGAAAATTTTAACATTTTTTTATAATATGAAGAAATCTGAATTAAGAGCTCCCAATTTTTTTAGGAGTTACTTACTTTAAGGCAAGCAATCAACAAAATTTTCAAAGCATTAATATAATTCGTTTATGAGCTGATTTTTTGAAAATCCATATTTTTTAATTTTTCGTCATTTTTGACCTTCAATATCTCCCTTGGACATGTATACTTTTTAACAAAAATCATATCACAAAGACCCCTTACCAGTGTCCACATAAACCACTAAAAACATTCTTGTGTATTTGCCCACAAGCAAAGTTGTGTTTTTCCAAATATCAAATAATATATATTTTTTTATAATGTGAAGAAATTTAAATTAAGAGCTCCCAATTTTTTTAGGAGTTGCTTTGATTAAGACAAACATCCAACCAAATTTTTAAACCTTTGATGTAATTCGTTTATGAGCTATGATGTTTTGAAAAAATATGGATTTTTTAAATTTTGGTAATTTTTCAAATAATCACAGCTCATAAACGAATTACATCAAAGCTTTAAAAATTAGGTTGGATGTTTGTCTTAATCTAAGCAACTTCTAAAAAAATTAAGAGCACATAATTTAATTTTCTTCACATTATAAAAAAAAATTATATTATTTGATATTTGGAAAATCACACATACATGATTTAGCTATAACTTTGTTTGTGGGCAAATACACAAGAATGTTTTTAGTGGTTTATGTGGACACTGGAAAGGGGTCTTTGTGATATGATTTTTGTTAAAAAGTATACATGTCCAAGAGAGATATTGCAGGTCAAAAATGACCAAAATTTAAAAAATCCATATTTTTCAAAAAATCATAGCTCATAAACGAATTACATCAAAGCTTTAAAAATTTGGTTGGATGTTTGTCTTAATCAAAGCAACTCCTAAAAAAATTGGGAGCTCTTAATTTAAATTTCTTCACATTATAAAATATATATTATTTGATATTTGGAAAATCACACATACATGATTTAGCTATAACTTTGCTTGTGGGCAAATACACAAGAATGTTTTTAGTGGTTTATGTGGACACTGGTAAGGGGTCTTTGTGATATGATTTTTGTTAAAAAGTATACAAGTCCAAGGGAGATATTGCAGGTCAAAAATGACGAAAAATTAAAAAATATGGATTTTCAAAAAATCATAGCTCATAAACGAATTATATTAATGCTTTGAAAATTTTGTTGATTGCTTGCCTTAAAGTAAGTAACTCCTAAAAAAATTGGGAGCTCTTAATTCAGATTTCTTCATATTATAAAAAAATGTTAAAATTTTCATATATTTTTAAGAAACCCTAAAATTTGGAGCCCCATTGCCCCCCCCAAGGAGCGGTCATAGAGTAAAAGTGTCAAAGGGCCAAATGTAGCTCAAAGCTTGCTTTAAACAGATCCGTTCATATTTTTCCTGTAGTACAAGCGAGAACCGAGTATCGGCTGCTTATCTGAAGGTCAAAAATCACTAAATTTTAGGGTCGGAGGACCATAAAAGTGACCATAAAAAGAGAACGGGTGACCGTAAAAAATTTATATTGGTCATTTTTTACTCACCATAGATATGGGTATCAATAGCAAAATAATTATCAAAATCTATTTTTTTTTGAGCACCCAAGTCTGGGACACTTGATATGGATTGACCCTATGGATTTAGTTGATACATAATGCTGAATTTTAAATTAAAGGGAATAAAGTGTCGAAGAACCATAAAAAGAATTTTCTTTACTCTAAGATTTGTCTTTTATAGTCTTTGTAAACAGCGAAGGAAAATAGGGCTTTAAGATAAAATGTACATTTTTCAAACTTGAGTGTTGCCAATACCTTTTACGAAGATAAATCGTCAAGGAAGTTTTTCCGAAAAATCGATTTTCACATTTAGTCACCTTCTTGGATTTTATACTTGGTTTATATTTTTCAAATAAAAACTTTTTTTCCGTCATATCTGTTTTATATTCGTTGCAATTTAGATGCAACTGAGAATAAACGAGTTCAAAAGTTTTATAAGTATATCTGGAGTGCAGAATTATTAGTATTTTTTCAGCGCAAAACTTGGAAAGTGGTTAAACTTGTCTGGAGTTTTATATTTATCTAAAAGTTTAAGATTAAGAAACAAATTTAACTTTTTTGTACTGAATTTCTTAATTCTAGATTTAAAATTTAGAATTAAGAATTAGTACAGCAATTGTCATTGTCGAAGGAGCAAAACATTTACGTATACCATTACGTAAAGGTATACCTCGTATACCTGTACGTAATAAATAAATACACCAAGTTTCCCTATATCCCGACAAGTATATCCATGATTTGTGTTGAATCATAAAAGCATCGAGTGTGGTCAGTGCCTGGATGGTTGACCGCTGGGAATGAAACAGATGTATTTACTATTTAAAGACGAGCGAAGCGAGTTCAAAGACGTGTTTCAGTAGTATGGCGATTTATATATTCTGAGGGCGTGCAAAGCAATTCCGAAATAGTGAGGATGAGCTAGCAAATCCGATGTGATAAGGAAAAGTTTCGAGATACCCCGCACCCGTATTTTTAAGTCATTGTAGTATATTATTACAATGTAATAATATAATAAAATTGTAATATACTATATTAGGACAATTAGGCTTGTATTGGTGTAAAATAAATAAATAAATATCATGGCTTGCTTGTTTTTTTTTTTTATTAAACATTAATAACTATATTGCATTATTAACTCATAATTTTCCTAATTACAATCGCACAACCACAATAAAAAGAATTAAATTTTATTACCAAGTTCCATTCTAATGAAATAATCTCCTTAGTCATAGAGATAATAATTGGAGAGAATACTAAGGAAGGTAAAACCACATTGGTTTTGATGCTCTATAGAGCTATTACATTTCATGAACTAAGTCCTGGCTTTATCTCACCTATCGGTTGCTAATAACACAGGTCTCTGTTTCACATTGTTAACTTTAATTAAAACTTACTAACACAATAAATTGATGAAACATAGACACCCTTTCCTTTATTTCGTTTTAATAACAATTGTTTTTATTTGGATTATTTCATAGAGATATCATGTTTAGAGGGACCTTCTATGATAAAAAAAAACTATAACTATAACATAATGCTGTTATCATATTGTTTGAGATAGTTAATAATTTGACAATGTTGTTACGTTTCTGCGCTGTGGATTAGTTGTAACATCAAACTACAAAATCCGTATTTTCTTCAAGAATTTTTCACGAAGGAATCATTTTACACAGGACATTTTTCACTAAAGTTTTCACTATGGCTTTCGCCTTGCTCCTTAACAGTACCTAACATCAAGGTGAAAGACATTTATATAGTGATTCAATTCGATGTAAAGAAACCGAACACAGTCGGAGGCGATGCAACAGCAATTTCATTTAGCGATTTTTTTTTTCAAAAAATATTCACTAAAATCAGGAAAATTGAGTTATAAGTAGAGAAGCAACTGCTTAGGTTATGGAGTTTAAGTTGAGGACTTTCGGAACACAATTTTTGTTGAGCAGGGAAAAACGCGTTTCTTAGAAAATTCGCCTGGATTTTGGGCGGAGAATTTTCGTTTTCTATTATGTTTTTTTTAATGAAATGTTAACAGTGTAAATTTTGTAATAATATGGCACGCGATGTTTGGATGCGAACATGATACTATGCTTGATTCTTAAATCAACATTATTATTTTTAAGATAATTATCAGTTGGTTTAAAAAAACCTTCCATGGAATTTTCATTAACAAAACGTAAAAAGAAAAATATCGTTTTACACATTTATCATTAAATAATATATATCTATACTTTTTAATTCTACTTTATTATTTTGTTAACACATAAAAAAGATGTTATTTATTTTATGTTATGTAAGTTTTATTTATAGTGATGTTATGTTTGTATTTATAGTAAGATGTTATGTAGTTTGTATTTTTAGTAAGATGTTATGTAGTTTGTATTTATTGTAAGATGTTATGTAGTTTGTATTTATAGTAAGATGTATGTAGTTTGTATTTATAGTAAGGTTATGTAGTTTATTTATAGTAAGATGTTATTAGTTCGTATTTATAGTTTATGGGTTGTATTTATAGCAAGATGTTATGTAGGTATTTATAGTAAGATGTTATGTAGTTTGTATTTATAGTAAGATGTTATGTAGTTTGATGTTATGTAGTAAGATGTTATGTGTTTGTATTTATAGTAAGGTTATGTAGTTTGTATTTATAGTAAGATGTTATGTAGTTTGTATTTATAGTAAGATGTTATGTAGTTTGTATTTATAGTAAGATGTTATGTAGTTTGATGTTTTATAGTAAGATGTTATGTAGGTTGGTATTTATAGTAAGATGTTATGTAGTTGTATTTATAGTAAGATGTTATGTAGTTTGTATTTATAGTAAGATGTTATGGTAGTTTGTATTTATAGTTAAGATGTTATGTAGTTTGTATTTTATAGCTGTTATGTAGTTTTGTATTTATAGCAAGAGTTATGTAGTTTGTATTTATAGTAGATGTTATGTAGTTTATTATAGGTAAGATGTTATGTAGTTTGTATTTATAGTATGTTATGTAGTTTTTTTAAGTAAATGTTATGTGTTTGTATTATAGTAAGATGTTCATAACATTTCAACGCTCAAGCGTATATACAGCATGAGTAATGCGTGACAGAGACTAAACACAGACAAGCAGGGGAAGAAAAACACTTAAAACGTCATAAAAGTGCTTTAAACGAATAGTTATGATAAAGCCTTGGTTTCGAATTTTAAGTTGAACGCCATACTTTTCTTTAAAATAGATACCTAGATGAGGAAAAAAATAAAGTTTAAAATTTATCACTAAAATTATTCCAAAAACTAACAGCTAGAAACGTAAAAGTTTTGGCATAACAAAAGCAAAAATGGGACAATTTGAAACAATTTTAACTCCAATTATACTGTGACAAGTTTTAACTTTAACAAAAACTATCGACAACTCTGAACAACTTGATTTGTGAAGAACATAGACTTCAACAATCCAGACAATTGTAATAAATTAAAAATCAATTTATCAGATATCAAGTCACTGTAATAATTTTTAGATTTATAGCAGAAATTTATGACATTTCAGGAAGGTAAAGTTAAAATTAATCTTTAGAAAAATTGCAATACTTCATAAATTACTAAAACGTCGAATATTTTTTTTTTTTTACTTTACAAACATACATTTTCTTTTAGTAGAAAGCATAAAAATATGACATTTTTCTATTTTTTACGTTAGCTTTAACGTAAAAATATCAAAAGCTCTTAAAGTGGTACAGTTAAAGCGAATTCGTTGATAGAATTCGCTAATAAAGTGGCTCATATCACAGGCCCGAAGTCCGGGATTGTAACAGAAAACCTTTTAAGAGATCTAAATCGGTCAAATTAAGGATAAAAAATGTCGTTATTCATGTATATATATGTGTGGCATCTGTTCTCAATATCCCGATAAATGCGAGTTCGATGTTGTAAAGTTTTGAGGAACCTCAAACCCATTTTTGGGGTTTAAATTATTAAATCCCGCTAACCTATGGTGGTTTCAATCGATATTCTTACTGTTATGAGATTGTCACAAATTTTATATTCTAGACTTCAGGTATGTTTTAATCAAACACACACACAGATATATATATATATATATATATATATATTATATATATATATATATTCTTGTTAAGGTTTAAATAATTTAGTGTTTAGTGTGCAAAGGCCTCTTCGTTACGTAGCATTGAAATCTAATTTAATCCCGTGTAAGTTACATAATATACATTTTAAAATTGGATACGTTGTACTTCGGGTCACCATAGTAATATGCTACGCTCATCGTCACCACTAAAGACTCGCCTCGCTCGCTGCCAGAATATGAAAAACACCTAATTTATATTACATTAAACCGGGCTCGCTTCGCTCCTCTTTTGGCTGTGATAACTTCTGTTGTATTGTTATCGGTTATCAATCCTGGTACTGGCCTCCTTCGATGATACTTAGTGATCCAACAATAATTGTAGATATACTATCCATATTGAAATGTAACATTTACTTATTTACATTTACGTTATTGGATTTATTAGTACCAAATAAAAGAAATAAAAGATTTCGCCAATTTTAATTGATTCTTAGAGTATAGCAGATGCAATCCACCTGAGGGTTTTCCCGCAGGGTGAATACCCTGATGGGCCCTAAAAGGGGCTTTTTAGTACCAAATAAAAGATTCAATACAGCTGCGTTATTGGATTTATTAGTACCAAATAAAACATCCAATACAGCTGCATTAGATTAGCAATAAGAAGTTATACCAAGCCCAGGACAGGCAATCTAGTACTTAATTAAACAAAGTTGATAAAATATGCATTTCTGTAAACATCGCCGTTATAAAAACCCTAAACCCTACGAAATCCGATAAAATAACAAACCTAAAAGAGGATAATATATATTATAATAAAAAAAAATTTGGCATGACCCAAGTTTCAGGATGGGATTTCTGGTAGGATATAGACTGTCGACGTATTAGTTGGGTGTAGGAAAGCTTTATCGTTCCTAAAGGTATAAAAAGGACTTGGAAAGGCAGTTAGACAGATGGATATTATTCATTCAGCTTCCAATACCTACTCACTCTCACCAAGATAAATAGTCCTTCTCCATACTTTGCTGAAAACTTTTTGAAAAGATCCATCTCACGTTCTGGTACTTTAAAAGAGCTATGTAACACACTGGGACAAATTGGAAAACTTTTTTTGTTTACTTCAACGCTTTTTCTTTGTCTTAAGTTAATTTTGGTAAAGTTTTGAGGAAGGACATTTTATTGCTACAATAAGATTTTTAAGGGGCGGTAAAAGTAAATAAAATAAAATAATTGTTTAAAAATCTTTTAGTCTATGGTTCGGGAAATATTTAAGAATCGGCAGGAAATGTAGTTTTGAAATCAGGAAGAAAATATATAGGATATATAAATTTCTATAGGGAGGGGGGGGGGAATAGTTTTAGTAGTGAAAGGTACATTAGTTACAAATACTTGAAACCAATAATACAAATCATATAATGAAATATATTAGGTAATCTTATAAAAATATTATATTCTGGGCAATACAACTAGAAATTTTGTCCGATTTTCGTTCAAAGTTTCAACTCTCAAGCGTGAATACAGCGGGAGTTATGCGTGATGCAGACACTTACATGCACATAGACAGACATAATGACGAAGATAAAACCTGCTCAAAACGTAATAAAAAAGACTCAAACTTATAATTACGATGAACCCTTGATTTCGGATTTTTAGGGTGAGCAACATTTTCCTATATACCTACGGCAGTAGGTGAGGAAGTGTACATATAAGGGAAATACAAAGGTTACAGATTACAAATAAAAAAATATAATTTTTCTATAGCTTAATCAAAATAAAATATTTTTTAACTTATTTGGTAATTTCCTTTAACTTTCTAATTATTTTCATGAATTAGTTCCTATCAATCCATTTCTATTATTAATTCAATTTTAATATAGTATTGGCATTCTTCAAATGTCATTTCGTTCGTAAAACATAAAACTTCTCGATGGAACAATATACTTGTGCGAGAGATAATAGTTGTGTCAATTATTCATATTTTGCTAAACTCGGTAGTATCAAATGATATATACTTCTAGATGGAACATTATTGGTATAGTTTGATAGTTTTTAACAACCTGGCTGGGCTGATTCAACACTGGGCTGTAAATCGACTTTATTGATGTTATTTGTACTTTCCTGGTTAGTTGGAAACACGACGAATGGTGTAATAAATTCTTTATGGATGTTTATCGTCTGTTAGTATTACCTTGAATGCTTATTAGCAGATAAGTATTAATTATAGCTGGCTTTGTAATAATAAATTACATCAATATGACGACTACTATCAATTATTGTTATCGTTAAAGTTTCCCTTCGTTATCGTAATAGTTCTAACGAATATCCAAAGATACAATTAGTTTATAGGGTTGGGCTCATGGGGATAGTGGAGAATTCCTAGAATTGTTTATGTCTTGCGATAACGTTTGAACTTTAGGGAACGAAATAAGTCTCGTTTTGGTACTGGTGATTATCACTCTTATAAAATGAGACTCATCAGCAATTTTTAACGGCCATGTGAATAAAAATTCAAGTCTCTAAGACAAATAGTTACGGGGCAGTTTTAGAGAATATGTTTCGGAAAAGTACGGATAGCGCGACCTTAATTTGAGTAAAGCCTTACTAAGTACTCTGATAAAGGTTTAAGGCTTATAAACTTGTAGATGGCTTGATTTTTCTAATTTTGATTCTAAAACTAGATTTTTAACTCTGAACTCAACTACAAAGTAATCGTCTACAAGCTTATATGTTTAAAAGCTCTATGGTAAAATAAAAAAGATTTCTCATCTACATAAATATCCTTTAAGGAAATAGCTTTACTATAATTTATAATGGATTTCATTCTGAAAAATACACGTTAAAAATTAAAAATTCCTTTAGTTGAAAAACTTTTTAAAAACTGATTCTTACTGCAGAATTGCTTTAACTAAGTCAGCGCTTACTGAAAAATTTCCTTACTTAAAAATATGACTGACTGCTCCTCTCTTAATGAAATTACTGTGATTTACTCTACATTTAAATAATTATTCTTACGAACCGTATTTCACAAGCAAATCACTCAAATCTGTGTATATAATCGTGTTCAACAATTAACTCCCTTAAACTACTCTCTCGAATCGTATCCTACAAACCGTTTCCTCTATTCAGTCTCTTAAATCGTATGCATCCTACGATAGGAAGTGCTTTTCCTTTAAATCACACTCTCAAATCGTATCTTACAAATTACTCCCTCAAATCAGTCTCTCGAATTGTATTCTACAAATTATTCCCTCAAATCAGTCTCTCCAGTTAGCTTCTTTATTTATGTTCTACAAATCACTCCCTCAGATCAGTCTCTCGAATCATATCCTACGAATCACTCCCTCAAATCAGTTTCTCGAATCATATCCTACAAATCACTCCCTCAGATCAGTTTCTCAAATCATATCCTACAAATCACTCCCTCAGATCAGTTTCTCGACTCATATCCTACAAATCACTCCCTCAAATCAGTCTCTCGAATGCTATTCTTCAAATCACTCCCTCAAATCAGTCTCTCGAATGCTATTCTTCAAATCACTCCCTGAAATCAGTCTTTTGAATCTTATTCTACTTCTTTAAAAAAGTTCTTCCTAAACATTACCTCTATACCACTGTGTAATACAAAAGCATGGAGGCATTCGCAAGGCAATAATAGTTTCAGATTGGCTGAGATAAAGAATAGATTAACCAATAACCATTTCTGCACGTATTCTGCATATAGCAACACGGACTTAATTTTTATTGAAAATTCGCTAAAAAAGGAAGTTACCAACTACAAAACTGATATAATATTTTCCTGCCTTTTTCTTTTTAACACTTTTCTCACGCTTTGTACAAACACGCCCAAAATTTGTTTTTAATTATAACTATTCGTCACTCAAGGTAAAAGATGTTGACCTCTCAAAAAGGACATTATATTAAAAGGTTTATCTCTAGTATTTTCTTTTCGGGCTAAGCTTTTAAGTTATTGCTTTTAGTAAAAATGTAATATTATTTCCAAGCGACTCTCGAGATGTTAAAACTAAACTCTTAGTATTAACTCTTGGAAATGTGTTAAGTGCTTTAATACTTTATTTACTATTAGCGAATTTTTTATAGATAATACGATTATGAGGTTATATTAATTTAGTAGTGTTAATTTGGTACTGTACCATAAATTTAAATTGTTGCATTTTTCATTTTTATAAAAATTGATGTTTTAACCTCTTAGCTGTTAAAAACTTCTTTGGAGATAACTTTTGGAATCTCATAACGATCAGAAACTTAGTTGGAGTTAGGTGTTGGAATTTCGTAGCTGTTAAAAACTTAGCTGAAGATAGGTGTTCAAATCTTGTTGCGGTTAAAATCTTAGTTGGAGATAAATGTTGAAATTTTATAACGGTTATAATTTTAGTTAGAGGTAAATGATGAGATCATATAACGGTTAATAATTTATTTAGAGAAAAGTGTTGGAAATTCATAACGGTTATAAACTTGGTCTGAGATTAGTGTCAGGATCTTATAACGGTTAGGATAAGAACTTAGTGACAAATATTGGAATTTTATTAAGTTAGAACCTTATAAGTGGTGGAAATAGGAATTGGAATCTCATAATGGTTAATAACTTGGTTGGAGATAGATCTTAAACATCAAAGCAATTCGAACAGTTAGTTGGAGATAAGTATTAGATTCATATATCGGTTGTGAACAGCGTAAGAATCATAAACAAAATTAGAAAAAGGAGGTTCCACCTCGTGGGTACTCGCTCTTTATAGATAGAGCTAGTAGGAAACTTAGTTATAGGATATAGCTAGTAGGATAGAGTTATATGAAATTCCTCTTTTTCATAGCGGTTAGAAAATTGGTTGGAAATGTGTATTGGAATGTAATTGGGGTTTGAAACATAGTTGAGATTATGAATGTGAAAAATGTCGTAGAAATTTGAATTGGATTCTCATATATTGTCCCATACATATAATCTTCCCTACCAAGTGACTAACGACTAATTTTGTAATGTTCCTACAGTTTTTAAACTCAGACCTTTGATTTAATAGTGACTAATACTGGTACTAATGTTTATGTATACAGACAGAGTTGGTAGGAATCTATATGAAATTCTAAATACTCTCGGGTCAACCTCAGTGTGGTTGGTTAATATTTCATGAGAATAAATTTAAGCTGACCTTCTATAAAAATTTTATGGATCTTTTATTCCGTTAATATCTTTTACTATTTGGCTTGCAAATGTCAATATCTTTCCATCGTTTTTACTTTTTCTTTTTCAAAAAAAGAGATTTCACCTAATATATATATATATATATATATATATATATATATATATATATATATATATATATATATATATATATATATATATATATATATATATATATATATATATATATATAATATATATATATATATATATATATATCATACATACAATCTCATGTATAATCAACTTAAATGTTGTTTTTATTTATTATGACCAAAACCTCATAACTCTTTACTGTTTATATATATGCATATATATACAGGGTGTTTCATATAAAGTGTCCACCAGACAAGGAGGTGATAGTACTCCTCAAAAGGAACAAAAAATGTCCTATAATACAAACCCCGATCTCCAACCGTTTTCCCACAAGGTCAAATTTAATATTTTAAAAAAATATTTGACCTCACATCATAAAATTGTTAATAGGGATTTAACTATTCAAGCTAGAAAGGCGAAATTGGTCATTAGAAAGCTGAGTAAATATCTTAAAGGACAAACTACTAACTATGTCAAATATTTTGGAACTACTGCCCAAAATTTTGCATGAAACATGATTTTTTAAAAAAATGAATTCCATGGAATTTTTGTAGTAGGGCATTAGAGGAAGTAAGAGATGAGCAAAAGTTCAGCCAAGAACGGAAAAAACTTCTCTTATGATTTCCCTTTAAGAAAATGTAAATATTTTCATACATTCAATAGCCAAAAATTTAATCTATTGTTGCTAGAAGTTGCAAAAACTGATCATTTTTGTCGTATAAAAGTGAACATAATGTATTATTTTATAAATTTTTTATTTTCGAAATTAATTAATTAATACGATTTTTAGACTCTAGAAGGTAAAATAAACCTATTTTATTCTAGCACATTTTTCTCTAAAACCACTCTTTTCCCTTGCTTTAGAGATTTTTAATTATTTTATGTACCATGTAATTAACATTGTAGACATATGCAAAAATGCCAAAAAAATATCAGTTTTTCCAACTTCTAGGAAGAATGGCTTAAAATTTTGACTATTGAATGTATAAAATTATTTAACTTTTCTTAAAGGGCAATCATAAGAGAAGTTTTTTCTGTTCTTGGCTGAACTTTTACTCATCTCTTACTTCCTCTAATGCCCTACTACAAAAATTCCATGAAATTCATTTTTTTAAAAAATCGTGTTTCATGCAAAATTTTGGGCAGTAGTTCCAAAATATTTGACATAGTTAGTAATTTGTCCTTTAGGAAATTTACTCAGCTTTCTAATGAGGTATCATTAGAAAGCTGAGTACATTTCCTAAAGGACAAATTACTAACTATGTCAAATATTTTGGAACTACTGCCCAAAATTTTGCATAAAACATGATGTTTTAAAAAATGAATTCATGGAATTTTTGTAGTAGGGCATTAGAGGAAGTAAGAGATGAGTAAAATAGTAACTATTCAAGCTAGAAAGGCGAAATTGGTAAATTTCGCCTTTCTAGCTTGAATAGTTAAATACCTATTAACAATTTTATGATGTGAGGTCAAATATTTTTTAAAATATTAAATTTGACCTTGTGGGAAAACGGTTGGAGATCGGGGTTTATATTATAGGACATTTTTGTTCCTTTTGAGGAGTACTATCACCTCCTTTTCTGGTGGACACTTTATATGAAACACCCTGTATTATATAGATATATATATATATATATATATATATATATATATATATATATAATATATATATATATATATATAATATGTATATATACAACATATATATATATATATATATATATATATATATATATATATATATATATATTATATTATAATATATATATATATGAAAACGAAAGCGCGATTGCGTCATACACTGAATATAAAGAATTTTAAATAGAAAACACTTAGAAAAGACTTACATAAAATTTGGTAACTTTTCGAACTAAGTTCTCCGTCAGACGAAGAACTTAGTTCGAAACGTTACTAAATTTTATGCAAGTCTTTTCTAAGTGTTTTCTATTTAAAATTCTTTATTCATATATATATATATATATATATATATATATATATATATATATGTGTGTGTGTGTGTGTGTGTGTGTGTGTGTGTGTGTGTGTGTGTGTGTGGTGTGTGTGTGTGTATGTATAAACTTGAAGAATATTTTGAAAAATCAAACTGTCTCTTCACAATAAACGCCGACTTTTCAGTGTCTAAAATAACAAAGTATAAATAATAACAAGCAAATCAAAAATAAATAAGTAAACAAACATAAACACGAAATGGCATAATAAATAACAAGGTGAATAAATACAAAAAACTACTGGTGCAAAAAGGAAGGAAAAGAAACAATCTTTTTCAAGGAGTTTAATATTCTAGAATGATAGAGTTGTGCAGCTGACTAATATAGTATCCTAGGTGCATTAGCTAGCGTATCTTGCAAAAGGGAGACTGTCCTCTTCTATCTTCAACTCTTATTTCAGACATTAGGGGCCTTATAAGTATCCTGTAATTATAATAATGCAATAAGTATTTAATTAATTATAATTATATAATTTGTAATAATTATATTCAAAGATCTTTAGATTAATTACTTAAAACATCAGACAGAAACAAAAGACAGAATCTTTTGCAGAAGAATAAGCTTTTTTTATATTATTTTGATACTACCGAGTTTTGCAAAACGTGAACAGTTGACACAATATAATTGTGCGAGAGCACAATATTATATTGCGTCAACCTTTTTTTAATTTAAATGTTAAAAAAAAGTATAGAAATCACAATTAATGGGGTTAATTATGTAAAAATAATAATATTTTAATAATATAAAATTTTAATTAGTGCGAAAGTTGTGAAGTATTGAACATTTTTTTATGGGTATCAAAAGAGAAAGAATAAATTCCTTGTCAATCTCAAAAGACGCATTATGGCGTAATGCCGAATGGCGCATGTGTTAAAAAAAAGTAGAAAAATAATTATCTAATCCATGTTTGTAAATAATTATGCGCAATAAATGACTATTTATTTATTTATTTGATGTTTTCACCGTATAGAATCATAGGAGAAATTCGAAGCATATATTTTCAACATACTCAGTATGTTGAAAATTAGGGTCTTCCAATGTTGATCGCGTCAATGTTCATGACCGCATCAGTATAGTTCGTTTTGAATATGTTCTCAGTTTAAATCTTGTATGTATTAATGCTCAGTGTTTTTTAACTTAAATTTATTATGCATTTTAATTTAATTTGTGCATTGAAATCATACTAATAAGCAAAATAAAATAATTAGTCTGTGGAATGCGCATGTTCACTTCATACGAGTTGAAATGACTTACAGATGTTGCTTGTTATTATTTATGTTAGTTATCTGCCAAGATTAAACTTTAGTTATAAAATTATTCCATATTATACATAATATGAAATAAAATCACGCTTATTGGATTTGTCGCAAATCCAATAAATTTTATAAATTGTTTAATCGATTGCAAACCATTGTAAAATGGTTATTAATTAATTTAATTATTAAAATAAAATTTTTGATTTTTGTCTTAGCCTTTTTCAATTTTTCACTGTGAAATCTTAAAAGTTTTTTATTTATTTTTTGTTAATTTTTTTTAATTAGTTTTTTTTTAAGTTTAATACTTTGGCAATAAATGTGTATTTGAATATGAATACTATTGGGCAAAATTGTTTTACGTATGGTTCGCAAAAATAGAAATTTTCAATTTATTATCAGTATTAGTTCTGGTTTTATTGATTGACATATATATGTCAAATAAATGTAAACATAATGTAACATAATGTTATAAAATCAAGTTTTTTCTCTAATACATTTGAAAATTCGCTTATACCGTGGCAGTATGCCACTTATAAAAACCGAACTAAGTCATATTACCTTCATTTATTCCTTTACTATTAGTACATGGTTTGTCAACTTTCTCATTTTCCTTTGGTTTTTTCTTCAAGTTCCTCATAACGCGTAAATAAGCATCGATAAACATCAAGTATCGAAAGATACTTAAAAAAAGTAACTGGTTTTTTAATTAATTTTTCCTATTGATTTTTTTTTTCAAATTTTGAAATATATCCTTAAATATAGTGGAGTAGAAAAATAATATTTTTGAATAACTATTTAAAAAATTAGAAGTATCATACACTTTCTTTTCTTCTTCTTTAACTTCATCCTAGTTTGCACTGATGATGGTCTTTAGTTATGTTGCATGCTATGTTAAATAGTTTTGTTGTGAAGAAATAATTCCTTACATATTATATGACTGGTAAGTGAAAAAAAGCACAATCACCCTAATTGGTAAATTTCCAAATTCATTAGTATTACTTACAATTATGTATTAACCTATAGCAATGCTGAATATGTGTCAGCTAACCAGCCATTGTATTTATTTTAAAATTGTCAATTTTCAATTCATGTTAGTCCAGCATAGGTGCAAAGTCAAGGTTAACATGTTATTCTTGATTTTTAATCATTTCTGTCTTAAGATAAATTTATACAATGTTAGCTATATCAGTGTAGTGGATGGTTGCCAATAAGTCTGATTTATAGTTGTAACAGGTGTTATTAATTTCAAGTCACTCTAGTTTTAATAAGATAAGACATTCAAGGGTTTTAACATAATAGAGCTGACTGTGGAAGAATGCTTCTGTGTTTCGAACTTAAAAAACTTTTTGGTCTTGATTTTTTCTTAAACTACCCAAAATAAATAGGACTAAAGCCACAGGTATTACGATATTACGAAATAACTGGATACGGGTTCAGCAACAGGTGAGAATTTTCGTAATACCTAGATATATGTGATGTTGAAAATTTTAAGAAGAACTGAATGTGGTAAATAAATTCTTTATTCCAACAAGTTAAAAAAAATTGCGTCTTAATACATTAAAGAGAGAGAGAAAAAATATTCTAATACCAAAAAATAAACAATAGATTAAAATTTCAGGTCAAATTATATTAAAATTAAAATATTCCTCTAGGCTATAAAAAGACTCTTTTAATAAAATTTCTTTAATTTCCTTTTTATACTCTTTCGTTTCATGTGAAAAAATCCTCAATGCCTTCGGATCTATTTTAAAAAATTTCTGTCTGTATTTAGCGAGTGTTTTTGTGTGTTTCTTTTATCAACGAAGCTCTTACTGTGTTCAAACTAGAAATTTGAAACATGGTACACAAACGAAGCTGCATTTAGGTCTAGTTTTACTTCACGGAAAGTTTTCTTTAACCTCTCATTGATGACAGTAAATAAAAACAATCTGAAAACATGAAAAACTGATTAGATCGATTTGAAAATTGGCACGCATGTAATCCAAGAATTCTCCTCATTATCATCATTCATGTTTTTATCGATTGACGTATATATTATAGTAGGAAAATCGTCCATTTCAGTTAAACTTTAACAAGAGTGTATTTCTTCATATAATAAACAAGTATACAAACTTTCTTCGGGGTTACTTATTAGGTAAGAAATTGATGTCCTACATAATGAGTGGTGGACGTCACTAATCAGGTCGAATTTTTCAGTATTCAGATGATTTCAAATTCCAGGTGAGTATCCGCTGGATATATGAAGTTTTACACTAAAATTATCATTTCAATACAGGTGGTACATATACAGTTTTTGTTGGATCAAATAGCATTGAGGGTAGTCTGTACGTAGATGGGTGAGCGCTAGTATTTAAACGCGTTTTTTCTGTCTAAGAACGAGCAAAGAACGCTGGGTAAGAACGCGTTTCTTTTCTATTCTTGTCTCTATTCTTTTCGTTTCTATTCTGTCTAAGAACGCGTTTTTTCTGTTTAAGAGCAAAATGTACTACAGTATAAACGATATAAGACGACATATTGTTATATTCATGCTCCGAGTAAAGCAAGTGCGAAGGTGCGGGTGTGCAAAGAGACACCGATGAAGAGAGAACGCGTGTTTAATAATATTCTGTTTTAGCTTATCCCTGAGGAACGGTTTCGAACTCAAGACTATTTGAAGAAATGTCAAGATCTAATAATTCTTACACCTCCGTACCTTTTTACTTTTCCTCATTTATACCGTAGGTATATAGGAAAAGTATTGTGTTTGCAAAAAAATCCAAAACCAGGATGTCACCGGAATTATCCGTTTCAGGTGTTTTTAAGACCTCCTGAGTGATTTTCCTAAAGTTGACAGTTGTCTGTCTGTATGTATGTGTGTGTTATCATCGTAGCTCCTAGTGTATTTATGCTACTGAGTTGAAACTTTGTACGAAAATAAGTCTATATGTTTTAGTGTGCTTTTTGGAAAATAATTTTTATTGCATCATAAAAGATAAGCAGCATTAAGCATTGGTCCGTTGCTGTATGGGTGACCTCTGAGAAGGAAACGGATGTATTTGCTGTTTAAGGACGAGCGAAGGGAGTCCGAAGACGTGTTATAGTAATTTTGATGAATTTTATATTCTGAGGACGAGCGAAGCGAGTCCGAAGTTGGAAGGATGAGCTTAGCGAATTCGATGTGATGAGGATATGTTCCGAGGTACACCGTACCCGATTTTTTAAAAATAGAATTCCAATAATTTAAAATTATTGATGTTTTTCTCAAATTATATCTCTTAAATTATATCTTTACTTAAAAGTCTAAAATTGTGTACCTGGACTGTAAAAAGAAAATAGAAAAGGTGTTTTCAATTCAATTGTAATATAGAAAGGTAAATATTGTTATGTAAATTATACTAGTTTCCATCGTCAGTCTCTAGCTAGCAAACTCAAGAAGCTAACTTATCTGAAATGATTAAGCAATCTTATCGAGTTTGTCAACAAATAATTCTCTTCAGACTGATTTATAGATTAGTAATAAAACTTTCCACTAATAGTTTTTATGACATTGAAGATAACATTAAAAGAAATAAAAACAAGAAACTATAATTAATACAACCAAAATAAAATAAATTAAAAAGTCAACCGGCTAATAATCAGAATTAATTTACTATTATTGTTTCGATACTAATCTGTGTGACGAAAAAATCTCGATAAAGCTAAATCCCTTTATTAAATGATCGAAACTGTTTTTTAGAAGATCATCTTTGTTGGTGTTTCAGAGACCATGAGGTTTCACTGAATGGCTCATAAATTAATCAGAGTAATAGACCGTGTGAGGATTTGGCTCAGGAATTCGAACACGGCTTGTGTTCAGACAACAACGACAAGGCATTAAATGAATTTCAGATCAGATTGGTAGCATTTTAAATGGAATTTAATGAGATTCCATAGAAAGTGTACGCACATGTTTTGATTATTTGTTTTGTTCTCTTTTATTAATACTGTTTTTATCATAGAGATATATTACTACTAGAGAGGTCCTATTGGCTACATTTTGAAACATGGAAAAAGTAACCTGACCACCTCGCTAATAAATACAATAAAATAATCAGTACAAACTTTCAGAAACTTATACAGTAGAGTGTTAAAAATACAGATCAAAATACAAGGCATGTGCGGGAAACTGAAAACAATTGATTTATTGTAACCTTAACTCACTCTTACAGGAGGTTTCATTGAGGTTACACAGAACCCCTGAGAGCCCCAAAAAGATGTTTCTGGCCTCTCAAAGTGTTTTAAGACCTCCTGAGTAGTTTTCACAAAGTTGTTTATTTTTATGTGAGTGTGTATGTGTGTTATCATCAAAGCTTCCAGTGTATTTATGCTAGAGAGTTGAAACTTTGTGCAAAAAATCAGTCTACCGTTGTCGTTGTGCTATTCGGAAAATATTTTTTATGACGCCATGTCTACTGCAAACGACCCCATTACTACTAGCGCGAAATCAGATATTTACTGATAGGGTTCCTACTCTTTAAGTTTGAGATCTCCAATATTCTCCTGGTTCCTGAACATTTTAAAGTTTAGCTTGACACTTTGTCAGCATAGTAAATGATGGGTCTTTTATAAGTGACAAGGTATATGTAATAATTGCTGGAAGTTCGTTTTAGATGTTCTGAAAGTCTCGTGCTTAGTTTCCTTCCACCCTGGCGTATGTACAAAGCATGACAAATTCCACATTGGGTCTATGATATCCTATGACAGGATCTTTAGCGTTACCTATATTTTTTTAAAGTTCTGCTGTTGTTAAAGTTTGTTCTCGAATTGCTTTTCCTCAAAATACTACGTAAACGCTGAAACGGAGTACCAATGTGATGTGTATAACACCAGCGCTATTTACTTTACTTCTTGTTATTCAAGATAAACTTGAGTAATTATTAATTTCTAAGGACGGGCGATGCTTGTCCGGAGTTTAATAACTCCGTCAAGACATCGGATCACTATTTTATTCTGAGGTCGAGATTACAACACCGTAGTAATGCCATCTTAAGCTTTAAGTGATTATGACATTCTAAAGACGAGCGATGCGAATCCAATATCATGGCATCTATGATTTTGAATCAATATTTCATTCAGAAATCAAGCGCAGCGCGACCTAAGTAATTAAACCTTAAGCTTTCGATAATCATGACATTTTGAGGACGAGGAAAGCGAGACCATAGATGTGAAGGAAGTACCTAGGAACCCGGTACCTTTTTTTTAATTCTTTAAAAAAAGAAAAAAACAGGAAAAAAGAATAACTCCTTTTCAAAGTCCTGTTTCATTAGTTATAAGTTATCCATCTCTTTATTTTTACTTTCAATTCATATTTATTTCATAATGACTATGCTAATTTGATTTATTTTCTCTGTTACAGGTAAATAAATTCAGGTTCATTCATAGTTATCAATCAAGTAATATGACCGAATAAAAGGTAATGAGTTATAATTCAAAATTTTTGCTTCTCAGTACTTTTGCTTTAGGTTGCAATGTCTTTTATCAAATCATCGAATATTTGCCAGATTAAAATAATAATAGCATTAAATAACCAAAAAAGTCATATTTTTTCATTCTTTACACCTTCTAGTTTTAAACTTTAGATATGGCTTGTCTTTTAGTTACCGATTTGTTGGACTTGCACCTGTGGTGAGTACAATAAGAGCAGAAAAGTCCGGTATGTAAAAGGTTTCAATATTGTTGTCACCTCATATCCACCACGCCGAAGAGGTGAGTAAAATTAGTTGAGTCCTGAAGTTCTCGCCAATTTTTTAGGGAAGAATTAGGGAAGAGCCCGGCTAACAAAATTCCGAGGACTAAAGCGTATAAAATGTACCGTTTAATTGATAGACAGACATCAAATCCACCACTTATTGTTTTCACCCACCAGTAAGCTAGAGGTAAATTAAAAGACAAGTCGGTATTTTCAATCTTATTTCACCGCCATTTTGTTTTGGTAAAAGAGACATGTGTGACTGCTTATTTGTGAAAATCCAATATTTCCTAAAGTAACTGTACCAGACTGTACCGCTTTAATAGTTAAAGTAAACTTTCTCAATATTTTCTAAGTAAACTGTAATAGTTACAATATTTTCTAAAGTAAACTGTACCCTTAATAGTTACAATATTTTCTAAAGTAAACTGTACCGACTCTTAATAGTTACAATATTTTCTAAAGTAAACTTACCAGACTCTAGTACAATATTTTCTAAGTAACACTGTACCAGACTAATAGTTACAATATTTTTCACTACTGTTACAATGTACACTACCAGACTTCTTAATAGTTAAAAAATTTCTAAAGTGCACTGTACCAGACTCTTAATAGTTACAATATTTTCTTCTCTAAAGTAAACTGTACCAGACTCTTAACAATATTAAAGTACAATATTTTCTAAAGTTAAACCTTTTACCAGACTCTTATAGTTACAATATTTTCAAAGTACACTGTACCTAATAGTTACAATATTTTCTAAAGTACAGACTCTTAATAGTTACAATATTTTCTAAAGTAAACTATACCAGACTCTTTATATTACAATATTTTCTAAAGAAACTGTACAGACTCTTTATAGTTACAATATTTCTAAGTAAACTGTACCAGACTCTCACTAAGTATACCAGACTCTTTATAGTTACAATATTTTCTAAGTAACTGTACCAGACTCTTATAGTTACATTTTTCTAAAGTCACTGTACAGACTCTTTATTACAATCTTTTCTAAAGTAAACTGTACAGACTCTTTATAGTTACAATATTTCTAAAGAAACTGTATATAGTTACAATATTTTCTAAAGTTGTACCAGACTCTAAGTTACAATATTTTTCTAAAGTAAACTGTACCAGACTCTTAATAGTTATTTTCTAAAGTACTGTACCAGACTCTTAATAGTTACAATATTTCTAAGTACACTTCTAATAGTTACCAAAGTAAACTGTACCAGACTCTTATAGTTACAATATTTTCTAAAGTAAACTGTACCAGACTGTTACAGACTGTACCTCTTTTAGTTACATATTTCTAAAGTACACTTACAGACTCTAATAGTTACAATATTTCTATGTAAACCCAGATCTTAATAGTTACAATATTTTCTAAAGTAAACTGTACAGACTCTTAATAGTTACAATATTTTCTAAAGTACACTGTTACCAGACTCTTAATAGTTACAATATTTTCTAAAGTAAACTGTACCAGACTCTTTATAGTTACAATATTTCTAAAGTAAACCTGTACCAGACTCTTATAGTTACAATATTTTCTAAAGAAACTACAGACTCTTTAATAGTTACAATATTTCGTACACTGTACCAGACTCTTAAATAGTTACAATATTTTCTAAAGTAACTGTACCAGACTCTTAATAGTTACAATTTCTAAAGTCACTGTACCAGACTCTTAATAGTTTACAATATTTCTAAAGTAAACTGTACCAGACTCTTAAGTTACAATATTTCTAAAGTAAACTGTACAGACTCTTATAGTTACAGTAAACTGTACCAGACTCTTTATAGTTACAATATTTTCTAAAGTAAACTTTACCAGACTCATTATAGTTACAATATTTTTAAAGTAAACTGTACCAGACTCTTAATAGTAATAGTTACATATTTTCTAAAGTATACCAGACTCTTAATAGTTACAATATTTTCTAAAGTAAACTGTACTAATAGTTACAATATTTTCTAAAGTAACTGTACAGACTCTTAATAGTTACAATATTTTCTAAAGTACACTATACAGACTCTTAATAGTTACAATATTTTCTAAAGTAAACTGTACCAGACTCTTAATAGTTACAATATTTTCTAAAGTAATACAGACTCTTATAGTTACAATATTTTCTAAAGTAAACTGTACCAGACTCTTAATAGTCACAATATTTCTAAAGTACACTGTACCAGACTAATAGTTACAATATTTTCTAAAGTACACTATACTAGACTCTTAATAGTTACAATATTTTCTAAAGTAAACTGTACCAGACTCTTAATAGTTACAATATTTTCTAAAGTAAACTGTACCAGACTCTTAATAGTCACAATATTTTCTAAAGTACACTGTACCAGACTCTTAATAGTTACAATATTTTCTAAAGTAAACTGTACCAGACTCTTTATAGTTACAATATTTCTAAAGTAAACTGTACCAGACTCTTTATAGTTACAATATTTCTAAAGTAAACTGTACCAGACTCTTAATAGTTACAATATTTTCTAAAGTACACTGTACCAGACTCTTATAGTTACAATATTTCTAAAGTACACTGTACCAGACTCTAATAGTTACAAAATTTCTAAAGTAACTGTACAGACTCTTAATAGTTACAAATATTTTCTAAAGTAAACTGTACCAGACTCTTATAGTTACAATATTTTCTAAAGTAAACTTTACCAGACTCATTATAGTTACAATATTTTCTAAAGTAAACTGTACCAGACTCTTTATAGTTACAATATTTTCTAAAGTAAACTTTACCAGACTCATTATAGTTACAATATTTTCTAAAGTAAACTGTACCAGACTCTTAATAGTCACAATATTTTCTAAAGTACACTATACTAGACTCTTAATAGTTACAATATTTTCTAAAGTAAACAGTACCAGACCCTTATAGTTACAATATTTTCTAAAGTAAACTGTACCAGACTCTTAATAGTCACAATATTTTCTAAAGTACACTGTACCAGACTCTTAATAGTTACAATATTTTCTAAAGTACACTATACTAGACTCTTAATAGTTACAATATTTTCTAAAGTAAACTGTACCAGACTCTTAATAGTTACAATATTTTCTAAAGTAAACAGTACCAGACTCTTAATAGTTACAATATTTTCTAAAGTAAACTGTACCAGACTCTTAATAGTCACAATATTTTCTAAAGTACACTGTACCAGACTCTTAATAGTTACAATATTTTCTAAAGTAACCAGACTCTTAATAGTTACAATATTTTCTAAAGTAAACTGTACCAGACTCTTAATAGTTACAATATTTTCTAAAGTAAACTGTACCAGACTCTTTAATAGTCACATATTTTCTAAAGTACACTTACAGACTCCTAATAGTTACAATATTTTCTAAATTAAACTGTACCAGACTCTTTATAGTTACAATATTTTCTAAAGTAAACTTTACCAGACTCATTATAGTTACAATATTTTCTAAAGTAAACTGTACCAGACTCTTAATAGTTACAATATTTTCTAAAGTAAACCTGTACCAGACTCTTATAGTTACCTAAAGTAAACTGTACTCTTAATAGTTACTATTTTCTAAAGTAACTGTACTAGACTCTTAATAGTTACAATATTTTCTAAAGTACACTTTACCAGACTCTTAATAGTTACAATATTTTCTAAAGTACACTGTACCAGACTCTTAATAGTTACAATATTTCTAAAGTAACTGTACCAGACTCTTTATAGTTACAATATTTTTCTAAAGTTTACACTGTACTAGTACTTACCAGGACTTAATAGTTACAATATTTTCTAAAGTACACTGTACCAGACTTATAGTTACAATATTTTCTAAGTACACTGTACTAGACTTGTAATAGTTACAATATTTTAAATACTAAGTACATACTTCAAAAGTACTTTTAATGGTCTAAAGCTAACGATAAAAGTATTTTTTTTTTCGAGTTTCCCGCTGTATTTCGTTATTCCAACTCCTAAGTAGTATCAATTAATTTCTTTCTTTTAATGGGCTTTAAAAACTTTACCTGGCTTACTTTATGAGGTGAATTGACGATATCATTTTTATCGTTTCCGATAATGACTATCGTTATCTTCTTTGCGTTAATTTGTTTATAAATAATTGATTTTAGGAACCAAATTTATTCAACCTAGGTGGTTCAACTTTGGTCGAAACGATTCATGAATATTTATTTTCCGATACACGAAGTGTTTTTGTGCAATCTAAATTTACGATAAAGAGTTTTAGTTTTTTGAATATGCAAATTTATGTTTTGATAATTTAAAGGATTCTATGTAGAATAGTAATTTTTTTTTTGTTAAATGATTTCCCTTATCTTAAATTTTTGATAACTTTTGATGCATTTTATTTTAAAAAGTAATCTTGACGACGCACTGGAATGCACTAATTTATTTTAATTTTATATCCCCTCTTCCTAAAAAAATAAAAGATCGGATATAGTATGGTTGGGGCCACAGCATATGAGTACGTACACTAGAGTTTGATGACCGGTAGATTTTCGTCAAAGGATTAATCGCTAGAATCTGCTATTTAATAAGAGGCCATTGGCTTTCCTTAAGCCGCTAGGCAGCGTCAGCCCTCGGGGCCCCTTCGTAGCCACATTGGTTTTATGTTTAAACCCGTAGTCACATTAGCTCCGCAATGCTACTAGAAGACGTTTGTCTTCAAGAACCGAGAACTTCGTTTTTAGTCACTTACGTTATTCTTAGCCTGGCTTTACTTTCACTAACTTAGTTTTCGGACATACGAAGGCTCAGTATATCTTTCCAACCTTCATCTCCATCAGCCCGCAGAACCTTGACTTTTCGTGAGCTGGAGACAATGGAAACATAGAGCAACCCTGCATTAGCAACCAAGGAAACCATGTAACCCAGGCTGGGTTGGCCGGCCTTGTATTCGAGACCTCCCGAGTGTACGGTACAAGGGATATAACCTTATATCATGGTCCTCCTCGGGTGGATTCAAGGATCTTGAATAAAGGGGATGACGCATTAAGGAACTTTTCTGACCCCATGAAAGTTGTATGAGATAGAGAATTAGAAGCAAACTTACCCCTTCCCCTTGATTATAATGAAAAAAGCGCCAAACACAGGTTATGTAGCAAGGTTGTCGAGTTTGCTTCTCAACTTTCTTATGTGCTTCTCGTGATTGTTACATTTGTGGTGCTTATTAAGTCATTTGTGCTTATATAATTTTAAATTTTGGAATATACTTTGCCTCTTCAGTGAGTGATAATTTAAGCGTGTTTTGTTATAACCTTCTCAAGCAATAAACAATGGAAACCATTGTGACGTAAGTTTGCCTCTAAATTTTAAGACCTGCGCTGTTTTAAGAATTGTAGGCATGCGCAGTTTGTACCAAGCATGTGCAGTTGGTTTTTGACGTGTGTTTCGTGTTGAATTCTCTCTATTTTCTAGTTTTCGATGGGGTCACTTGTTTGTATGACAAATCGACTTAGTGCGTCATCCCTTTTACTCAAGATCCTTGGGTGGATTGGACCCTCGACCTTCAGGTCGAAAGACGAGCGTGTCACCACTGAGCTACCGGACTCGGTGACATTGCTGCTTTGTATTATTTGTTTCCACGTGGTTGAGTCATATATCTCGCCATCATTTCACCCTAGTGCAGAAAACATATTTTTAAGAAAAATCTGTTTATTGTATACAACAAATATAGGGTTGTTAATTAATAAACTTAATGACGGTTGCTATTAAAGAGTTGCTATGCTGGGCAATGCTACCTGCACCTTATTGGCATTCCTCAAATTACGGTTACTTCCTATTTGTCGCAGATACTCAAGTATTTCTACTCTATCAAGTAATGTCTACTCATACTCAGCAAATTATGCTCATGAATTCAAAAAATGAGCGCTAGAGGAGTTCATCATATGCTCATGAGTTTAGCGTCTTGCCATCATGCTGAGAAACTTCATTTTTATTCTTCTTAAAAACATTACGACAATAGACGATGTATTCTGCAGGCTTCAGTATGGCATATGCCAATTTTGCTGCGATTCTAATAAATTTTGTGGTTATCGTTTGGTCAATGAAATTGTTTTTTTCGCGTTAGGTCATTAGGTAAACATTATGATGTTAAAACAAGATAAGATAACGAACTTAATTATGCAAGTTACATTTAAAATATGAACGTCCATTATAAACGAAAGAAGACATTTTGCATCAAGTGTCGAGGTGTTTATTTTTATCCTGACTTCAATACAGGTATGTATGTTAAGCACACATATATTAACTGAATTAGTTCTCATTTTATCGTTTGACATATATAAAATTATATAAACAAATCACGTTTTAAGGAAATATCTGAACTTCGATTATATCGTGGCAGCATGCCTCTTACAAAACTACTAATACCACAACAACCTTGTGACCGAGAAGCGACCTCAGCGCTCGGCTAAGAGCCCGAAACCCTATTGCTTAATCATCGTGTATAGATAAACCCCATAAAATTCCTTAAGCGCTAAAAAATATACGCACAGAAACGCTAAACCTGACGGCTTCAAACCTAAAAAAGTAAATTATATTATTTTAATGGAATGTAAATCATATGTTTTATTTTTATTATTGTAAAATGTAATTCGTTTTATTTTTACGAAAAGTACATTATAAAATCACATGAATATCGCTGTCCTGCATTAGCATACCGTGGAAATCCTTTCCTTCCCTGTAGAAATACCAGAAAAGGTATTCAAAATATTTTCTCTATGTTTTTAAATCTGATTTTTTTTTTCAACTCCATATAGGAAGGTAGTTTATGGTATAAGTGATTTATATGATTCATGTTTTTCAATTTACGAAAAAAATTCCTCGTATTATAGCTGCTCTTTTATTTGAATACAGCAGATGTTTTATTTTTATATGAAAATATATAAAAATAAAGTGGCGATAAAAATGTTATAAACGTTTGTAAAAATCGTATCTATTTTTTATTGAAATGAGCGTTTTATTTTAATAATATTATTTATTTTTTATTATATTTTCTTTCAGGAGAAAATGCATTTCTCTCGCTAAATTGTGTAACCTAAAGTTGTATCAAATCACCATATTATAGAAGAAATTCTGCTATTTTTTATGGAATTTGATAGATTTTGGACACACTCGCGGGCGCCCTCCCCCCTTCTCCTCGAGCCATCTCGAGTGGAAGGGGGGAGGAAAGCCATCTCTTTTCTCATTCATCTTTGAGTGAATTATTTCAAAGAAAATTCGCTAAAATAAACCGGCGGTTCAATGCTTTCCCCTGGGGAAGCAAAATTTACTAAGGGAAGATTGTTTATCCTGGAGAGAAAGTTACGAAAGATGGTTTGAAATGTTTTTCAAGGAGATCGATTACATGAATATAAAGATAGAATGAAAAGCACGGGAAGAAAACTAAGGCAACAAAATAGATGACCTGTCACCAGACATAAAACCTCCTTTAAATTAATTTATATTTCACTCTGTAGGTAAAGAGTTCAGATGTTATTTCAAACCAAATAAGAAAAATTACTCTCTCAATGTATCTCTCTAAAAGCATTAAGGAGTTTCGTGTTTACCCTTGGTTTTCTATTGTAAACGGAAAGGAGTTGTAAAAATCACTTTGTTCAAATCTTTGTTTACTTAATACTTGACTTGATGAATTTTCTTGTTTTAATATAAAAATAAAATAAAATAAAAAAAAAAATAAAATGGATGTTAAAAAAAATATGTGAAATTATAATTATTATGAAAAATGAATACACCAATCAATGTACAGTTATGGAACCAAGCTAGCTAGGCAATAATAAGAGCCCTTAAATTATCTCTCTAATAGTATCATTCTCTTTGGAGCTAGACTACAAATTAGCTCAGCGCAAGTGCGGAGAGTATCGCTTGCTAATGATGGCGGTGAGCCGAAACCAGCTTGGTATATACATTTTATCTCCAGACGGTGTATAATGTAAAGTTTATTGACTAGTTTGTATAGGGAGTAAAGAAGCACTGTTCACTCCCAAGGGAGAAAAAGTTACTTTTTACTCCCTTAGGAGTAAAAAGTGTTTCCTATTATTGGGTTATTAGAGCCAATTATATTATTTTTTTGGGGAGTGGTATTCTTTAAATTTTTACAGGTGACCGATAAATTTTTGTAATTTCCCGGAGGTGCACCCTCAGAATTTGTACGGGGGACTTAACCAAAAAAAATGTATTGGCTCAAAATCCGTTTCAGGTTAAAAAGAAGTTGTTTGGAGCAATAAAATTTTATTTTGGAGAGCAGCAGCCTTTAAAATTTATAACGGGATCCAACCCGAAAAAAATTAGAATAAAATACAGCAAAACGTGTTAAAATAAAATCAACGTCTGGAGATAAAATCACCTCCCTCGGCTTCGCCTCGGAAGTTAATAGTCAAAACTCTCTCGGCTTTGCCTCGGGTGTTAAACACATAAATCCCTCGGCGGAAGTTAAATACTTTGGTTCCCTCGGCTTACGCCTTAGGAACCAACTAACTGCTCAGGGAAACAATAGCATTCTTTACTCCCTTGGTGCATAAATAACTATTATTTTTACCTGTAAAACATAATAATTTTATCTTCGTACATTTTATAATATAATTTATCGATTTACAAATCCTATTATACTATAAAAATAGTAATACTTTTAAAGAGAGAGTTTGTTAAAAAGGTATGAATCTAAAAAAGTTATTAGATTTATGTTTATCATCTTAACTAATAAAATACGAGACTGAGGTATTAAGCCTCTCCAAGGCAATGCTTCCCTCTGTTGTCTACTCTTGTAAAGTAATGGGGGAGAAAAGCAAGAAATTAATAGGGCGGTGCTATTATGAAAGGGCTTATGCTTTTAAAGATAAGAGCCGTATTGTAGACAATTTACTGCATAATTTTCAAACCAAGAGGAAAAAATTCAACGATAACTTTAAAATCATTAAATTTGATTTAATAGCTTGTTAGGTTTTGTCTCTTTCCATTAACTTTTTTCTTAATTATTAAACTTTTTAAATTAATTTTAGCTATAGAGTGATTCATTAAATTAATTTACTTTCCGTTCAACTGAGGGGTAGGAAAATTTTATTTGAAAAATTTTAACTTTGTTTATTCAGCACAAGTACACGCTTATTACAGAGATAGACACACATCTTGGAAAAAACGTCACAACGTATTTAAACCTTAAAATGGCTCCTTCTGATCAAATCTCGGTATCAGATTCTTTGTGTTAAGTTAATACTTGTCCTATATACAAAATATATACTTTTTTCAGAAGCGGAATTTGGCAGGGGATTCAACCCTGAAACTTATTTTTCACGGGGGAAAACATCGTGTGAATAGTTAGGGTTGAACACCCAAGGGGGTTGAACACGGTGTTGAACCCCCTCCCAAATCCGCGTGTGAACGAAGTAATAATTGTGCGAGACCCACTTAAGAATGTAACGAGCAAAATGATGGGCTATATCTAGGAACTGTTTCATTATTCGACATCATTCGACATAATATCATGACCCACTCTATTTGGTTTCATCTATTTAATAAATACATCGCTTTATATGTTCTGCGGAGTTTAAAATAAAGGGCAGAGTGATTTCAGGCTCTTTTGGGGCTCTAATTAGTTGGACATAACGAAACAGAGTTGCAAATGA
This sequence comes from Microvelia longipes, assembly GCA_018340805.1. NCBI lineage: Eukaryota > Metazoa > Arthropoda > Insecta > Hemiptera > Veliidae > Microvelia > Microvelia longipes. The sequence goes on along the minus strand of JACMZG010001908.1, from coordinate 50,756,477 downwards.
CATCTTGCCATGCCATCAGAAATGACGAGTGTGATGTATCTTGAATAATGGAACAGTTCCGGAAGCCAAAAGGAGCCCCTACTCCTCGCCTCAACTTAAGTCATCCGAGCAACCTGATTAGCTTCATTTTCATTATAAATTAAATGAATTCATAATTTTCATTCATAATTAAATTTCTCTCTGATTAAAAATTTAAATAAATAAAAATTTTCTTATTAAAACGAGTGGAGTTAGAACTCTCGGGTATATTTATCAGTGTAGCCCTCAGGATTGATATTAATTAATATATTAATAAGTAAACATACTCTTGAAGTGGGTTTGAACAGAGCCTTAAAAATCCCAAAGAGATGTCTCAAGCATCTTAACGTACTGAGATTTGATACAATCTCTCTTTTAATATATTTTCTAAAATCAAAAATTTCCAGAATCATCATGTGTCCTTGACAGAATTAGTTATCCTAAAGATTGACGTTGACTGGTAATATATGTTGTCAAAATATTACTTTTAAAGGCATTTCTCATATAAGAAGGAGAAAATTCACTAACAACAAATACAAATATTCTCTGTTAATCAAACGTAAATCTAAATACGTTACTATTAACAACAAAACTATTAAACAGAGTAACAAAATTGTTACTCTGTAAATCAAAATATTATTCTGTTCAAAAATATAAAACGGTGTTTTTTATTTTTTGCTAAATTTAAACCCTATTTAAAATAGAGGCGTAATTTGAAGAATATGCTTGAACATTTTTCTTCATTAAAATAATTGATTTTTTGTGACAATTTTTCTCTATTCTTTGACTATTATTGTTGATCTAATAGTAAGTCGTTGTTAAGTATAAGTTCTATTGACTATCTTGTCTCCTTGGTTTATCGATTTTGTCTATTTCCTAGTTTTTTTTTTATTTCACTTAATCTAGTTTATAACTTTTATACCAGAGAAGGTAATAGGAGAAGAAAGAGTAGTTTAATGAATATTTATGAGTTGATTCTATTGAGAAATCTACTTATTTCAGACTAAGAATAAACGTTTTCTTTCAAAGGTTTGTTGAAAATAAGTCGAAATGTTTGCCCAAACACGTATTACGCTTATAATTAATAACATTTCATGCATACATTGTATTATAATTAATTAAATATTATGTTAATTAAAATATATCTAGACTTTATTTGTACGTGTATTACTAGACAAATGTTAAACAGCTGTGAAATAATTTTTCATCGCGGTAATTGATTTGTTTATCACGATATAGGTTGATGTTTGAATAACACTAGCCGCTAAGTCACATTCTGTAAATTTATAGTGTATTATGCTACTAGGCTGTAAAGGGAGTTCTTGCTTAACCTCGGCAATTATATTTACTGTCGAGCTTAGCGAGGCAGTAAATAAAAATTTGTTTTATGAGTATTTGTCTCTTACAATTTGTCTTAAAAATATTTGTCTCTAAATATTGCACCCCTTAGAATTTGGGGGGATAAATATATTTATAAATATAATAAATAAATATAATTTTAATTTTTCTTTTTTAAGATTAAAGTTAGGTAAGGGGTCCAAGAGCCAGGACTAAAAAATGTGACTCATTTTGTACTATTCCAAACCAAAATATACCTTAAATGATGAAGGAAAAAGTTAGTCTGCCTATTCAGAGTGGAGCCCTACATATAAATGCGTTTGCTCAAAATATTAGGAAATCGCACAAATTCCAGTTTCCTTGCAATAAAAGGTTCCCTGTAGATTAAGTGCAAAACATGCAGAGAACATTTTTTAAGCTGATAAAATATTCTATAAAACGAGTATTTTTTGTCAAAATCGAATAACTACATAAGTTATGACGCTTATTAAGTGGCCAAAAATATGCACAAAAAGTCAATATTTTTTCATAGAAATTCGCTGACTTTGCATAAATAAACCATTTTTTAGCTGTTTTTGTAAGAGCCATAACTTTGGTGGTAGTCATCCGATTTTGATGATTTAACACTTGTTTTCTAGAACATTTGTCAACTTTAAAAATTTTTCTCTTTATTATTTGCACCCGACCTACAGGAAACCACTTATTTCAAGAAAACTGAAATTTGAGCAATTTATAAACTTATGAGCATTGAGCATGCGCAATATGAAAGGCTCTACTCTACATAGGTAGAATATGTTTTTTCTTCATAATTTAAGGTATATTTTTTAAAAAAAATCAGTTTAAAGTAGTACAAAATGAGTCACATTTTTTCAGGTCCGGCTCTTGGACTACAAGGGGGGCTGCGATTTTTCCGCGTTTCATGAGTTTTAAAATTCATTGTTCGAAGTCATTGTTGCCGGTTTGTGACGTCAAAAAAATTTTTTTTTTCGGAGAGCACCTCTAGATCGAAAAATTTTGTACCAAATTTCAATTCTCCAGCATAAATAAATTGTATAAGTTACTATGATAACTGATATATATGTAAACAAGTGTAAAACATGTGAATATGTGCAAATAAATGGTTATTTATTTATTTACTATGATAACAGACACATGCACACACACACACAATTACACACACTCACACAAACATACAGATAGACAATTTTTTGAAAACCTTTCCGGAGGTTTAAAAACATCTGATACGGATTATTCGGGTGACATCCCGGTTTCGGATTTTTTGCTAACACAATACTTTTCCTATATACCTACGGTAAAATTGAGGGAAAGTAACCAATACATTATTTGACTGAAATGTGCTTTACATTTAGATCTGAAATAATTTTCTTCATTAAGAAATGTTAATAGATAGGAAAATGAATTCATTAATTTTAATTAACGGTTATTTAATAGTAAAGAGGTAATTTTCAGAATTACTAATCAACCAAATAAACAAAATAATTGATTAAATATTTTTATCAATTTTTTTAAGACAGCTAAATTTGAATATGTAAGTCAAATACTTTCCATTTTTATTTTAAAAATCAAGTACAGGGTGATCCAATCAGGAGGTATAAAAAACTTGAAATTCATAATATAGTTTAAATCCCGGTTTTGGATTTTAAGTGTAAACATTTTTTTTTCGGGTGACTGTAAAGTAGGCACTTTACGTCCTCAAAAAAGTAGGTGAAATGTGTTTTTATCGTCTGTGACAGTTTCATAGCTATAAAAACACTACTTTTCGCAATAATTAAACTAAGATACGTTTTAATAAGGCAAGTATGTCCACAGTTCTTGTTCGATCGTAAATTCTGAGGACACGCGAAGCGAGTCCGAAGTCGTGAAGATGAGCGCAGCGAATCCGATGTGGCGCGGAAAAGTTCCGAAGTACCCAAATTTTTAAGTTTAGTGTTCAGTGAATTTTCGTCAGAAATTGTCGCTTATTTAATCTTATCCATGGTATTTTTTTGTAATGGTAATTTTTATTAAATGTTTGAACATTTAATAGACAAATGTAAGTCCAGATGCATTCACTTATTTATCACTTACTTATTATACTTACTTATCAGCATAAGGTTACCTCTAATTTCTAATATAGTATTAAATTTTCCAGTGCAATTAGTTTTTGAAAGTAACAAATCAAATTGGGTAAATGTATTTACACACTCAAATTGAATTTTAATTCATATTGGCTTACAACAATTTTAAAGTAATCAAAATAAATTGTGTCCTCTTTTTATTTTTAATGGGATCAAAGATGACCATTAGTTTAATGATCATTAAAAATATGATCATTAAACTTAATTTTTGAACTTTGAGCAGGGTGAATACTCTGATGGGCCGAAAGGCCTTGCAACAGCATTTTGTTTTTTATTATAATAATTAGATAAAACTTGGAGAGTAATATAGGACACTCAGCCCCAATGAGGTCTCTTGAGACGTAGGTTTGGGTTCTTTTAGGCCGATCCCTACTCGGATTTTGTTGTCTCAGTCCGCCACTGTTCATATTTTGAAGTAAGAGATGAATAATCTTTATTCTAAATTCTGTTTCTTGCTTGAATTCGATGTGAAGGATGTTTTTAAATGTTTTAAAACCTAAATAATTTACTTTATTAAAAGTCTGTTGTTGTTATTACGTCCTTGAATAGAGTATTATGTATAGTATAGGTTATATTAGGCTGGAAAATATATAGCTTGTGTAAACACACTAAGTGTAATGAACGTCTTGAGAGTAAAGCATTATGAAAGTTTTCCGCTGACAAGACGTGTCTTAACGTAAAAAGCTTTTCTCATCACAAAGTTTTCAACGAGACATTATAATGTAAAAGGTTAACTTGAAAAATAAAACTACTTACAATTATTTGTTTTAAAATGTTATAAGTTTTAAACTTTATTAATTAAGTATTATTTAAAAAAAAATATTTAAAATGAGATGGTTTTACATAGATTTTGAATGGCTTCATGATTTGACCCACGTAAGCTTGGGTTAGTCAAATATTTAGATGTAGGAATATTCTGCGATTACGAGATAGCTTTAAAAATCTATTATTAAACTTCTCAATCGCGAAATTTTAACTAGATCTACTTAGCCAGTGTAAAAGAAATCGAGATAAAATTTTGAAAGCTTCAAAATCAGGCTTAAGGTATAGTCTATAAAAGAACTCCCGATCAATCTGTAGATTTGGGTAACGTAACTAGCTAAATCTCTTCTCATTCGATAGATTGTCAAGTGATTCAGATATGTTACAATAATTCACCGTAATTTTCCTTAGACTTATTAAGTGAGACAGTAGGAATTATCAAAACTCGGTTTCGGCTCTGGAGCCGTTGGCGGGCTGTCCTCTACGTCCGTGTTAGAAATTTATATTCTTTAAATACGACGATAAAAAAAAACCACAGTGCAAATTCAGTTTATTCTCGACCCGAACCCTACTTAATAATTACTTCGTTTACACGTGGGTTTGAAAGGGGTTCAACCCCGTGTTCAATCCCCTTGGGGTTTCAACCCCCAACTGTTCACACGGTATTTTTAACCTATAGTTTAAACTCTACCCTGATAAAAAAAGAGTTTCAGGGTTGAACCCCGTGTTCGATCCTGTTGAACACGAAACAACGGCCGGGGGATTGAACCTTCCTAAAGGGTTGAACACTGGGTTAAACTCCCTGCTAAACTCCGCGTGTGAACGAAGTAAATAATAATAATCGTATACTGACGATGGCCCTTAGGATTATTGTGAAGAGACTTGTTTTTGGCTTCTCTATTTCTATACTCCACTAGCGCTTTTTTCGGATATACAATTCTGTAAAAACATTTCTAGTGATTAACGTTAAAAGATATTTATTTAAATATTTACATCATTAATTGTTTATTTGTACTTTAATATCTTCTGATGTATAGAAAATCAAATGAAAAATCTAAGAAAAAGAAAAAAAATAAGATAAATTATCATTGGGGCAGTAAATAAGTTGATTCAATAACATGAAACTTTTAGTTCGCTTCGACCTGTCACTTGGGAAAAGTATCATTCATCAGTGAGAGAGAGACTTGAAGATAGACTCTTGGGTCTATCATTCCGACATGTCGACCTCTCGAGACTAATGTTCCACCACTAGCAGACAGTACATAACCAATCCAGCTGTCTTCTATATTTACATTTTTTATACCTTTCCAACTTCTTTGTCGAACGAATTGTCACAGGTGTTAGACATATTTACTTTTGGTTTTTAGTATTGTTTTAGTGTTTGTTTATTTGTTTGATGTTTTACAAGTATTTATAACTCCTTTTTACTTTCTACTGTCTAAAGAATGTTTTGACGGGCGGAAAGCAAGTCCATGTCGCGTATTTATTTTAATTTTTACGTTTTAGTGAAATTTTCGTTTAAAAATGACTTATGAGGATGTTTGGATAACAGGATTGAGGAGGGTCCATTCTGCCACATTTAATTATCAGTTATTGTTTAAATTTTTTTATGATAATTTAAGATGAAAGGCAACAAGTAGTAGTAGTAATATGAAGGGAGTGGTAGTAACTACCAGGCAAGTAGGCCATGTTGTTGGGCCCTTTTGGCCAGCTCCCTAAGATAGTGTTCTATTCCTTTTAATTTCAAGTGTAGGTGTATGTGATCTAATCTAGACTGAAGAGCAGTGAATTTCTATGTTTCTTCTCATGTTTTTTTTAAGCACTCGTACATATTTTCACTGACTCTTATAGTCTAGTGAAAACTAGGAACAACACGTACCAGTAAAATGAGAACTATACTGTAAAATACCTGTGTGTCTGTTGAGTTCCTTTTCTTAAAATTATTTTTTTGAGGGGGAGGTGCGAACCATTCTATTGGCTGGAGAGGCACAGGATGGCAGGGTACGGCAGTCAGAACAGGTTGGTTCGGGTAGCCTAAGCCTGAACCGTCTTGTAGGGCCTATGTTAGAGGAATAGAGCTTTGTATACTACTCATGGTCAATAGAAGAGAATTTATGAAGTAATCAAGGGCCTTTGGACACTTCACGCTCAATGCTTTATGTGATGAATTTTCACCATGTGGGCCGCTTCGCAGCCATGTTCTGCCTTCACTGTGGTCCTATCCAACTACCTCCCCTCTCTTATGCACCATAGGTGATCGACATAGAGGTGCACGTATGTATGGAATTGACGTATGCATATATACAAAAATTTAAAAAATATTACATATATTATTACAAATCAGGTTACTTCGATAGAGCTAAAAATCGGTCTTGATCGATTAATTTTAACCTCCACTTTGGCATATGACCCTTTAATGTCATTTAAATGTTAGAATGTCTTTTTAACTTAGGTTCTTAGGGTTAATGACGCCATTTTTTTTTCAGTCAAAACGTTGTAACCTACTTATATATATATACAAGTATTGTTTTGAAATGAGATAGCCTTCAAAAATTATCGTATGCCATACGCAAGGGTTAAAAAATCTCATACACTCACACACGCACACACGCACACACACACACAAATAATATATATATATATATATATATATATATATATATATATATTATATATATATATATATAATAAACTTTAAAATCATGTATTGAAGTCAATATCAATACATCCGACTCGTGCTTTTCCGACTCTACTTTCTTATCTACTCCGAGTTTACTCTCTATTTTATTGCTATATTGTCCCTCTACACCTACACTCCCGCGTATTTTTGGTATAAGATCGATCCCAAAAAAAAAAATATTTCACGGAATCGATTCCACTCCCCTTCTCTACGACCGTTATTCGAGGTACCTCATCAACGTCATTTTCTGATACCAATTTATAAAAACAAGGTAAGATAAGAACTTGATGATTCCAGGTCAATTTTAATAATAAATACCTATAATAATCAATAATAACAATCTTGCATCAATAGTATCGAGGTGTTGTCACTCATAGTACCTGTACTTCCTTCGCATAAGAGTCAACTGATGGTACTAACTGAGGAATTGATTTATGTACCAAAGGTGATCAAGATAGAAGTAGATAGAAGATAGAAAGAATTTTTATAATGTTTTTTTTTAATTACTTCGTATGTTCTTAATAAAATACTTTTGGCTCATTAAATAATTCAAATTAGACCAATATTTTTAACATTATCATAAAATCAATAACTTCTTATTCTTCTTGATATCTTCTTCATTCTTTTTAAAACGTCATTTTGATAAACCTTGTATTCAGTAAAAAATTATACTATTAAAGTTAGGTTTAATCTAATTATTTCTTCAATGGAATAATGGGACACTCGCACGCAATGTTGACATTAGCTTGGACCTCCTGCCTAATTTCCTTGTCTTTTATAGTTTCACTGTGATAAACTTGGATAAACTTAGTCCAAATAACTTTTTAAGATAACTATTTTACTAATTGGAGTTTCCCAGATATTTTTTTTGAAAACTTAAGCTTAATTACTTTTTTAAAGTATATATTTCAGAATTACTTCGTTGAAGTTGACTATTTACATTCTAAAACTGTTTTAAAGTTTTTTTTTACAAAACTTAAAATTTAAGTTGAATAAAAGCCTTTAAAATAAATGATAATATTTAATTGTCATATTTGTTACCGTGTGTGAACGGTAAACCAGCTGGTAAATTTTTAGCTACGACAGAACTTTAAATATATGTGTATATACACGTACAAATATTTAAACTTCTGTTGTAGCTAAAAATTTACTTTTACAGTTTTACCCTTCTTCTTCGTTAGATTTTCTGTATATGCCTTGTTGTTCAGCATATATATCTACCGCTTTACGCCCTTTCTTCGTCACATAGGCGATCCTAGGTAAAATCTTAGGGGTGCTTCATCTCCCTTGCAATATATATATATATATATATATATATATATATATATATATATTATATATAAATATATATTCGGAATCCTCCCCTATCAGAAAGCCACAATATCTACCGCTTTACGCCCTTTCTTCGTCACATAGGCGATCCTAGATAAAATCTTAGGGGTGCTTCATCTCCCTTGCAATATATACTATATATATATATATATATATAATATATATATATATATATATATATATATATATTATATATATATATATATATATGATAGAGTCTTTCGAATCTGATACTTCGTCGGATATATTAGGCTTTGCTTTTTTTTTCGACCTTTTTTTTAAGTTATTACGATTTATTTAGGCATTGTTGATTTTTTTTATATTAAAAAAATAATCTAAATTATTAGTCTTGTGTGATATGTCTAAACGGGTTTTCAACTGAGGCCACATGTTGGTTGATCAAAATGTACGCTAACCAAGCAACTACGTTTTTGTTTCTAAACAATTAGGCTTATTTATTAAATACGTAAAAAAATATGGCAATAGATCATATATCTATTTAAAGAATGTGAAATGAATCATATGTTAATAGCTAATGCAGTCTTTTTATATTTCGCGTCAAAAGAAAAATTTTTGTTTTACGCTTTAAAGTAAATTGGACGTCAATAATTAACGTCAACCCCTTCTTATAAAAAAATATAAAGGCGCCAAAAAATTTAAATAGTAAAAAGACGTATGTGTAGAAGGTATTTGTGACGTCACGAGCAGGTGCGGACGCAACTTTGTGATTAAATATTTTTCTTTTTTTATATCTCTACAGGCGTAAGTTTATTGTATTGAGTATAATAAAAGAAAAGATTGTTTGGAAAATTGTCAAAATATATTTTTTGACCCGTATTTATATTAAGAGGGGCATGTAAAAATTACCTTGATTTATTTTTTTAGGGCTGGAAAGTTTAATATATTTTTGACCCGTATTTATATTAGAGGGGCATGTAAAAATTACCTTTTATATTTTTTAAAAGTTTAAATATTTTTGACCCGTATTATATTAAGAGGGCATGTAAAAATACCTTTTATTTATTTTTTAGGGCTGGAAAGTTTAAATATATTTTTTGACCCGTATTTATTTAAGAGGGGCATGTAAAAATTACCTTTTATTTATTTTTTAGGCTGGAAAGTTTAATATTTTTTGACCGTATTTATTAAGAGGGGCGTGTAAAAATTACTTTAATTTCTTTTTAGGGCTGGAAAGATTAAATAAATTTTTTGACCCGTATTTATATTAAGAGGGGCATGTAAAAATTACCTTTTATTTATTTTTAGGGCTGGAAAAATTTAAATATATTTTTTTGACCCGTATTTATATTAAGAGGGGCATGTAAAAATTACCTTTTATTTATTTTTTAGGGCTGGGAAGATTAAATATATTTTTTGACCCGTATTTATATTAAGAGGGTCATGTAAAAATTACCTTGATTTCTTTTTAGGGCTGGAAAGATTAAATACATTTTTAATTTATCTTATTTATTTGTAATTAAACTGTATTTATATTTTATAAAATGGAGTAAAATATAATATTGTTAATAATAAAAGATTTTGTGATACTTAAGTAAAGTTATTTTGTATATTTTAGCTGACTTTCAAAGATAAATTTCTTTTATTATAACTATCACTTTCCAGGTAACAGTGGCATTTGCCACGGAATCTTTCTTTGATAAATTCACGAAAACCCTTAACTTTAAGTTTGTCAACTTTGTCTCAAGTTTGTCTTCAAGTTAGACTAACTTTTGGTCAATACCAGTTCCTAGTCTTGTGTTTAAAGTCACGTTTTTATTATTTTTTTAATTAGTAGTATTGATTAATTAATCAAAGTGAATGAATTAATAAATCAATGGACTCGGGGCTGGCATAAAGGGCCCAACTACGTAGACTATTTACCTTCCCACTCTGTTACCACTACTTCTAGTATTGATTAGAATAATGTTAAGATAAATTGAGGAATCTTTTCCTTCATATTGTATTTCTAGCTGGAGGAGAAAATCTATTAAGTTTTAGATGGAGGAGAAAATCTCTTAAGTTAATACTTGAGTTCGATATTAAAGGATAAACCTTTATAATCCCATTACATAATGGAGTTTTATCCCGCGGAGATCCAATATTTCGTCTTTATATTGTGTTCCGATTTAAATTATCTCTATATTTTATTTCTTTATAAATATTTTTTTATTACTATAATATTATTATTATTTTTATTTAATAATTTATTCTCTATATTATTTTATTTTGTTAGTCATGACTTTAAGTTATTTCGCGACATGGTTTAACTCTATTATAATCATAGTGGATAATATAGTACATTAATGATACTAGGCTGTAAAGATAGTTTTTTCTTAACAGCAGCAATTATATTTACTGTCAAGAGTTATAAATATAAGACATAATTATATATAAATACATTTAAATTTTATAAGTTTAAAAATAATCGTGTCCCGCATAAGCCTTTAACTTATGCGACACAAATGGTCAATATATATTATTCTATTTATGTATAATATTTTATTTATTTATTTATTATTTTATTTTATTATAATTTGTAATTTAATTATTGTAAACAGGTATTTAGATATAAATAAACGATTTATTATCATTATATTATTATTAATTAATGTTTTTTTTTAAATTTTCGTCATTTTTTTAAAGTTTATTTTTGGCTGAGGTGCTGCCGTCTTCGTCCTCAATGGCCAGTCCGCCCCTGTATAAAACAGATAATACTAAAGAGAGTTAGGTTTCAGGTTGTACACGCATTCCCTATAAAACAGGTGGAGCTTTTCAGATACCTTAACTTAAATATTTGAAATAGTCTCTACCCCTAGTAAGTCGAAATCAAATTTACCATACTTATTCGGTAACTATTACCTATTTTTTACCGTTTTGGGGAATTTTCTTTTAAAAAATTACTAATGAGGTGGTTTCAAATGGTTAGATGGTTATCCAGATGGTTCCAGATGGTCGAGTGGTTCCACTCGACCTTAGACTGTAGATTTCTTACCCGAGATATACTTGTCGTATTCAAAATCGAATCTTAGTGTATTTATTCATTATATAGAGGTTTACACTTGTATTAAATTGGATACAAGTGGTCATTGGTTTTCTTGTACGCAAATGGATTATTTTCAGATTTTTCACAATTTTCAAGAAACGTACAGAAGTCATCTGATAAAAGTTTAAATAATGCTGATATGAATCTCAGCATATAAGTTAGTCTTATACATGTTCCCAAAAGGCGATCTGTCGTCTTTTAATCAAAAAATCCTAAATTGTCTTCGAAAATTAAGCCATTGCCTCTTGGGACTTAAATAAGTTTTACATTTTAGTTAAAAACGTTTCTACACCTATCACCTAAGTTATTTATTGAACTTTTAACTTAATTTTTTTATTTAAGTTTGATATCGTTAATGTTTGATATACAGTTTGAAAACAATGAGCGATTCGGAACTTTTCTAAATGGGGTTTGAAAGAAGTTTGTTCGGAAGTGTTTGTGAAGGCTCATCACGCACGCTATATTACCCTGGTTTTCCTCTCCGAGCTGAGGACGTTTCCTCGGTGATATTTGATCAATAAACCTCACAATTTTCTCTTTTCCGATAGCTTTTATTTTCCATATTTTCTGGATTGTCCGTGCTCTTTTATCATTTATCATATTTTCATTTCTTATTATTGTTATCTACAGATAGTTTATTCTTTCCAATTCCATATTGGTTTGAATATTGATGTCTTCTTCGATGTTTCTTTTCGGAAAAATCACGAAAGGTTTGGCCTTCCAAAAAAACTTTAAAAATACCTTAATCTACTCAAACTTTGCTTCTTAGTCTTCTTTCATCGGAGGGAAAGCGTTTTAGTGAGGAAAACGTCATTTTCTAATAAAAATATTAGCTAAAATGTGAAAATGATAATCATACATTTTTGTATGAAATGTTCTTCAAGCACTTGTAGATCTCGAAAATCAATAAACGTCCATATACGTGTAATTGGAGAGTTGGATGAACAAATACAGCACAAGGTCTAATCTTATGTAAAGAAAACACTAATAAGATAATTGGCAAAATCCAATTTGGTAACTCGTTATTACAGCTGTTTTAAATTTACAAAAAAAAAAAAATAAAAAAATGAAAATATCGGGGTACCTCAGAACTTTTCCTTATCACATCGGATTCCACATTGTTTAAAAACAAAAACTTAATTAGACGACATTTTGATCACTAACCACCAACATGTGGCCTCAGGTGACAAACTTTTAGATAAGATCACACATGATGAACAATTAAGATTTTTTGAAGATAATATCAACAATTCCAAAATAATAAAAAATAGGGTAGTAGGTACCTCGGAACTTTTCCTCATCACATCGGATCCACTACGCTCAGCCTCCCTTCTTCGGGCTCGCTTCGCTCGTCCTCAGAAATACAATTTGCCAAATTTATCTTGCAACAAGCCTTCGCACTCGCTTCATTCATCCTAAGATAGTAAATGCATCCGTTTCATTCCAGAAGTAAACCATCCAGGGACTGACTACGCTCAAAGCTGATTATCTTTTATGATCCACCTAAATTCATGAATATACTTGTTGTATTAAAACGGAACTTGGTGTACTTATTTATTACGTAAAGGTATAAACTTTCCTATTTTTACAATTTTTCAAAACACGTACACAAGTCATTTGATAAAAAAATTGAACTAATGCTGATAATGAGATGAAACTTGGCACATACGTTATTCTTTGGAGGTCTTTAAAACTCCTGAAAATACGTTAATTTAAGTGAAACCCCGTTTCGAATTTTTTCGCAAACACATTTTTTTTTCTACTTAAGGTATAAATGGGGAGAAGTAAAAATTAAGACAAATAATTACAAGTTAAAAATCTGAAGAGGTTTATTTCTTAGTCATTGTATGTGTAGGGTGACGTATGTTTCCTATTTAAGTATACCTTTTGCCTTTTTTTTGTTCCCTGATTTGAAATCTGACCCAAGGGTACCAAATTGCCCTTAAACCAGCAAAAACTGACACTGATATATTAATCCCTTTTCCTCTTTAACCCGAATATTATTGTGAACTTGTGATCAATTATGGTCACTGAAAAAGTACCGCAAATTGCTTTAGTGTTCTTTTATAGAAGTGTAGTATATGTCATCAAAAGTTAATATTAGTGAGGTCGTTAATTTCACTAGTGAGATCGATTTAGCTTTTTCTTCTTTTTATACCAAAGATTTTTTACTGTCGATACCATGACTAATAAATATTGATAGCTTGGTCAGACTAACACACAATTAATCGTTACTTATGCAACAAGGGATTTAATATTTTTTTACAGCTGAAGTTTTAAGTTTGCTCTTGAGGCAAAGCCGAAGAAGAAAAGTTCGTTTGCTGCTGAGACTCTGTCGAGGAATTATCTCCTTTTCAAGAGGGTTAAAATCTTTCATCCCTGTTACATATTAATTTTTTTCTTCGTCTTTTAACTATTACGAATAAATATTTAAAAAAGTCAATGGTTAATTCCAATGGAAGCTGCGACGTTAAGGAAACAGCTTCATTTTGAGTCCACGTATTATTATTAATTAGCTTTCTTGCCGAATAATTATGGTAAAATTGGTACTCTACTCTGGAAAAATGTCACTTCGATTTTAAACGAGACTCTCAAAATACGAGCCTCCTAGATAACTGTGTAGGAATTATTCAACTAACCCTCTCTTACTGCTATAATCGTAAACGACATATTTTGATATTCAAAGTACATTAAGCGCTTGTTTATGAATATACTTCACTTATAAGATCTGGGTGGAGGGGAATTGTATTAATGGTACGTCATCAATCTCTGTCAGAATAAAACTTTTCATCTTCATTTCTCTCTCGATCTTGATATGTTCTAAAAACAAGCTGTCAAATTTAGAATGCATATTCTTCTTATTTTTCCTCGATTATATGGCAAGAATATATGAAAAGTATTGTGTTTGCACTTCTTATATTCTACTAATAAAATTCGAAACCGGGATATCATCAGCTTCTAATGAGGAACATGCATCAATTTTAACCGATGTTTTGTTTTGTTAGGTTAATCGAGGTAAAAAAATGTATTTCATAGAACCAAAAAAATGTATACATTTTTATTAGCAATTGAAAAATATAATATTTAAAAAAAAAGTAAGATTCCCGGCAAAAAGAACAGTTGATGGGTTCATTTCGAATCTCAAGGTCAATGCTAAAACCTTAGAATAATACTATATATAGAAGGAGCACAGGACCGTAAACACAATGTAATTCCACTGATAACACGAAAGCCGGTTGACTGGTGCAACTAAGTAATGTTGCCAACCTAACAACAAAACATTATTTTAAATATGTGTCATAAATATCTATTAATGAAGAAAGATCGTAAATAACAAATATAATCTTAAAACACCTGCTGAGTATTTAATAAAACTTGTCTTAGATGGCAAAAGGGTGGCGGAATACAAGAATCTACGTTTAGTTGACGAGGACTACTTTTTATATATATTTTCTATAAATACGTTAAACTACAATTTAAAATGCATAAAATATTGTAATGCACCGATATTTATATTAGTATTTTATGAATAATCAATCATTAATTAATAATAGAACATAATAATTCAGCAACTGGAAGTATTGCAACTTTTTTTTTAGAAAATTGTATATTGTAAGGGTGGCAGCATTACTTAGTTGCACCAGTGAACCAGCTTTCGTGTTATCAGTAGTGCTCCTTCTATAAATAAATAAATAAATAAATACCATTTATTGCATAATAAACACATATATAAAAGACAAATATATAATTCTTATAGTTTTCATGCAAATCGGCTAATAGCCGTGGAGCCGTAAGGGCTTGTGCCGCCAATCTTAACTAATGCATAACTTAACCAGGTCAAATAGTTATAGTGCTCCTTCTATATACAGTATTATTCTAAGGCTAAAACTAACAAATGTCTAAAACCCAGTTTTTGTTATACCAGTTTTATTTTATTGCGGTTTTTTTTAAGCCTGGAATGCTCATAATTGTCTTATAGAAACCTGGGTTTATATAGTTTTATTTTGATTTTTTAGTAATTATACGGGATCTAAATTGATTTAGGCATAGCTCTTTGGATATTAGTGAAAAAAATAAAGTTTTAATCGATATGTTTTAAATGTTGTTTACCTTATGTTTCGTTTTTTTAAAGAAGTAAAATGGCTGTAATACTCCATAATTATTATTAATACGTAATAATTATTATGACTCCTGCATGTATTTAAGTAGTATTGGGCTATTTTAAATAAAGAAACAGCTTTCTTGGAGTATTGCCTTACCTGCTAATTAATGGCACTAAGCCGAAACTGATTTATAAATATTCATACTAAACAGCAAGTACTGAACCTAATAAATGTTTCAATTGCTTCTTTAACGTGCGAATCTCTTGGATTTCCCCTCTAAAAAGTTTAAGTTTCTCTTAAGCTATTTAAATCGTTCTAAAATAATTGAGAAGCAAGCTGACTATTACGACTACAAGTTCGATTATTATGACGTGCATGCAAATCTGAACCATCCTATCTAGTGGCAGGTATATCTCTGAAATGTCAGGGTCGTATTGTTATAAAAGAGATTTTATTATAATAGTAGGCGGTTGGGGAGAAAATCTTAATTCAAGACGAGCGCATGCTCTAGAAATAGCTAGTCGTGTAATCCAACCTACAACTACCGCAGTCTAACGACCATACCCACAACTAATTCTTATTATTAATTTGTGGCTGTCTTTATACTTTATTAATAATTTGTATTTTACAAACCCATTATTTTTTTATGTATTAAAACCATTGTGGTAGGTCATAACCTATTGTATCCGATAACACTACATTCTCTAAATAGCTTTTATATAACTAATTACTCAAAAGCTACTTAACTTGCAAGGCGTTTTATTAATAGCCCCTTAACATTAATGAGATTTTAAAAACATGAATAATGATTAATAATTCATGGCATTGCTAACTTTTTATTACTGGTTTGTAATTTAAACTTTTAATAATTCATTGCTTATCTTTTATCGCAGTGTTTTCATTATTTATTACCTTACGTAATAATCATTGTCAACCTTTTGTCAACAATATGTTTGTCTTAAGTTGTTAACGTACGTTACTTTATTTTTTAGCCCATGTTGTTAACTTCGTTAACATTCGTAAACTTAAATTATTGGATTGTTACCATGTAATGCATTTTTTAAATAATATTATAAATAAAAACAGATTAATTATTCTAAAGTCCTATATTTTTTAATATATAATAATAACTAAGCTTTCAAATAAAAATTAGTCATCATCAGTTTAACAAATAAAAATAAAAAAAAAACAATTTTACAAACTACTTTATATTTTTCTTTAAAAAATTCTTCAATGTAACAGTTTTAAAGAGGTTTTTAAACATAGCTTACCAATTGTTTGTATTTTTTAAACTCTAATGATGACTAACTTTTAGTCGAAAGCTTAGTTATTATTATTTATTAACAATATAGGACTTTTGTGTAATTAATCTGTTTTTATTTACTTTTGTTATAAGTCCAAAAAAAAAGAAACTTTTTAATAATATTTTAAGTTATCTTTTAAGAATTTAAGTATTTTAGCTCATTACGAACTTATAGAATATAAAGTCAAGATTTCATTTTCAATTCTAATTATACAAATTTTGAGACAGTTTCATTGCTCTTAGTTAAAAGTCAAATTTAATTCTTAGTTTTTATAAGAGCATCTGTGTTCTTTATTTTAGTTACTAAATATCCAACCGTTTGTCCAATATATTCTAAAACATGCAGTGGAAAAAAAGAAAGAAAGTCTTAAAAGTTATCGGTAGTGGTAAACATGTCTTGCTATTGAAGCAATATCTCCTTTGTGTTGGTAAGTGTTTCTCTTTATATATTCGATACCCAACTTGTTTTATGAGTCCCTTCGGCTTATATTTTTTCTCTGAATGTTTTTTCTTTTTTCTTTAGGTTATAGAATTTTCTTTACTATTTCGTATTTTATTTTTTGGGAGGCTTACAATTTACTTGTGTATTGTTACAGCTCTATGTTTTCTTTGTATTTTTTTGGCTGTATATTTGATTGTTCTGTTTTTTTTGTTTCAGGTGGAGAGACATGCTGCGCCCCCAACAATGTACCAAACTTGGAACCTGAACATCCGTCCAGCCCTATCCCAAAGGAACAGGTTTCCCGGGTCACATTTAACGAAGGTATTACTATTTTTGATTTTACATTGTACAATCTACATGAATACTTGTTAATAAAGTTATAATTACTAGTTAGTTTCAACAAACTAATATGTTTTGGTCTTCACATTTGAAATGATATTGGTTGTTGGTAGGTTGTCAAGGTAACGTTTATTTTGTAGCAAATATCTACTTGGAATTACTCTTATGAGGGATAATTACTCTTATTTATAGATTGCACGAGGAGTCTAGGACATATTACATTCTAGGTGAACCCTCGATGTCTGTTCACACCAGGGTTCAATCCTATTCAGGACGGTACCTCTTTCACTTCACGCTTTTAAGTGAGAGTTAAGTACTCTTAAGATAATTGGTATCTATGACCTCAAGTAAGTTAGCTATATGAGGTATGAGGTAATCATGTGCTTTCTCTCTTACATGTGCTCTCTGAAACCATATTATGGTGAGGTTCGTATGGAAGGAGTAGAAATAAGGTGTGGTACAGACTCCATTTCTTCATGTTCTATCATATTTTTACTGGAAAAGATTTGTGTGTGTTGTGTGTTCGCGAAAAAATCCGAAACCGGGATGTCACCGAATTATCCGTTTTAGGAATTTTAAGACCTTCTCTACCATATCCGGAGGGTGTGCTTCCTTCATAATTGGATGGGTACAAAAGTACAAACTCTGGGGTGAATTGTTGAGTAAGATTTGAGTGAGGGGAAAACGCTAAAACGACCCTACGGGTTTAAGAGTAAAAAAATACCTCCAAAGTGGGTTTCACAAAGTTTTTTGTGTTTGTGTCTCTAATCATCATAGTTCCTAATGTAATTATAGAGTAATTGTACAAAAATCAGTCTACCACTGTAGTTGTGCTATACGGAAAATATTGTTTTATGACGTCATTGCGGTTAATGACTCACCTAAAATTCGGAATAATCATAAAACGCAGAAAAATGATTGGATGAGATTTGGCACGCATTTAGCCATTATAAGACTAATATAGGTGCCAAGATTCATTGTCAGCATTAGTTCAATTGTTGTCAATCGACTTGTGTACGTTTTCCAATTGAGTTGAAATTTGGTACAAGTATGTACAACAAGTTTCGTTTTAATACGAAAAGTAAATCTGTGTTTTTTGTTGGATTATACAAGTCAAGCAGAATTGAACTTGGTCAGAGCTGTATGGGTGACCGCTGTGAATGAAACGGATGTATTTACTATTTGATGACGACCGAAGCGATTCCGAAGACTTTTTCTAGTATTTTCGAAGTAGGGAGGATGAGCTTAGCGAATCCGATGTGATGAGAAAAGTTCCAAAGTACCCCGTTCTCAATTTTTCACTATTGATTTAGTTATCTGTGAAAATTATTTACCATGATTTAAAGTCCAACAATTCTTATTATTTTCCGAGCTATAAAACTTGACTTTGATTCTGATATCTGCACTAAGGCTTTTAATTTTCTTGTAAAAACACAGCGAGTGTTACATAGCATTTAGCATGGTACATTGACACAGATATCATCCTAAAAACCTCTCCGAGCATCTTAAAAATGTCTGATTGCGATAATAATATAAAATAAAAATGTCCACAAAGTCTTATAAAAATAACTTTAAGTTAACTATTCATATGTGTGGTCCCTTGGTAGTGGATTGCCATTAGAGGGAACCAATATCTTTGTTTTGGTTTTAATTTACCTACACAATAATTTTCCTATATACCTACAGTAGTAGATAAGAATAAGATAAGGGTAGACATAAGATAAGTTAAAATTATAGAAATAAGATATGGATAGAAATAGGATAAGATAAAAAGGATAGAAATTAAATATTATTTCATAAGTTCTTTAAAACCATTCTTCAACCTTAGCAATTTAGATCTTAAAAACTTTCTTAACAAATTAATCCATTTTAATTTGAAAGAAACTCGTTTCCTAAATCTCACTTAAATAAAGCTTAGTTGCTTGGACTTTATTGCTTACAACTTGTTTTTTAACACTTAGTGAAAAGTTGAATTCCAACTTGAGAAAAGAAAAAAGTAAGGTTTCCTACAAGCTAACATGGATCTGTTTGGAGGCAACATTTAGCCAGGAAGGGAAAGTTTTCAGCGCTTTGTATTTTGTAATCAGTTTGGGTTTTTATCGACTTCAGAAATTAATGTTTTTATTTTTCGATGATCGAGTTTAGAGTG
Source organism: Microvelia longipes (assembly GCA_018340805.1). Classification (NCBI taxonomy): domain Eukaryota; kingdom Metazoa; phylum Arthropoda; class Insecta; order Hemiptera; family Veliidae; genus Microvelia; species Microvelia longipes. Next base: position 50,736,830 of record JACMZG010001908.1, on the reverse strand, counting down.
TCTCGAGAATTTTTTCTGTGAGTATTTCATTATGAGTGCTTTTTATGAATACTGATATGCATTATAATTGATTTCTTCTTTCGTGAACATTTTGACTTCTTACCGCCAACCTTTCAGAGGGAAGTATTCTTTTTGTACTAAAAACCTAAAATCTTAGGGGCCTAATTTAACTTAAAGGGCCACTCTAGTAATAATATCTCTATGGTTTACAGGTGGTCTTAAGTATGCTGCCACTCTAACAATACACATTTCTTATAAAAAAGTTGGAAATACTATTATTAATTAATGATTGATTATTCATAAAATACTAATATAAATATCGATGCATTACAATATTTTAAGCATTTTAAATTGCAGTTTAACGTTTTTAATTAAAATTATATTAAAGGTAGTCCTCGTCAACTAAATGTAGATTCTTGTATTCCACTATTCTTTTGCCATCTATAGACTGGTTTTATTAAATACTCAGCAGGTGTTTTAAGTTATTATATTTGTTCTTTACGATCTTTCTTTATTAATGGATATTTATGACGCATATTTAAATAATGTTTTGTTGTTAGGTGGTACCCTACTTAAGACCACCAGTCAACCGGCTTTCGTTTATCAGTAAAATTACATTTGTGTTTACGGTCCTGTGCTCCTTCTATTAGTATTATTCTAAGACTATAAGTTAAGAGGGCTTTAGAACTCTCCTGCTAAAGATAGGGTTTAGTTGTTTATGATAGCAGGTAAAACTAAAAAAAAAAAACAAATAACGTACAGGGTATCTGACCAACATATCGGATTTGTTAGCTTTATCCTCACTACTTCGGTCTCGCTTTGCTTGTCCTCATAAAATAAACATCATCAAATGTACTACAGTACGTCTTCGGACTAACTTTGTTCTTACTTACTACTTTTATTTCCAGCGGTCACCCATCCAGATACTGGCATCGCTCGATGTTTCTTAATTCCAACGAAAGCCGTATATATACATGCCGTTTTAATACAAAACTTAGTATACTTATTTATTATGCAAAGGCACATCCTTGTATACCAAATTATTGTACTATTGTTGTATTATTGTACCAAACATACTGACACACACAGACACATACAGATGGTCTTAAATACAACTTAAACGGATAATTCTGGAGTAATCCCGGATTTTGTTTTTCAAACAGTACTTTTCCTATAATATACCTACGGTATAACCTACGGTCTCTGCCTCCGTGGCCGTGATCGTAAAGGCGTTCGATTTCGGCACCGGAGGTCCGGGGTTCGCAGCCCGGGCTATGCTCTAAGATTTTATGAATAGTATTTGTATTAAAAAGATTTCACCAACTTTAATTAATTCTTAGAGTGTAGTAGATGCTACCCACCTGAGGTGGTTCCCGCAGGGTGAATACCCTGATGGGCCGAAAGGCCCTAAAACGGGCATTTATTTATTTATAACCTACGGTGTATAAATAGACATAGTAAAAATATATTATAATTTGCCATGGTCTCTCTTTTTAAAACCTAGGTTATAACATCGATACATATTTTCTAATTTTATTTAATTATTTTTTTTATTTCCCTAAATTTATTTCCCTTCCTTATTTTCCAAATAAATTTTCACCATTTTAAGAACTTCAGTTATAAATAAAATTTAAAAATTAGCTTTTTTAACCGTTTAAAAATATATTCCGTCATTAATTTTCAGCGACAAATATTTTTCAACTTGAAAAAGAAAATAAAACCTTTTTATGGTTTAAAAATGACCGCAAAACGTTAAATGTAAGATTTACGACTTTTCATTGGTCCGTCTAGAACGGAAAAATCGATTTGCTAGTGACTCCACAAAGCAAAACAATTTACTCCCCCCTCCCCCTCCCTCTCCTTTCTATGCCCCTGGGGAGATTAAAGTGTCAATTTGCAGAAAAAAAGTATTTCAAATAGATTCAATTTACATTTCTAAATGGAAGGGATTTTCACATCCTTCCTACGACGCCCACTATTCAATTTTCTAAATTTATGTTTCTCTATTTTACATTATTTAACTATCAAATTCATGGATTTTTACATAATTTTTCACATTTTCTCTTACGTTCTAATACTGAAAGTTAGAACTAATAATAAATGTTAGTTTGTCAAGGGTTTTGTGGTTTGTCATGGGTGTTGCTTAGTCAAGGGTGTTGGTTAGTCAAGGGAGTTGGTTTTTCAAGGGTGTAGGTTAGTCAAGAGTGTAGGATAGTGAAGGGTGTAGGTTAGTCCAGGGTGTAGGTTTGTCAAAGGTGTAGGTTTGTCAAGGGTGTTGGTTAGTCAAGGGTGTTCTCTCACTGAGAGAAAAATCACCTCGACGCGCATGTTAAATGTGTATAACATTTATATTTTCAATTGTAACAGGTGTTTGTAAATTGGTTTTGGGTCAACTTCATTATCTTATCATATTTTTACTTTATAATATTTACTGATTGACCTCGTGACGTTACACTGCCTTATAATTTTCATAGTGCCGTTGAATGAAGGCTTTTTAGTTATTTACCAGGATTTTCACGTTGTATTCAGTTTTATCATCTTTATTTTGTTTTTTAACAGGGTTTTCTCGTGTTAGTTTTATCATAGTATTTAGTTATTTACCTGGTTTTCTCGTCGTGTTTAGTTTTATCATAGGTATTTAGTTATTTACCTGGATTTTCGTGTTTTATTTAATTTTATCATAGACATTTAGTTATTTACCTGGATTTTCGTGTTTTATTTAGTTTTCACATTTAGTTATTTACCTGGATTTTCGTGTTTTATTTAGTTTTATCATAGACATTTAGTTATTTACCTGGATTTTCGTGTTTTATTTAGTTTTATCATAGACATTTAGTTATTTACCTGGATTTTCGTGTTTTATTTGTTTTATTAGGTATTAGTTATTTACTGGATTTTCGTGTTTTATTTTTTATTATAGGTATTTAGTTATTTACCTGGATTTTGTGTTTATTTAATTTCATAGACATTTAGTTATTTACCTGGATTTTCGTGTTTTATTTAGTTTTATCATAGGTATTTAGTTATTTACCTGGATTTTCGTGTTTTATTTAGTTTTATCATAGGTATTTAGTTATTTACCTGGATTTTCGTGTTTTATTTAGTTTTATTATAGGTATTTAGTTATTTACCTGGATTTTCGTGTTTTATTTAGTTTTATCATAGACATTTAGTTATTTACCTGGATTTTCGTGTTTTATTTAGTTTTATCGTGTGAATTTAGTTATTTACAAGGTTTTTTGGCGTGTTTAGTTATATCGCGGGTATTTAGTTATTTACCATGGCTTTTTTTATTATATATTTTTAATGTACGTATTTGGTTATTTACCAGGTTTTTTATGTATATGTATTTAGCTTTATTATGGGTATTTGGTTTTTGTACAGATTTTCAATTTTACTTCCTTGCATTGGGTAGCCAACACAGCCTAGAAATGAATCGTCTAAATTAGCATATGCATCGATTGAAATTAACAACAACTAATATCATGGTTATAATATTTTTATCAACAAGAATCTTTTTGAATCATTTTTCTTCAACAGGAAGAAAAATGTTAATTCTAGCTGTTTCTTGTATAACTATGTTATTTTATAAACGTAATTATTTTCTTTTGTGTCAGAATAACGATGTTAAAAGTTTGTTTCACCGAGATGTATATTAAAACATATGCTATTGTCAAAAAATGTAAACCAAATTTATTTATACGCATCACGCTTTATTCTTGGGGTTTTCTTTGATTCTAAATTTAAAATATTCTAAATCAGACTTAAGTAGAAAATTTTCACCCTCTTACTACACTTGCCCCTTTTTAAATGCCTCGGCATTTTTGACAATTACGCTCACCCCCTTTTGTGAATCCCTAGGTGTTTCTGGCAATGGTTTTACTCTTCAGATATCCTCGAGTGTATTTGCACAAGCTTATGTCAATTACTGAAAAAGAAGTCGTGTGAGTTTTACTCGACTCAACGAGCTTTTACCATCTCGTGAAAGAAAATAGTTTAATGTATTTAATGTTCATGTTTGTTTTTATGGCCCTGATGATGGCCTTATATTAGGTTAAAAGTGCTTTGCCTATAAACTATTATTTTTGTGGAGAGACTTATTACTTCGTTTCCTAATATTGAAACAGAATAAAAAAAAACCTTTCACTCCTTTTAGGTCTGAAACACTAATTTTGGTTTCTAAACAAAATATAAACATATCTTGAAACAAATTCATATTAAATACTACACCTCTTTTAATTCTCTTTCACAAATAATTAAAAAATAAACTTAGCGATTCTTTGAGATAAAAATTAAACAAGCATATTGCTTATTCATTTATCTAGCATATATGGCTTGATTAATTGATTAAGCAATCAGTTATCACTGATTCTTTCTACAGTTGTAGAAAGAATGTAGAGTTGTATATATTAGAATATGTAAGGTTGTATTTACATGTTGAAAAATCTCTAAGATCTGATTCAGCCTGATCAGTTAAGGTGTTAAAGATCTGATTTATCCTGATCAGATAAGGTGTTAAAGATCTGATCATCCTGATCAGATAAGGTGTTAAACTGGCACATATTGAGAATTAATAAAATGTTATTCTTTTATTTTATGTTATAAGTTTTATGAATTTTTGGCTTTGTCATTATTTTCTGTTAATGACGTCATAAAATATATATTTTTCGGATAGCACAACTAGATCTAAATAAAAATTTAGGTCTTCCGGTGGTGACTGCGTCAATGTAGATGAAGAATCCGACGTTTCCCTTCCAATGTAGGAGGCATCTTCAGGGGTGTATGACATCATTGATAGATGTCAATGCTACACAATGCTCTACAAAACTGGACAATGCTGTACAAGTTTTGTAGAGCATTGTGTTTCTATCCATGATGTCCTACAACCTTGAAGATGCCTCCCACAGTGAAAGCGAAACGTCGGAATCTTCATCTACATTGACGCGGTCACCACCGGAAGACCTAAATCATCATGATAAAAACCACGGAAGCCTACTCAGTTTACTAGATCTAAATATTTATTTTTACAATGATAACACTCGCTAACAGACAAGTTTGTAAAAATCACTCAGGAGGTCATAAAAACACCTGAAACCATAGAGATATATACCACAGAGGGCATAGCCCATCTTAACACATTGAAAGGCCTGAAACATCGTTTTGGGGCTCTCAGAGGCTCTGTATAACCTCATTGAATTCTTCTTCAAGAGTAAGTCAAGGTTATAATAAATCAATTAGTTTTGAATTAATTACTATTGAATTAGTTCATGGATAGTTTGTGTTTTGATTTATATTTTTAACGTTCTTCTATATATGTTAGTGTAATTTTGTACTGATTATTTGATTGCATTTTTAACGAAGGTGGTCAGGTTACTTTTACGATGTTTCAAAATTCAACCAATAGTGCCTCTCTAGTAATAATATCTCTTTGCCTGAAGCGAATAATACTGTACAAAATGTTTCTCTTATTACGGAAAAAATGAGGAAAAGTAATAAACATCCATTATAATCGAGAATAAAAATGTTTAGTGCGGAGATGTTTTTTTCTCTTTGTTGCAGTTCTCAGTACAGTCTTAAGAGCATATGTTTTACTCTCTAAATTTTATTATTTAATGCTGTATTTTTAAAGATCAATTTAGAGAGGAATGAAGTTTAGTCTGTTTTTAACTATACACCTGGACGCAAAACAATTAAAGATGAGAATTGCCTTTTTATCTTTTTTTTACTTAAAATAATGGGATATTTAGTATTAAATTCCTCCCTGTGTAATTGTTACTGCCTCATTTTCTCGCCCAACGAGGTTTTCTGAGGATTTGAAGGTATTATTTTTTTTATTTCTTAATCTACGATAGAATAAGAAATAAAACAATGAGGGTGTTATGGTTAAATGATAATTATGAACTAATTTAATATAATATTAGTTTAATTTCGTACAATAAAAAAATATTATTTTTTGAAAGTAATAAACATAATTATCTTTATAATTTTGAAATTTCCACTTATTTGAATATAATCTTATTTTGAGACAATTATGGTATACCTGGTAGTTTTCGTCGCCCGGTGCAGTATTCGCCTAGAGATATTATTACTAGAGAGGGCTTAAAGGTAAAATTCTGAAACATTAAAAAAGTAACCTGACCACATTTGCTTATAAATATAATCAAATAATCAGTACAAATTACAGTAACTTATTTAGGAGAACGTTATAAATACAAATCAAATGCAATCAATGTGCGGGAAAACGAAAATAATTTATTTATAATAACTTTAACTTAATCTTGAAGGGGGTTTCAATGAGGCTACACAGAGCCCCTGAGAGCCCCTAAAAGATGTTTCAGGCCTCATGATGTATTGAGATAGGCTATGCCCTTTCTTGTATATAACTCTATGAGTGTTTGAGTCAAAACACCTTTTTACAGACAAAAAGTTTTCTATTCTAAACTCGGCAACCCTGATTAGTCATATAAAATAAAAATCGGGTATGGGTTAACTCGTCACATCGGGTCGCTACGCTCATCCTCCCTACTTCGGACTCGCTTCGCTCGTCCTCAGAATATACAGTTTGTCAAATGTTTACTGCAACACCTCTTTGCACTCGCTTTGCTCGTCCTCACATAGTAAATAAATTCGTTTTATTTCCAGTAGTCACCTATCCCGGCAATGACCACGCTCAATGCTACTTAACTTTTATGATACAACAAAAATCATATAGATATACTTGTCATATTGAAACGAAACTTAGGGTACTTATTTATTACGTAATGGTCTACACTTGTTCTAAATTTCAACTCAATTAAATTATTTTCCGATTTTTTACTATTTTTTAAAAAAACGTACACAAGTCATTGTATACAAATTTACCTAATGCTGATAATGAGATAAAACTCGGCACATATGTTAGTCTTATATGGGCTACATACGTGCCTAATTTCAATCGGATCGCATCATTTTTCCGTGGCTTATGATATTTCGAAATTTTTGCTGTCCTTATTGCAAGTTTATGAGGTCATAAAACAATTATTTCCTAATAACATACCTGTAGACAAACTTTTGTACAAAGTTTCAACTCTCTAGCATAAATACACTGGGAGCTACGATAATAACACACACACACATACAGATAGACAACTTTGCAAAAACCACTCAGGAGGTCTTAAAACACCTGAAACTGATAATTCCGGTGACATTCCGGTTTCGGTTTTTTATGCAATCGCAATACTTTTCCTATATACCTACGGTATAAATGAGAAAAAGTATACATGTAGTTGAATAAATAAACTATTGACGGAGCATAGTCTTTAATAAAAGCGTGTTTTTAAAAATGAATTATAATATTCCAATGTCTACAAGGGACCGGAAAGTTTCAAAAAGAAATAAAGAGTAAAAAAAGAAACGAATTACAAAATTTTTACTTTACATAATGATTTTCCAAACAATCTGACAAGTTTATAAATATTTAAAATAAAAAAAAGAAGAAGAAAACACTGAGAAATATTCAAATTTTCCTGTTCAGGCCAAGGGTCAGGAGTAGAGAAAAGAAACCTGCATAAAACATGAGCCAGGTGACTTTCCGTTTAACTGTCAGCCAATAATAAAAAGCTTTGGAAAACAGTCTCAAATAGTCTCGATTAAGTATATATTTTGTTGTGCAGACACAATATTTATTTAATGTATTCAAAATTCTTAAATTAATTTACAATAAAAAGAAAACGTTTCGCTCGGTGAAATAATTATTTTATTTTCAATTGATAATTAATTGGATGCGTGTAGAATTGGTTTTGTCAGAGACTAAAATGTATTTATTTTTCCTACTTCTTAACCAGGGGGGGTTAACTTAAATGAGGAAAAGTTTGGATTCGATTATCGCAAGCTACTAAAAATAGCGCTGCGGCGGACCGGTGCGGACAACTCATGAACTAAATCCAATAGCTTTCCAAAAATGACTGATTATATTTTTATATTTAAATTTATTAATACCATGGCATTCTTGGTTATGACAGCTACATTTATTATTATTATAAAATTATTGTTTTCTGTATTTATTTTTAACAAAAACGGTTCGCCGTTGCATGTTCTGTATTTCAAAATTCAGAAACTAAAAGTAAATTGAAACCTTTTTAAAACTTCCAGAGAACGCTACTGGTGGCAGATAAGTGTAAATTTCATGTAATTAATTTATTCATTTAGATGATTTTATCAGGTAATTACATTTAATCACATATGCGCATCTTGTAGATGTAAGTAAAATAAAGGCTGCATTAAAAGCCAAAATCTATCTTCTATCAGGTGTAAACTTTAGCCACTATTTCATTATTACCTGATTGAATCAATTAAATTATTAAATTACTTGAATGAAAAACTTAAAAATAATCAGAAGCGTTCTGTGTAAGATTAAAGTGGTAGGGTTAGTTAGAAGTATAACTATACAAAGTATAAAAAATAAATTTTAAACTGACTGTGGGCAAAAAGCGGGAAATCAAGACACGCCCACTTAATTGAAAGGTAGGTCCCCCGCCGCGCTAGTGTCGACCGGAATCCAAATTTTCTTACCATTGAGTCGACAGTCTTACTGTTTAAGTATCTATAGTCTATGTTCTTAACGTATGATTTAAAAAGGAAGCAGAGCTTATCTCATACATCTCTCAATGTATGAGAGATAGACTACAAGACTCTGTAGCGAATCAAGAGGAATAAGTTACATTCGAAAACTACTCCGGTGTTCGGAAACCTGTTATGTTATGATTTGTTGGTTTAAACGAATTTTCAAAGAAAAAATGATCATATGAGATTAGGATCATAGAGAAAGGAATAGGGGGAGGTTGATTTTTAAAAAGAAAGGTCTCCTCCCCTTTTCAAGAATAAGAATATATATATATATATATATATATATTATATATATATATATATATATATATATATATATATATATATATATATATGTGTGTGTGTGTGTGTGTGTGTGTGTGTGTGTGTGTGTGTGTGTGTGTGTATGTTTCGAGGTACCCTGTGCCAGATTTTTTATATTTATGTTGTATTTTACCTTCAAGACCTCTCTTTTGGATTTCATTTTCTAACCTTAGCCTATTTTAAATCGTAGTTAATTTGAACTCTCAATACTTTTATCTTATAACAAATTATGTATATTTTACAAAGAATGTAACAGTACACCTGTTTTAAAACAACACCAGTACACCAGACCCAAAATCGTGTAAATTTTAATTAGCATCCAACAAAGAAACATACATACTTTATTAATAATGTTAATCTATTGTTAGTTGGACCACTTTGTTGACGTAACATTTTGTATGGACGCATTTATAAACTTCATTATTTGAAAAATATCCCTTATACCTTACAGATTTTTTTCTAACGTAATAAATTATATTATTTCGAAGAGATTAAGATAAATTTGTTAAGATGTAATAAATAATAGTGATTAAATCAAATAAACTATAAATAATGTGGGATTCAAAGACTGATGTATCAAAAATACTTTCTACAATATCTTGAGGATGGTCAGTATAAATATTGAATTGTATGAAAGAACCCTCTTTGAAATTTGTGTTGTGTTTTCCTAAGTGGTTGTCAGTTATTTATGTCGTTGCAATTTTTCTTTTCGTTTTCCGTTCCAAGGTTTTTGTTTCCTCTTTTAACTCTATTGTCGAGTTTTAGTTTGTTAACGTCATTTCAATTGTTTATTTTATTATTTTTGTTTATTAGCTTGATCTATAGAAATATTTAAATAGTTGTACCTGCGTCGAATGTCTTATGTTTTAGAGGAGGGAAAATTTTGTATTGATAAATTGGGTTCGTGGAAACTCAGAACTTTCCCGCAATATATATAATATATATATATATATATATATATATAAATATTTATGTTTATGTATATTATATATCGTCTACCATTTTAAGAAATAATTAACATATTGACGTTAAAGATGTAGTCTAAAACTGAGTCTATAACTGTCTAACATAATAAAGCTTTTCTAACTATTTCAAATTAAGACCAAGAAAAGTCTTTTTTTGAAATAAGACCTGTATTTTTTATTATAGTCCTCCAAATTAAGGGGACGATAATTACAAATGTTTTGACAAAGGATAACCTCGACAAACAAAGGCATACTAACAAAATACTTGGAATAAAACGGCTCGCAATTAACTGTAGGGATAGAGACGGGGAGCATTAGGCAAATTATACAGGAACTATAAAGAGAAGGAAAAACACTAATGTTACACAAGTCCTGTAAAAAATTTCTTATCTTTCATTCAAGCTTCTATTTTGGTTTATTTTTAACCTAAATTTAGAAATATTTTACTTTATTGCTTTAGGACGAAAATAGTTATTTTCTTGCACCATGGGAGTAAAAAATAAAGAGTTATATTATTTCCTTGTTATAGTTGTAACAGTTAGTTGGTTCCTAGGGCGTAAGCCGAGGGAACCAATGTATTTAATTCCTGAGGCGAAGCCGAGTGATTTATGTGTTTAACTCCCGAGGCGTAGCCGAGGTATGTATTTGTGAGAGGGAAAATAACATTTTACTATCAAGGTGCATACAAGATTTTATCTCCAGACGTATTTTATTCTAATTTTTTTGGGTCTGACTCTCTTATAAATTTAGGGGGTGCTGTCTCCAAAAATAATAATCTTTTGCTTTTAACATCTTCTTTTGACCTGAAACGGATTTTGAGCCATTAATTTTTTTTTCGTTGTGCCCTCCTTATAATTTTTGAGGGTGCTGCCCCTCAAAAAAAGTTTAAGTCCACCGATTGTTTTGTCCTCGTAATGAAAAAGTAGACTTTAGCTACGTTTTGTGTACTTTAAAGTTACTACGGCTCAGCCAATATTTAGCAATATTGGAACGACATAATATAGGTGTGAAAATATTTAATTGAAATATCCGATGCCCTATTTCAGCAAGTTATAAATACTTGGGTAGATTTGATACCAGTGAGACCTTCTTGTTGGGTTTGCCATTTGGGTTCTCATATTATTTAGCTAGAGAAACGATGTGAGTACTTTGTAAAGATGCATTTTATACTAAAAATTTGTATCTATTATGAATATTGGCTATTATAAACGTCTGTCAAGTCTTTATTATTTAGGTATAAACATGGACATAGATTAATAGAGAAGCTGTACCTTATTTTAATACATTAAGAGGTTTGAGACATCCTATAACAGCTATGTGTAACACAATTGTAACCTTCTCCAAGTATGAGTTAAAGGTAAAAACAAATTAATCGTTGTCGATTAATAACATTGATTATTCTTGTTTTGTCTTGATTAACAACCTTTTTACTAAGTTACAGTAAATTTCTCAGTTTAATTTGATTGTATTAAAAATTGAAGATGTACAGGTTTAATACCATTAAAATGTTACTAGAGCAGTCTCTGACTCTGTAACCTCATTGAAACCTCCTTCAAGAATGAGCTAAGGTTATAATAAATCAATTTTTGTTTACCTTAGAATAATACTTTATATAGAAGGAGCACTACTGATAACACGAAAGCCGGTTGACTGGTGCAACTAAGTAATGCTGCCACCCTAACAATATACAGTTTTCGAAAAAAAAGTTGGCAATACTTCCGGTTGCTGAATTATTATGTTCTATTATTAATTAATGATTGATTATTCATAAAATACTGATATAAATATCGGTGCATTACAATATTTAAAGCATTTTAGATTGTAGTTTAACGTATTTATTAAAATTATATATAATAAGTAGTCCTCGTCAACTAAATGTAGATTCTTGTATTCCGCCACCCTTTTGCCATCTAAGACCAGTTTTATTAAATATTCAGCAGGTGTTTTAAGTTATTATATTTGTTCTTTACAATCTTTCTTCATTAATAGATATTATGACAAATATTTAAAATAATGTTTTGTTGTCAGGTTGGCAGCATTACTTAGTTGCACCAGTCAACCGCCTTTCGTGTTATCAGTGGAATTACATTGTGTTTACGGTCCTGTGCTCCTTCTATATATAGTATTATTCTAAGTTGTTTAATCTTAACAAATTGATTAAGTTTTGCTTTGTATTATAAGCGTTCTATAAGCTACGATAATTTAATACCATTTATTTGATTATATTAATAGTCGTAGGTGTTCAGGTCACTTTTTTAATGCTTCGAAAATTCAACCAATAGGGCCTCTCTAGTAACATATCTATACGTTTTACGTTAAAAATCAGGTTTGTTTTGATGATTTTAAAGAAATTCCATTCATTTAAAAAATTCAAGTAAAGAGATATAAACTAATAAAATTTCTAAACAAACACTACTAAAAAAACCATTCTCCATCCCGTTTTATTTTACTTTGGTTTATTTTTGTCTCAAAAGAAATCTTTTAAAATATCTCTGGACTCGAGACAGACTACAGAAAGATCTATTTTTGTAACAAAAAAAATACTGATTTTAGTGTTGCGATAAATTGAGAGTTGCGTGATATTGTAAAATTACAATTTACTCTGGTAAAGTTCAATTTTGAGAAAATACAGAATTTCTTCTTATATTTTCAGTTTTCGAAAATTAATTTAGTGCGTAGATTGCAAATGTAATTAATTTAAAGACAATTTATTTATACATTTTAATTTTCTGATGCAATGAAATGTTGTTGTTTCTTGATATTCTAGAAAAACTAGAGTTTAATTTAAATCTTTGTACATATTTTTAATAGAGAATGATATAAGACTGTAATATCGCGCCAATCGTAACTTAAAAATGTGTTCTTTGGAGCGCTTAGGATGGCAAGGGTAACCTTAAACCTGAAAATGAGGTGTAACAGCCCTTGTCCTTCCATTTGGACTCCAAGGATCTTGAATAAAGGGAATGACGCACTAAGTCGATTTGCCATACATAAAAGTGACCCCATGGAAAACCAAAAAATAGAGAGAATTCAACACAAAACACACGTCAAAAACCAACTGCACATGCTTGGTACAAACTGCGCATATTTACAATTCTCATAACAGCGCATTATTGCTTGAGATGAGAATTGTAAGCATAACAGCGCATTATTGCTTGAGATGAGAATGTAAGCATAACAGCGCATTATTGCTTGAGATGCAGCGCATTATTGCTTGAGATGAGAATTGTAAGCATAACAGCGCATTATTGCTTGAGATGAGAATTGTAAGCATAACAGCGCATTATTGCTTGAGATGAGAATTGTAAGCATAACAGCGCATATTGCTTGTGATGAGAATTGTAAGCATTACAGCGCATATTGCTTGAGAAGGTTATAAACACGCTTAAATTATCATTTATTGAAGTGACAAAGTATAGTCCAAAATTTAAAATTAAATAAGCACAAATGACTTAACAAGCACCACAAATGTAACAATTACGTGAAGCACAGAAGAAAGTTGAGAAGCAAACTCGACAACCTTGCTACATAATCTGCATTTGGCCCCTTTTTTAATTACCATGGGGAAGGTGAGATTGCTTTTATTTCTCTATCCCATACAACTTCCATGAAATAAGGATGGAATAAGGTGGAATTAGTCTACTGCTGCAGTTGTGGTATTCGGAAAATATTTTTTATGACGTCATTAACCCGCAATAATAACTCTAATTTCAAAAATTCGGTGATCGGATTAAGATTTGGCACGCCTGTTGCCATTTATAAGACAAACATATATGCCAAGTTTCGTCTTACTATCAGCATTAGTTTAATTTTGCAAAAAAAATTGGAAAATAATCCAATTGAACTGAAATTCGGCACTGGTGTAAACCATACGGAATAAATTTTACGTAAATAAATATCTCCATCTATTACATAAAAGCGCCTAAATACTAGATCTCATTGCTCGAACGCTACCAAAGCCTGACTTCTAAGTTCCGTTCGATAACCCTTACCAGTGGAATTCGACTAAGAATTCTAAAAATTGGTGAAAATCGTAAATAATATCCAGCTTTATTGAGAGGAAAAATTCGGACATTTAGTAGTTAGTGTTTCTTCTAAAACTTATCCAATATTTAATTTATTTTCTGTCTTGCTGTTATTATATTATGGATTTTAATTTTTTAATTCTTTCATTAAATACTTTGGTAATTATTTTAAGAAATAATAAGAAAAACTAATCAATTCAGCTTTTTTGATCAACTTTTTCATGAAGAAGATCTTTTGACGAAACATTTATATCTTATGTGATAGTACATTTATTGGTCAATTATACATGTACGAAAATTAATTTAATAGTACTAGTAAATTTGTAACTAATTATTTAAGTTTTTGTGGTAAAAATAATAAATGTACAGTAATAAATATTATTAATAAATTAATGGAGTTTTCGCTCGAAAATCACGGAACGGCTTATCTCGCATGCGCGACTCAAGTGGTCACGTGACTGACTTGTTTAATCCATGTCTTGACGCCGGCGACAACTGCCCTGCTATATCAGTCAATATGACATTCATAACGCAGTTTGATTAAATTATGACGTCACTTACAGTTGATATACTAAATAAGAAAGAATCAAAACAATCGAGTGTTTTTGATTTAATTTGTGTTTGTTTGTTTCCCTTGTTAATGTGTTTTTGTATTTTATTGTCTAGCCTACTATTCTGAATGAACTAATAATTCTATTATGTTATTAGGGTTTGCTCTGAAAAGTTCTTTAGTAACCTAAATTATTTCTTAAAGTATGTCATCTCCTATTTTTAACCGGTTTCTTATTATCCTTACAGAAAATAGTTAATTTTATTTCTTGTGTAGTTTTATCTAAAAAAATGTGCGCGTGAATTTACTATGTCTTTTCTAGAATCTTCCTAAATGGCTATTCTCTGAAATTATGGTTTCACTGGTTATGAATTCGAAAATAATTACTTCGTTCACACGCGGTGTTACGCAGGGCTTCAACCCCCGACGGCAGCTGTCGGGTGATTGCAATGTTATGCATTAAATTAATCACTTTTACTGCTAATTTTATTTTATGCCTATAATTAAATTAAAAAAAGATCCGCAAATCTTCATAAGTTTGTAGTTTCTCTAAATCCTGCGGTTGGCAGCATGTTTATCAGATTTTTATTTGGAAAACCTGTGTCTTAAGTTATGATTTCAAAAAGGTAAAATATTTTTTTTTTATTTTTCCGGCTAATTTACGTACCTTATTTTTAAAGACAGTAATTTTGTGATTAATTTTAAAACAAAAATATTTTTGTATTTTAAGTATGTCAAAAGTTATTTCAAAGTCTTTGAAATGATCACCTGTATTGTAGGACGCCACGTTGAAACACCATTATAATAATTGTGATAATTACAAAGACTTAAATAACTTTTGACGAACTAAATACAAAATTGTTTTGTTTCACAACCTTATCTCAAAAGTACTGCCTTTAAATCAGGTACATCAGGTACAATGGACCCACATACGAGGTTTATGTACCTAGGAAATTATTTCCTCCGGATTTAATTTAAAAAAAAACTGCCTTTAAAAATAATGTACGCTAATTAGACAGCTCGAAAACGATTTAAATAGAAGAAAAGTTGTAAATAAAAAAGCTTAAAAACGATTTAAATAGAAGTCCAATGTGCTTTACACATCCACTGCTTTACTTAAGGATTGTTAATAAATAATTAAGTCCCGTGTTATAGAAACATATTCAAACTGAATATTAATCTAAAATCTATATTATAAAATCCATTTTACTAACAATTTAATTAAAAAAGACAATTAAAATTTAAAAATAAATTCAGCTTACTACATCATGAGTGTATTCCGTGACGTCACCTCATAGAGGTATTATTACTAACAGATGAATATTGAAACTTCGAAAAAGTAACTTAAACACCTTTGACTATTAATATAATTAATTGATCAGTTCAAAATTACTGTAACTTATACATTAATACGATTAAAATACGAAACAAAATACAAATAATGTGAAAAGCAGACGAGAATCGATTTATTATAACCTTAACTTACTCTTGGAGGAGGTTACAATCAGGTTACACAGAGCCCATCTGATCTGGGGCTATCGATCTATCTGATAGCTGCTTTCAAGCTTCTCAATGTACTGTGATGGACTATGCCTCCTCTAGTAATACATCTCAATGAATACAAACGAATTTAATCGATTTGCATATTTCATCTTGTTTATCAATGTATTTGGTTAATTCTTCGTTTATTTGTTAGCGGGTTAGTTGGTTTTTTCATTAAAATGTCTGACATATTGAGGTTATATAAAGGTTAAACTCATTCATGATATCACGGCACATGGATAACTATGAGACAATACTCTGTGATATGTCTCAGACAGTTATGACCTGACAGCTTATATTGCCTTGTCTCTATATGAAATCATGACAGTTATATTGCAATCGCATGTACACATAATTTGTTACTATTTATCCAATTTTCTAATTAATTTTGTGAAAACCTCTCTATGGATTTTTTTTTATTGTCCTTGTTTGGAACAATATAAACAAATTATTTTTATGATTTTCATTTGTTATTTTGGACGTAAATTTTAATATCGTGGTATGGTTTTTTCTAAAACATTTCACGTTGTCATGCCAGGGAAATATCTATAATATACGGCTTGTATTTTTATTCGCCTGAAGATCTATCGGTTGTTAGGACTTTGGTGGGTCTACTATTGGTCAAAAGAAAGAAGAAAAGAAGTCATCCTCTGCTAAAAGGCTGGGCTTTTAGAGCTTTATGTGGAAGGTTTCAATATTTTAGTTTCCACAGATCCACCATGCCGAAGAGGTGAGTGACATTAGCGCAGTCCATAAGTTGCTGCTTATTTGGGGAGTGGAGTTAGGAGGAGCCCGGCAAAGTAAGTCCCGAGAAGTAACTCCTCTCAAGTCCAGGTTCGATCGGAAGGATCGAACCGGAATCGATTGTCCTCATGTTAGATGGATTATTGCATCGAAAATTCAATATAATACAAAGAGTCATTTTTCGAATCAAAATTCGATTCTATAATCAGAATTTATGTTTGGGTTGGTTTCAGGATAATTCATTATTGTATGTTTAATATCAAACATAAACATCACCGATTTCAAGCCTAGTAGTAATATGGAAGGAGTGGTAGTAACTATCAGGCAAGTAGGCCACGTTGTTGGGCCCTTTTTGCCAGCTCCCTAAGATAGTGTTCTACTCCTTTTAATTTCAAGTGTAGGTATATTTTATCTAATCTAGACAGAATAGCCAAGAATTACTATGGTTCCTCTCATGTTTTTTCAAGCAATCATACATATTTTCACTGACTCTTATAGTCTAGTGAAAACTGGGAACAACACGTGCTCTCACTGTTAAACCAAACCTCCACACACTTTAAACTACAAGGCAGAAACAGTATAGTATTAAAATGAATCTACAATGAGGGTCCTAAATTTTGCCTATACCCAGTTTCATTTAGGGTAAGGGATCTTTAACGAGTACCTGACAACGCACAGGCTCGAGACCACCGGCTTTACCTTCTGAATGGACGTGGTAAGCAGCATTTTTATCCCTCTCATAAAAATTCTAGAGGCCCGTGCTGGGATTGAACCCATGACTAAAGTCCATTCATTTTGTGTATTGGCAGCGTACCTTAACCACTACACCACGGGTGACTCTGATTTCAACTCTACTACCACATACAAGCTTCCCTAGTCGGGAGCAATTACCTCATCAAATCTACATACAGAGAGGCGCAAGCCTCTTGTTATTCAAATATTTAAATAGAAACAAATATTCTGTTCTTCATATCCATGCAACAAAAAAAGCCCAAACTCTAGCTTCTAATTATTCAAGAAATTATCATGTTCCTACTAAAGGCTCTACTCCAGACGTATTCAATATACACCAAAGATTTCTAAAGCATCCAGAAAATCTGGTTAATTCTCTTACAAATTAGCTGCTAATTACTCTCCTGTACTATTGTCTTAAAATGTTTAGTCATTCATACTCCTAACTTTAAATATTACCTTATAAGTGTTTATTTAAGTTCCTTTTTAACTTGCGAGTGACTGTTTAAAGACATTACCTTTTTAGTGAGTCTATGTAAATATCTAACGATAGGCCCTAGCTATTATTGACCCAAATTAAATTTTTTGTTCATTTTCTTCTCGTTTAATTTTAGAGAGTGGCCATTGTTTAACAAGCAAACTGTCAAGATTTTAAAAAGAAGCTTTTCCTTGAGAATTAATTAAGATCAGATGTTCAGATTAACTTAATTAAAAATTTTCTTTTAACTTTTTTTGTCTTTTTGTGGATTTGGAGAGGAAAATGATCTAACGAGACTGGTTCCCAGAAGGAGAATATAAATATATAAATAAATAAAATGTTTATTTATATATTGCACCATGTTAATATTTTACATAAAAAAATAATATACCAACATAATAAAAGTTCTTTATTATTGTGTAGTAGTTAATAGCACATAAATAATGTTATATCCTTGTTTAAGATTATGCAGTTATGAATCCTAAGAAAATAAAAAAAAAATACTACAATTTAAGTCTGTGGGCCTTAATCGTGTTAGCACTTATAAGTGAAAAACACAAACTTTATAAGCTAATTTTAAACTCTATATGGGACACAAGTCGTTCCATCCCCATCTATTTTTCTTGAAAATGATGGCAAGACCTTTTTTGCTATTATGCTCCCCCCTGTGGGGAGTTCGGCTGCCGCTAAACTAGGTTCGCTCGTGTTGAAAACTTCCTGTGAACTAAACTAGGTTTTACTCACTTTAAAATCCTTACATTGCTGGTTTTGTATATTCCTTACGTAGTATAATTACGTTTATGAATATTAATTATTAAAAATGTATTTATTCTTTATTAATAATAGTATTGTGACTTTGTTAATAAAATTAGTTTACTTCATCTTACAAATCAAAAAGAATTATCACAATATACATATGTACATGTATTCATTAAGGTTTTGATTTTGTTATGTTACATGCATACACACACACATATATATTATATTTATATATATATATATATATATATATATATATATATATATATATATATATATATATCTGTGTGTGTATGTTAGTATCCTAGGCTTTTAAAGTGTGACTGTTACTTTATCTGTCTAGGCAATAAAATCATCAAAACTAAACTCTTTGACGTTATAAATTAAATTTTATGTTGCACAAAGATTAAATAAAGTCTCTTAAAAACTATTAAATGCCACATGGCAGTCATGTGTTTTTATTGCGGCAGAAATTAATTATGGCAATAAATTTCACAAGAAAAGTATTACTATTATCTACTGAGCAGTATGAACTTCAAAACTAAATTGTCTGGCATACTAACTCACATCTTATGTACCAAGGAAATTAAATAAAATGCGCTCTTAAATAATAGTAATAAACGCAACATGCCATAAAATTTTGTCATTTCTTTACAAAATTAATTGTGAAAATAAATTACCGCAGCAATAAAATGCCACTTTATTGCCTATAGCTACAATATCTACTATAATTGTTTTAAGTATTATTTTATATTCGAAAATTTCGAATTACTTTTTCCTTGCTTTTCAGTTTATTTGGCGTTCCTCCAGACCATAAACTCTGTAGACATGGAAATTAACCAGAGAGAAACTTTTTCTCGTACCGATCTTTCAAACTATATTACGATTATTAAAGACTGACCATACAATAAAAGACAAAATACAACAGTATTAAACGGTTTTAGAGGTGTTTTAAAAAAATATAAAACATATATTTTTGGAATTCTTGTAGCCATGAACTCTTCGGATTTTATTTTGACCGCTAAGTTACCTTGGAAATTTTTCAAAAAAAGAAAATAAATAAAAACAAAGGTATTAATGTATTTATTTATTATTAAGAAAGTACATTGGTAAATACATTGGTTTTATTCCTAGCGGTCCCCTACCCAGGCACTGACCTCTCCCGATCCTCATTAACTTTAGGATCTGACTATAACCGTAGATATGCATATAATTATTAAGAATAATAATAATAATAATAATAATGTCTGTTTAGAGCCTTGCGGCTATTCATGCGCACATTTTTTTATGTTTTAATTGGTATTTTTAACGTTCTTCTATAAAAAATATTGTAAATTTTTACTATTTGATTGTATTTATAATCGTAGGTGGTCAGGTTACTTTTTCGATGTTTCACAATTTAACCTATAGGGCCTCTCTAGTAATAATATCTCTTTGGTTTTACTAGTGGTCTTACGTAATGCTGCCACCATAATAATATACAATTTTCTTATAACAAAGTTGGCAATACTTCCGGTTGCTGAATTATCATGTTCTATTATGACAAATGATCGATTATTCATAAAATACTAATATAAATATCGGTGCATTACATTTTTTAAGCATTTTAAATTGTATTTAACATTCTTATTTGAAGTCTTCGTCAACTAAATGTAGATTCTTGTATACCTTTACCCTTTTGAAATCTAGGACCTGTAAACCAGATTTCGTGTTATCAATGGAATTACATTGTATTTTCGGTCCCATCCTCCTCCTATATTATATAGTATTATTTTAAGGCTACAATAATAATTTTATCATTTCTTTGTTTACATATTCTTATAAATTCTTGCCTTGATTAAAGAAGAAATAATAATAAAATACAAGACCGATTTCTGTTCACTCTTTTGGCTTTAAGTTGTGAAATATTTATAAGTAAATATTTATTTATTGTAATCAACACCCTCAAGCGGTTTTTTGACGATGTAATACGCACTTCTTTATTCTGATTTGTTTTTATGTCTCCATTATCATAATTCAATTTACATTTGATGTATATATAGATTGAATAATGATAACAAGGCGTTACTCAGGGATAATCATCTCTTTATCAGCATCTCAAGTTTTCTTTCATTTGTTTATTTTGAATATTTTCTTTTTTTGTTATTCGTTTCCCTACAACAAACTTACTGGAATAAATATTATATTTCTTAAGTTGATTTATTTATTCGGACATTATCTGTAAATGTTATTTATTTGTGTATTTATTTACTTATTTTTAGATTGTATCAAAAAATGTATCAAATAGTTATATAATTTATCTTCCAAGGATGAAAAGAAATGTGTACTTTAATGTT
Organism: Microvelia longipes; assembly: GCA_018340805.1. Classification (NCBI taxonomy): domain Eukaryota; kingdom Metazoa; phylum Arthropoda; class Insecta; order Hemiptera; family Veliidae; genus Microvelia; species Microvelia longipes. The sequence goes on along the minus strand of JACMZG010001908.1, from coordinate 50,715,792 downwards.
TTATAAGTTAAGCAACATTCAAGAATTGCTGTGAAGGACTTTAACCCTTTTAAGGGCTAAACTTTAGGTATGTGAAGTTTTTTGTTCCTAGATGTTTCTATGAGACACGATAATAACTTTTAAATTATTAATTGAATCTAAATAAAACTTATCACGAAATTAACCCTCAATCATGACTCAACAACAATTTCAAAAATGTATAAAACCTCTAAAAACTTTCTGATCAGGATAAAATTAAATATGATGACACTACTAAATGTATAAAACACACTTAATAAGTTGTATTCAATTATCAATATTAGTTTAGATTTTATCTTTTTACTTTTATAACTTTATGTAAACAAATCTCGATTTTCGATTAAAACATTTGGAAATTCGTTTATATCGTGGCAGTATGCCACTTACAAAATTACTATTGCCACAGGACAACAGCTATGCGGCTGTGGTGACACTGAACCTCGTGTTGAAATTTAAGGGTTGTGAGAGAAAAAATTATCTTATGTGGTTGAAATCATGGATGGGAGAGGTGAATATTTTAGAAGGGGGGACACACTGATTATCATATATATATATATATTATATATATATATATATATATATATATATATATATATATATATATATATGTATGTATGTATGTATGTATGTACAAGATGTTTGTACCTAGTCGTATCTATGAGACACACGATAACTTTCGAACGCCATCTTGGATCGAAATGAAACTTTGTGGATAAATCAACTGTGTTAATGTCCGAAACATTATTGTTTATAAAATATAAGTGACGTCATTAACCCCCAATATGATGCCACAAACATTTAAATAATCACAAATATTTTTAATATCAAAATATCACGCATGTACTATGGTTAACAAGCATATGAAGTTACAAGGCCTCTTGTTTATTAAATTTACAAATATCTGTATATTAACTGTTAATAATTTTAGATTTTCTTTTCGTTTTCCCTTTTTCTCTCTTCTCCTCTCTTTTTGTGTATTTCTCCCCCTTCCAAAGTCTACTTTTCCTAGTGTTCTGTGTTGTTCTGATTTTATCCGCGTTACTCTTTAACATCACCTTTACTCTGAGTTAGCGAGTATAGTAAGTCTGTACTTTATGTGTAAGTCTGTACTTAAATTGTAAATCTGTACTTAATGTGTAACACTAATGGTAAGACTGTTACGTTTATTAGTTATTTTATAACTAATTGAAGAATTTTATTTCATGAATAAATTTAATTATAAATGTAAAAAGGTTAAAACCTTTTTAGGACAGTTTTCATTCAAGTAAGTTCCTCAAAGTCTAGGATATACTTGTTAGTTTAATCTGACGTTTAAACAGCCGGCTTAGCTTTGCTGTTATCCCCTTTCCTAAAAGTTGAGCCCTTTAAGAACGAGACAGCTCTCTAGTTATGGGCTTATATTTGCATGTAACGAGAAACTGTGTTAATACAAATATCTGAAAATTAACTGTTTATAATTTTAGATTTTCTATTCTCTTTCATTTTCTTTCTCTCCTCCTCTCTTTTCGTTTACTTTTCTTCTCCTTCTTTACTGGCTTTATACTTCCTAATTATAGTTAGTAATTACAGTTATAATTCAACTAGAAATAGTTTGATTATAATTAAACGTATAATTAAACTAGTTTAATTATTAATTATATAGTTAATATAAGTTAAACTAATTAAACATATAGTTAAACTATAAATAGTTTAATTATAATTAAATATACAGTTAAACTGTAAATACTTTACAGAAGGACCGAAAGGCCCTAAAACTGGCATTATTATTATTATTTGTTTATTTTAATAACTTGCTTACTTACTTTCATAATTTGTATTTATTTTGCTTTTACGCCAAGTTTTTGTGTTGTAGGGGAAAGAGTTTTTATCAAACCTCTGTTTCCTTAATGCATTTCCTTTTCTTGTAAAAGCTAGATCAATTTATAACTATTATTCCACTGAGAACCATATTTTCCTTGATTTACTCCCGGACTAACTTTATAATCATAAATTTCAAACAATAAAAAAACGTTCAAGACGAGACGAGAGGTAGGTGGTGCGGCCGACAGACCAGGGACATTTGAAACAAATGGATTCGTAAGTTTTCTACTTCTTGTTACTCAAAACACCATAACACTGGTTTGATGTGTTTGTTTTGGATCGTATCCAGATCGTGTTGAAGATATTTACCTCAGAAATGTTCTATCATCAAGAATCTGGTTAAAGTCGATTGTCAATCACTTATCATTAGGAAACCTTATTTTCTATTTTCATTCTGTCAGAAGTGTTCGGTAATTTAAGATTTATTGGTTTACTGCCCTATTGCCTCTATTCGCTTTTAAATCTATTTGTTCTATTGCTCCTAGGTCTAATGGTAAGGAGGAGTGTATTAGTAAAAAAATATGACACCCTTATTTTTTGTGATTTTTACTTTTCCTTATTTATACCGTAGGTATATAGGAAAAGTATTGTGTTTGCAAAGAAATTCGAAACGGGAATGTCCCCGGAATTATCCGTTTCAGGCGTTTTTAAGGCCTCGTAACTGGTTTTCACAAAGTTATTTGTCTGTGTGTGTGTGTGTGTATGTCGTTTATCATCGTAGTTCCTAGTGTATATGCTAAAGAGTTTAAACTTTGTACAAAAATTAGTCTTCCGCTGTTGTTGTCCTATTTGGAAATTCGCAGAGAATGAAACGAATGTATTTCTGAGAACAAGCGAAGCGAGTCTGATGGAGGGAGGATGACCGTAGCGAATCCGATGTGATGAGAAAAACTTCCGAGGTACCCTGTACCTGTTTTTTATCCGGTTTGTGCTTTATAATCTAAGTAGCAGCATCACTACTTTTTACTAAATTTTTCCGGATTCCGAAAACGCGTAAAAACGTTTTAAAACTAGGATAAACTGAGCATTAAATGAGAGCGAATAATGCTGTCCTGTGTCTATTTTTAAATGATGACCATAGCTTTGCATAACCTGTAGAATTCATCTGCGAATTTCCTTTGAAAAATCATGAAAATTGAGTTACAAGTAGTAAGATTTGGGGTTTCAAGCAAGAAAGCAAAAAAAATTCGCCCGGACCTCCGTGCCAGAATTATTTTAAATTTTTGTTTACTAAATACGCAATTTTAAATGGACTTAATTAAATTATAATTAATGTCTTATAGGTCTTAGTTAATATTCTTTTAAATATTCTTTAAGTTGGGAGTTTAGTAGTTGCCAAGGCGACGGAAGCTATTTATATCTGCTTGATAGTTGTAAATTTTGAGTTAAGTGTCAATTTCCCCTCTCTATAAGAAGGAGCAAAGTACACCTTTTCTCTTTTCCTGCAGTTATGATTTTAATTTCTTAAGTGAATACTTTTTTATACCAAACGACTAAGTTCTTTATCGTTTGTAATGGTTATAGAATCTAGAAGAAATAAAAAGCTAAATAACCATATGTAAGTTGAGTTGTATTTGTTAGTATCACACGTAATGAAATATCTGAGAAACTCCAAAACTTTATTGGTTCTTCCCTGTATATATTCTTATCTTCCTGTTCGGTTAAGTTAACCAAACGATAATTTCTTGTGTTTATATTTTTAAAGAGTTCTTACGTTGTATATTCTTTTCTATATGCCTTATAGTATATATCAACCACTAACACAACATATAAAGTGTATTTGCTTGATATGACTTTTAGAGTAAGGTTATTACTTTAAGTCTGCTGTACTTATACGTCGCCTAGCAAAGCCAGACTTTATCAAGTCCTCGATATAAAAGCTTTTTAACACAACAATAACCTTGCAACCCTGACAATATCACGATAAGCCCTTTCCAATCATCTTTTTCTTTTATAACATCTAAGTTTTTCTATAGCAGATCTGATTTCCTTCTTTTCTCGAATTACGTTGAAGATTATTATGTCACTTTTTTTTAGATTTTTTATCTCTGTACGCTTGTAAATTTATATTTTATTCTCGAGATTTCTAACATGACAATATGATGTCAATTACTAAAACGTTTTACCTTTTTATACTGTTACGTGCTTCAAAATTCTGTGTCTAGAGTAAGATACATTTTAAAAGGTTTTATATTTTCTATTTTATACCGTCTAAATTTAAAACCGAATTTAAAATAGTTTTTGTACCAAAGCTGGCACATGGATATATATATGTATAAATAGGTTGCGGCTTAGCACCATCATCAGCACGTGATGCAGTGCTGATGATGGCAACTCCAAGGGAGCTGCTTCTTCATCTAAAATAGCCCAATACTACTCAAATACTCGAAGTAGAATTTTTTGACACATAATCTGCATAGTATGTATTGTCTTTTTTCAAAAATGAAATTGGAAATATTGGCACGGGGTGCCTAAGAACTATTTCTTACCATATCGGATTATCGATATCGCTAAGCTTATTAAATAGATAACCTAATCTATGTGCATTGCAGTCTGTCTTCCAAATAGATTTCGTTTGTCCTCGGACAGTAAAAATATCCGTTTTAAATTTATCGCAATTTATGAGTTTTCAAAATGATTGCTGAGTCATATTTTTGCCGTTCAATAACTTCCATCAAAAATATTTTTTGGATAGAACAACTAGACCCTAATATTGATTTTGTAAGTTTCTACTCTCTATCATAAACACACTGAGGTTTACGATGATAACAGACGCACTTATACAGATGATAACAGACGCACTTATACAGATGATAACTGACGCACTTATACAGATGATAACAGACGATAACAGACGCACTTATACAGATGATAACAGACGCACTTATACAGATGATAACAGACCACTTATACAGATGATAACAGACGCACAGATGATAACAGACGCACTTATACAGATATAACAGACGCACTTGTACAGATGATAACAGACGCACTTGTACAGATGATAACACGCACTTGTACAGATGATAACAGACGCACTTGTACAGATATAACTGACGCACTTATACAGATGATAACTGACGCACTTATACAGATGATAACAGATTATACAGATGATAACAGACGCACTTATACAGATGATAACAGAGACGCACTTGTACAGATGATAACTGACGCACTTGTACAGATGATAACAGACGCACTTGTACAGATGATAACTGACGCACTTATACAGATGATAACAGACGCACTTAAACATATACAGACATACTACTTAGTAATAACTATTTAGGATTTTTATTTTCATTTGTTTAACAAAGTTTTTTTTTTATAATATTATTAATGAAGGGCTCCTCGCAGCAATATCATTATATTTGTAGGCATATTTTACTAATTACTTAAAATATTATAATTTAATACATATATTTGTCAAATATACCTCCTCTTAGTCTGAAAAAGGATATATTTATATATCCTTATAATTTATCAAATGCTTAATAATTGCAGGAGGCGGTCTTTATAAATAAATATATTATTAAAATTACTAACATAATATATATTTTTATTTACATAAAAAACTGCTGAAACTGAGAGAAAGATGCATATTTGCCAAATATTGTATTTTTACTTAAAACTATAGTTCATTTAATGAATAATAGCATTTGCAAAAATGTTTTAAAGTGTTCAAATTAATTTTTAAAGTTTACTGTTGTTGTTGAGGCATGCTGTTCAAGGCAGGACTGGTATCGCACCACAACGGATTTCGTATGAAACTAGGTGTACTTATTTATTACGTAAAGATATATACGTGAACCGAATATCAACTCAATTAGATTGTTCTCTGATTATTGCAATTTTTTAAAAAATGCACTCGAGTCATTAAATAAAAATTAAACTAATGCTGATAGTAAGATAAAACTTAGCACATATGTTAGTCTTATACATGGCTACATGCGTGACAAATCTCAATTTAACTCACATAATTTTTCCGTGTTTTATAATTTTTTTTATAAAACATATTAATAAATACACTGGGCGCTTCAATGATAACAAACACACACACTCAGACAACTTTGACAAAACTACTCAGGAAGCCTGAAACGGATAATTCCGTTTCATCCCTTTTTAGGATTTTTTGCAAACACAATACTTTTCCTATATACCTACGGTATAAATGAGGAAAAATAAAAATTGCATCGATATACCTGACAATTCGTGCTTTATATTATTTTCAATTATTATTACTGCGCCTCATAAATGATTTACAACAATATAGTTACAATACCACATCGTTCATTGTAAAACCAATCTAAAGGAGAACCTATATAAAACCTGCCTTCATAATATCCATCACCTTATACAAAGTATGATTTATGATAATTAATAATATGACGTGTACTCGATGTATATCTACCTGACCTAAATCAACAAGGAAATAAGTTAACAAAATCTGCTGCCAACTTCCTACACCTTCGCTTCGTTGTCAATAATTAATATCGACCTAAATATTCTACCATCTGCATTATTTAGAGTTATATAGTATCTGCGCTTTACGTCCTATGTTTGTTCTTCAAACCTACCGTTTGTGTTTACTTATAGTATAGCTTTATTAATTTTAATATCATTGAATTTTAGGATACGTTTCCTCATTTTACACGAGAAAAAGTACATAAAGTAGGAGTAAAAAAATACCTCGTCCCGTTGGTATATAGGAAAAATATTGTGTTTGCGAAAAAATTCCAAAACCGGGATGTGACCGGGATTATCCGTTTCAGGTGCTTTCAAGACCTCCTGAGTAGTTTTCTCATCGTTGTAACTCCCAGTGTATTTATGTTAGAGAGTTGAAACTTAGAACGAATCTGATGGGATGAGGAAAAGCTCCGAGGTACCTTGTACCTGATTTTTTTTATCCGGTGGTTGGTACTCGATTTATATGTATATATATTATATATTATATATATATATATATATATATATATATATTATATATATATATATACATACATAATATATATATATATATATATATATAATATATATATATATATATATATATATATATATATATATATGCGCGTACATATGCTTAATTTGAAAAAATTCCAAGGGGTTGAGTTGTGAGTTGTACATGTATTTTATGAAAATGGAATATGAAAATAATAAATTATTTAATATGTTTGTTTTGTTATTATTATAATTATAATTATATTTATTATATAATTATAAAAATATAATTATAATTATTATAATTATGTTTTGCTAAATCGGTTAGTATTGGTTCTAAGGCGGCTAGAAAATAAGTTTGGTCTCGAAGTACAACGAGGCATTGGGCCCTTTTATTTCTAAAGTTGATATAATAAAGGCTTAGGGCCATTTGAGATTAAATGATACCAATAACAAAAATTTAGCTGCGAAGCTGTGACAGGAAGGCCCCTGGGCACTAGCTGCGCCCAGTGACTAAGAGGCCTAAAGATCTTAGACATTTTTAAAAGAATTAGGGCGATTCCTTAAAAAATGCAAAATATCTTACCTCCAATTTATCGTATAAGTTCGGATTCACTGCGCTTACAATTCTTACATTTTCCAAAATTTAGCTACTTAGCTGCAAGATAGTCGCTAGAATCTTGATATTTTGGCGGGAATCCTAACGCTGGAGAAACATGAAGCGAAATCGAACAAATGATCGAAACGCTTCATTCTCTTGAGTTATTCCTATATCAGTTATATCTTTATATCTTATCAATAATATTTTGTTTTTGAGATATTTTCCGGTTTTATAATAATTCTTTGTTGTATTATGGTCTTTTAAAACTATTTTTTTATCCAGACTTATTGATTACATAAATTTAATCTATAGCCTCCGTTTCAAAAAAATATATAGTTAGGCTTGCTGCGGTATATTTTTGCTGCCAGCAGTAGCAAACGAAGCAGCTTTTTTTTAGAAAACATTGCTGGTTCGGATCTGCTTCGCTCATCCTCAAAAGATAAATAAAGATAAACCAGTCACTAGGTTATTGCCTTTGACAGAAAATGTAAACAGATCTACACAGTCAGGTAATATTGCCAGTAGTTAACCCTCTATAACATGACAATATTATCTTGATAACATTTAAATATGAATATAAAGTATTTTGTGATGAAATTTACAAAAATCCTATTTTAAACAGCCCTAAAGAAAAACAATATCATCATTGTTATTGTTTATCCATTAGGTCCATAGAAATATATTACTTGAGTGGGCATCTTATTATATTGAGAGGGCTCTCAGTGGCTCATTTTGAGGCTCTCAGGGGCTTTGTGTAACCTCATTGAAACCTCCTCCAAGAGTGAGTTAAGGTTATATTGAATTAAATTGTTTTCGTCATCCTGCACATTGTTTTGTGTTTTGTATTTTTAACGTTCTACTATATACTTATGTGTAACTTTGTTTTATTCTATTGTTAGTCGAAGGTGGTCAGGTTACTTTTTCGATGTTTCATAATTTAACTAATAGGGCCCCCTCGCATGAATAGCTCTATGATTAGATTTTAGGTGCTGCAATAACATGTAGGCATGACTCAGCCTAACAAACCACGTGTAATAATGCTATATTTAGTGATATCCACGTGGTTGAGTAGAGCTGTGGTTATATTAAGATTCATATCTTACAGTCCTCTAAATTAACAGCTTCCTTATTTGACTATTTTTTGAACTAGACAAATTATTATTTATTATGTTGCCTTTTTTGTTTCTTATTTTACTTTGTAATCCATAGTGGTATAACATGTTCAATAGCTATTTCTGCTGTACCTGTACTAGATTTTTGATGAGTTAAGTAAAGGTCTGTGGTGGAGGTCGTTAAAGCGTCGGTATTCACACTGACTTTTGACACCACGGTGGTCTGGGGTTCGTATCCCAGGTAAACACTCTCAGTTTTATATGATTCAGTCAAATAAATTATTGCTAAAATTAGAATATAGTTTGGTCTTCTACTACCTCCTTAGGTGGTTCCTGCAGGGTTTATTTCTGATGCACTGATAGGCTCTTTACGAGCATTGTTATTATTACGGAAAACCATTGTTATGGTTTTATTTTAAAAGATGAGTTCAAAATTGCTTCGTCTAATGTCTGTAAAATCATTCGATATCGAGATATAATTATAGAAATGTTATTAATATACATTTTTTTTTTGTTTTTATTTTTATACTGTGACAGAGATGTAATATATTGTGATAACTATTAATGCTTTATGATTATGTTATGATACGGTAGTATCAAATGATTTATTAAAATTGTATTATATTGTTTAAAAATATTTTATCCCATCAAAACATTTGTTTAAAAAAACCAAATCTTGGAAATGGTTTGGAATCTTATATTACGCCAAGAATTATTAGCCTCACACATTTGATTGGCTTCCTAGCCAAGCAAGGATTATTAGCCTCACACATTTGGCTTCCTAGCCAAGCAAGGATTATTAGTCACACACATTTGATTGGCTTCCTAGCCAAGCAAGGATTATTAGCCTCACACATTTGATTGGCTTCCTACCAAGCAGGATTATTAGCCTCATTATTAAAGCCACTTATTGGTTCCTAGCCAAGCAGTCATAAAAGGCCTTGATGATTTTACTTCGTGACTATAGTCCGCATTTACGGACTTTTTTAAAGAAGATGTGCTAAAAATTAGCATCAACTGAGCTTCTAAAGAGTTCAAATATGTTGTGCCGTGCATTGTATAATTATATACTGTTTATAGATTGTTTATTAGATTTATATGCTGTCTAGATTTTTATTCAAAAATATGGAATAAATATGCTCATTTTTTTTAACTTTTCTAAAAAATTAAATAACTTGTTGTGACGTTACTGTTAGTAAAGTATATAACGGAAGCAATAAATGTTTTGATGGACAAGTGTGTACATATTTCTAAGATAATTTACCTGGCATAGGTACCTCCGTGCATGTAGTTAATGTTGTTTACGAAACAGTCTATATCATGAAATGGCCAATGGTACAATTCTACCTGTTAAATTTACTAAAAATGATTACAAAATAACCGGTGAGGGGGCGATCGTCCCTCCTCTAGGTTCTTCAAGTGAGGGAAAAGGTAAAAAATAAAGTACGAAAAAAAGGAAGAAGGAAAAAAAATGTTTACTATTACATAAATGTATAATAATTCTTATAAAATAGACCCCTCCCTAAGGAATCTGGATCCGCCCTTGAATTCAAATTTGATTTTGAATTAACTAATTCAAGATCAAGACCATTTTAAAATCGTTTCACGTAAAAAACTAGTTTATTTACTACTTTATGTATAAGATGGATTCACGCCAAATAATAAACAATCATGAAGATGTTTAGAACGGGGAAAATAAACTCAAGAAAAACTTTTTGTAAGGGCCATTGAGCACAAATATACATATGTATAAGAAAACTTTTGGATACCAGTGTAATATACTTGTTATTTATTTGACTGCGTATTCTATTATACCTGTTTTAACTGTTGTCATTCTTTTTATTGTGCTAAATAAATTGCATGCGGAGTTTTTCTTATACTTTTTATTTCATGACCTTCTTTGAAGAAATTAATGAGTCGTTAAAAATTAAAACCAGGTTAGTTTAGATGTTTATGACGATGATATTGAAATAAATCGTACAATATTTTCGTCTCATGTAGTGTCCTAATGAGTAACACGTGTACCTGTCAGTGAGACAGACCGGGTTCGATACCGGTCGTGGTTTTTAAGATATTAAGGAGAGAGATTAAAATTCGTACTTGTACCGTCCTTCAAAAGGGACTAGGCCGATTGTTCCGAGCCAGTATGATGGTAGATCCAGTAATAAATTAAAATAAATTTCCTCATTTAAATTTGATTTTAAGTTAACCAATTCAAGATCAAGAACGTTTTAAAATTGTATCACACGTTAAAGAGCCCCAACCCTAAATGAACTTGAGCTTAGGCAAGATTTAGGATCCTTTATATTAACTCGGTCAGTTGGTGAATGAGTGACCGCTGGAATCGAAACTGATCTTCCTGTCTGAGGACAAGCGAAACGATTCCGAATACCTAATTTATAAGATATTTATAAATTAAGAATTTTTTATATGCTTTAAGGACGAGCAAAGCAAGTCCGAAATCGAGACGAATCCGCATAGCTGATTTATGATAAATGCTTCTATTAAATTTTTACCTAATAATAAATTTTATAATGATAATTAAATAGTATATTATTATACATTTTATAATAATAATATGTATCATAAAAATGAGAATGATATTAAAATAAGTCGTACAATATTCTCGTCTCTTATAGAGGGTCACATGTAAACAATATTAGTTTCGATATAATAAAAATAATATCTTTTATGTGTAACCATTTAGAAGGTTCTAAAACCATTCTAAGTTGTCACTAATTTAATTTAAGTTCCTTAATTCATCTCCTATCCTTCAATTAAATAATTTACTACAATTTCATGTAAATTATCATAAATTACTTTTTGCCTCGCTTACCCATTTTCATAAATAATTTAAAGCAATTTAGATCATTTCGACTTCTGGTGCAATCTTCATAGAATTGCATTTTGTAGCGTATGATGAACCGTCTAGTTATTACGGAGCTGTTTTTGTTTTGTACGAGAAAAGAGGGGACATTATAGTTAATAACAACGCTCTATATTACCATCGGGCTGTAATCATATGTAATTTGTTCCATATCCATACTGACATTCATAATAGTTAGTGAAAAAAAACATTTTTAGAAGGACATCTATTTGTATTTATAGTCTAAACATTGTTTTTTCTCTGCTTCCTGAGTGGAAGTTAAGGGGTTTATGTTTTCTATTTCATTCTAGCGCGTTATATAGGGTTTATGCTACGTACTGATGCGTATATGAAGCGTGTGTTACATACACGTAATACTGTTTTATATTTG
>JACMZG010001908.1:50683204-50695559 GCA_018340805.1 Microvelia longipes | reverse complement strand
TGATGTATGAAGTTTTATAGTGATAATATTATAGTGAATGTTCAAGAAGTGAATAAACCAACCACCAAGAATTCAAAATGATTATTAGATTTAATAACAAAATTAAATAATCAATAGCAGATGAAAATATTATTGAATATAAAAAACTATTAGATAACGACTTATTAAAATAACATTATTTGAAATATGATTCTACTCATAGAAAAGAAAAAAGTTGCAACTTATCTTAAAGAAATAGAAAAACAGAAAAAAGAAAAGAAAGATATCAAGATAAATTATCTGATAAATTAATAATAATAATATTTAAAAAAAGAAATAAAAATGTCTTTATTAATAAAGAAGAAATTAATCGTGAATAGGGATATTAAAAATCTTCCACAACCCCAAATTCTTCCAAGTAAATAATAAATAAATAATGATAAAACAAATAATAAATCGAGTTGGTCAAGTGTTGAAAGCGATGATTCAAGTTCTACATATACATTAAATAAAAATGAATGCGAATCTATAATAAGTATTACTGAAGATGAATCTATAATAAGTATTACTGAAGATGAATCATAATAAGCAATAATGAATGTGGAGGGTATATTGATGAAGTGAAATTAGATCTGATTAGAAAATCCTTATTTTCAAAAATCTAATTCCTAATGAAATTATTTCAAAATCTAATTCTAAATGAAAATAAACTGATAGCGGAGCAAACAAGTTGATGAGGCTGATTTATTAGGTATAAAAGAATTAGGGTTTTTAGAAAAAGATCTTACAGAAGATGAAATATATAAAATAGGTATTTTAGGATATAATGATAAAGAACTTACAACTGACGAAAGTGTTTCATATGAAATTAGAACAAACTATGGATAAAATAAAATATAAAGATTGTTCTAATGAAAATTGTTCTTTTAAAGATAAAGATATTATTATTATAGATTACAAATATTAAAATTATCTAATATTAAAAATAATTATCTAATTAATTTTAATAAAGATTAATAAAAAACCAATTAAATAACCTTCCTAAAGCGAATTAAAGAATTAGCACCATCATCTTCTGAAGAAGAATCTTCATATGAAGAAATGACTAAGAATATGAAGAATATATATTAAATTAAACCCAAATAAAAAAGCCTAAAGAAAAAAGCTGAAAAAGGAATGATCAGAGACCTGGTTGAAGTAGAATCTACATGTTCAGAAATGTCTTCAGAACTCCATTTTGTAAATATCTAAACCTAACCTGAAATAAAAACATAAATAAAATAAATCTAAAAAAGAAGATAAATTCTAATAAAAGAAGATAATTCTAAAGAAGAAGAATTTAAAGGAAGTTCAATTAAGTTCCCACACCCTTAAGGAGAAGTTCCCACAACCCTTAAAAAAAAAGTTAAATTAGAGATAATAATGAAATTCCTGGAATTTATAATCAAAGAAGATAATATCTGAAGCCCTAATATTATCAGCAGTTTAAACATGATTCCTTTAAAGAAATATCTAAAGAAGAAAAATTAAAGAAAAAAATAATATGAATTCCAAAGAAAAAATAAAATGAATCCAAAAAAAATAAAGCTGATATAAATGGTAAATGCAATACAACAACCTGAATTTAATGAAACAGGCAATTTTCAGAAACATCATCTAATCACCGATACTTATTTATCTATTAATACTAAATTAGAATTTAGAGAAACTTTCATAAGATCGCTAATGTAATAATTTTTCCTAGAACAAAAGAAAACGATTTTAATTTATTATTCACCAAATTTAATACAAATGATGCTAATGAAGATTATCGAAAATTTGTGATTATGTTCGTAAACAAAAAAAGATAAAAAAGAAAACACCTTATTTTATACTTATATACAAGGTGTATATTAAATAAATAGCCTATGCATATATTATTAAAAGATATTAGTTTAAAACAATAAAAAAGATTATTTCATTTTATAAATTTGCATTAGATTACCCTGTTCTACTTGATTGTGATGTATCTTGGTCAACGGTTTCAAATATTTAAAGTAATAAAACATTGGTTTTGATTTAGATAAGATGTATCGGAACATTCAAGAAATTTTGATATCCACATTATCATAAGAGAAATAAATGAGCAGCTTTGATTGTTTTAAATAATCGCCTCTAGTGAAATTACCTCCTCTCATAGAAATTAACCGCTCTCAATAGAAATTAATCCTCCTCTAGAAAAATTAACCTCTCTCATAAATTAACCTCTCTCATAGAAATTAACCTCTCTCATCAGAAAATTAACCTCTCTCATAGAAATTAACCTCTCTCATAGAAATTAACCGAAGTCCCTTATAAGATTAATTTTTTATTTTTAATGATTTCTATTTTTGTTTCTTAATAATAAATAGGTAAATTAATATATAATATAATTTTAATTAAATGGTAATTAAATTAATAATAATTTAACCTAAGAAAGAAATCATTTCTTCTTTCTGGATTTTTTTTTTAATTATATTGAATTAATCTTATCTTTTAAGCTCTCTAATTCTTTAAGAATTTTATCATCATCTTTCTATTTCTTGTACATTAATATTTTTATTAAATCTTTTATTCTTTACCATATTCTTGCTGGTTTGAATTTCTTCATCTGTTAATATATTATCTTCTAAAGCTTTTTGATGATATAAAAATAATTTATTTCTTACTTCTGTTATTTTTATATTAATTCATTATATTTCTTTTTTCTAGATTTAATTAATCCTTTGCTAAAATTCCATGTATAACTGAATAACCCAAAGGAATTGTTGTAATTATTGTTGTTACTATTATTGGTATTAAAAATCCAAAGAAACTAAAGCTATTAAAATTGCTGATGTTCCACCTATTAAAGTTCCTATAAGAATATCTGTATATCTAATTCCTGAATCAAAGTTTTTCCATCTTGTATAAATTTTATTATGTTTAATCTTTTCATCCAAATACATTAAATCACTTTCAAAATCTACTAATCTTAAATTTGCTAATTTAGTTTTTAAATCTTGAATTAGATATTCATTTATATCATTTTCTTTATTTTCTTGATTTTTTTTTTCTTAGGATAATTTATTAGATAAATATTATTATAATTTAGATTTTATTTATTATTAATATTTTTAATTTTTTAAATAATATTGAATTAATTTAAATTTTTTTAGTTTTAATTTTTCTTCTCTTCATGGAATTTAATAAATTATTTTTTATATTTATCATTATTATATTTTTAAGGATGATATATTTTTAAAAAATATAATAAGGTTCATTATTTTATAATGTTATTGTTATTATTTATTATCAATATTATTTTTAAAATACTTTATTACCTTTCTCAAGCGTAATTGTATATTTTCTTTAAAGACGAGTTTTTTGGATTATATAATAATAATTATTATTTCTCCAAATATAATATAATATAAAATATATCATCTAAACTTATAGATGTTTCTAAAACAAAAATTATATCATCTTTTTTCCAATCATTTTTATTTCTAGAGATACTAATTATTTTACAATTTATTAAAATAATAATGGAAGATTATTATATAATTGTCTAGATTCAAAAGAAAAAAATATATTTGTATAATTCAATTTATTTTATAATCTTTTAAAATATTCTATTTTTTTCAGGAAAATAATTCAATTCTATTTTTAAATAATTAAATAATTCAGGGTTATATTTCCTCTTTTTAAATTTACCATAATTTCATTTAAATCAACACTATAATTTTTTACTTTATTAAAACTTCTAATTTAATAAAGGATTAATATTATTAGATTGTTTTATTTTCTAAAGGAATAATCTTTTTTCTTAACATATTAAAATCACAACAATCTGTTATATTAAAACTTCATTTTTAATTTAAATAATTCATCAAAATTTTTCTTTTCTATATTATTACTTGTACAAAATCATTTTAATTTAATAAAAGAGAATTTACTTTATTAATTAAATCAATTTTTTTCTTTAAGAAATACTTCCTTTTGTTCTTTTCTAAATCATAATTACCTTTATTGTAATAGTCTTTAAATTTTTTAAACCATATTTAAATAACCCAAGGTAACAACATCTTTGGTTCTTTAGGATCATTTAAAACTTTTAGGGAAATCATAGAATCACCAGTTTCATTAACAAATTTATTTTCATTCTTGAAATCTTGTAATTTTATTTTTGCATTTAATTCTTTAATAAAATCTCCACTAGATGGATTTAAAGCTGCTCCTGTAAAATCTGTCATTCTCTTATGATCTTTTTATTTATTATTTTAAATTAATTTTTTATTTATTAATTAAAAGTTTATTTAAATTATTTAAATTATTTAATTCAAGTATAATTCTAAATTCAGAAATAATAATTCAAATAATTTTCTTTTTTTATTATTAAGAGAATATAAAAAATAAAGACATAATTGTCCACATATTTGTTTCATAATGTTGTAATTGTTCTTGATTATATTTCTTAACAAAAGGTTCTAATTTTTCTAAAGGTTTTAATCCAAAAGAATCAAAATAATATTTATTTTTATAAGCAACCCAATGAGTTCCTTTGATTTTCATTTTGATAATTTATAATATAGTTTTAAATCTTTTTATTATTATGAACAAGGTCTTCTAATTCATTTTTCATTAATACTTTTATTTCTAAATTAAGAAAATTAGCCATAGAAATTAAATCAAAATTAGTTGTTGTTGTTATTCCAAATGTTTTTAAGAAATCTTTATAGTTATTTTTATATTCATTTTTTTTTATAGTTTTTAGTTTTTATTTAATTTAAATAATAAATAATAAATAATAATTATGGACAAAATAAATAAAAAAAAATTAATAAATAATCAAATAACATGTAAAGCTGGTACTCTCTTAGTGAACTAATAATGAAATCTTTTCTTTATTAAAATCTAATAGTTTATTATTTTCATCTTGTACTTTAAAACTTATTCTAGAAATATAATCTGTATTAATTTTACTATAAATTATTGGGAAGGTTTTTCACTTATTTTAAAACCAAAGGGAACAGACATTACAGGAAAAGAATATAGGATATTAGATTCTTCATTATTTAAAATTACTAGATACTAAATTACAGTAATATTTATAAGGGAAGAATCCATAATATTAATCCTTTCATTTGAAATAATTTTTTCTTGTGTTATTTGATATTTATTATTAGTAAATCCTAACATTTCATTAAAAAAAGATTCTTTGTTAAATTCTAATTTTAATTCTTTTATATTTTGATATTCTGGTTTTATAACATTAAATTTCTTTATTAGAAATAAAGAAATAAACTTTTACCAGTTGTTAAATCTACAAGATCTAAAGAATATTTTATTAATTTTTCAGCAATGGTTTTTACTTCATAGCTCCAGGTTTCAACTTTTAATTCTTTTAAAGAAAATTTATTATTCTTTTCTGTAATATTAAAAATAATATTATAAACACTAAAAAGTACTAATCCAATTTCATAACTTTGTTCTTTTTTCTAAATCTAATGGAGTTTTTAAATTAACCTCTAATTCTGAACTAAGACTGTAACAAGAAATTGCCAAGACATTTTTTTTATTATCTCTTTATTAATAGTAAATTAAAATATTAAATTATTGTAAATAATTAATTTTAAATTAAATTAAAAAAAATAATATTAAATATTTACTTTATATTTATTATATTGTTCTTTTGTAATTAATTTATTTTTTAATAATTTTAAACATATTTTAGAAATATCTTCAGAGGTATTATCATGTCCTGCTTTTTAGCTGCAATTAATCTTGTTAATTTATCAAAAGATTTTATTTTATTAATTGGGGTCTCCTTTACTTTAAGTTTTATATAATACCATCGTTTCTTCTTTTAAAGTTCTTTTTTTTCTAGAAGTTCTTTTCTCTGTTTTTAAAAAAAATCAAAAAGTTAATTTGAATTAATAGATTATTAGTTTTTTGTCCTTTTCCAAATTCACAATATAATTTTTTCTTGCTTCAGATCATCTGAACCATACCTAAATTAATTTTAATAATTCATAATTATAAGATTTTTAAATGATTAATATATTTTTCATTTTTCCTAAATATTTTTATATTTTTTTAAAAAATAATTTATATTATTTCTTAATAATTTAGTTTTAAAACGTATTGAATATTTTGTTGTTTCTAAATTTTCAAGTAAAATAATTATATATTTTAATTTTTCTTTAATTATTTCTTTATTTAATTTTTCAGGTTTTTAATTTTTTTCTTTTTCAATTTGAATTTTTTTTATTTCTTACTTAATTCTTCATTATTTCTTTAAATACTTTTAATTCATCAATTGTTGGTTTTTGTTGTATACCCTAAATTTTGTTGTAATTCAAAAGAACCCATACTTTCATTAAAGAAATTATCATATTTCTCTTGTGACTTTATTAATTTTCTTAAAGTAATAATTCTCTCTTGTACATAATCATCATACATTTTCTTTAATTTTATTTTTACTAAATAATATTTTATTTAAGAAATAATTTTTTATAGTTTATAAGGATTTAAATAAATACCATCTCCTTACTTTCTAAAAAAACCATTTTTAAATTCTTTGTTAATATTTAAATTAGGATTTATATTTTTAAGATATCTATGAATTGCTTGTCCTTGATAAGGATCTAAAAACATCTTTACCTTCTATTGGTTTAAATAAATACCATTCCTTTATAGAAAAAATATTCCTTTACTATTGGGTTAATTCTTTTAATTAATTTTTTATTACTTTCTTTCTTCAATTTTAATTAATAATTCTTTTTTAATTTACTATTTTCGATTTCAATTCCTTCTTTTGAGCGCTCTAGAATTTTAACTGTATTTGCTATTGCACTGCTGCTCCGGCTGCACCTGTTAATCCAGCAATTATACCTGGTATTAATGCTAATAAAAGGAAATGCTCCACCTAATTTTTCTGATTCTTCATTTATTAATTCTTTAACTTTTTTATTTATCCAATAATTTTTCCATCTATTTTATTGTTTACATTTCTTAGATTTTAATAACTTTAAAAGTTCTTCTTCTGTTGTTTCGTTTTCTTTGTTGGTTTTTCTTTATTTCTTTTTTATTTTATTTTTTATTGTTTTTTAAATTTTTAAATATTAAATATTAAAATAATAAATATTAATTAAATTAAAATAAATATAATATAAATATTAAAAATTTAAATAATAAATTAATCTAAATAAGGAAGTTCTTTGTAATTCATTTTCATAAAATCTCATTACTATGGAATCACCATCAAGATTTTTAATATTATAAGTTGGTGGTTGTCTTGTAAGAATTTTTGTTATAATAAATATTTCCTTAGTCCATTTTGCTATATATCCTTTTTCAAATGTTTTAAATCCTCGTTTATCTTCTTTTTGTACTTTATATTTAAATACCCTAAACATGATCACCTATTTTAAATTTGGTTCCTTATTTTTATTATTTAAATTTTTTTACAGGAATTTATCGGATAAATTCTTTTTACGGCTTCATTAGGGAGAGAAGTCCAATACTTGAATTTTTAGTATTATTATATTTATTTATTAATTCTTCTATTAATGAACGATCCCATTTTTGATTATCTTGAATTGTAAATCTTTCCATAATTTATTTTTAAATGTTCTTATAAATCTTTCAGCAAAAACACTTTTACCATCATGGGTATCTGTATGATATAATTTATATTATTATCTTTGTAAATTTTTTAAATTCTTTGAAATAATAGCTTTTTCACGATCCCACCAAAGATATTTTGGAACTTTATTATAATTATTATTTTCGTTAGCTTCGCGATCAAATATTTCTTCATAAGCTCTATAAGTGTTTTAGATGTTTTATTTTTTATCAAGGCATAATAACAATATCTTGAAAATAAATCAATACAAATTAAATATATTTATATCCTTCTTTGAAGTAATTTAATAAAATCTATAAGATCACATCCCCAGGTATTATCTAATTCAAATATTTTTACTTTAATATAATGTTTTGTTTTATAAAATTGTTTATGAAGTTCGTGCTAATTTTCTTTATTTTCATTTACTTTTCCATCTTATTATCTTTAATAGAATTTTTTTTTTTCTCATCTTATCCTTAATAGAATTTTAGAATTATTAATATTTCCCCAAATACAATCTTAGCTTTCATTGCTAATTTACTAATTTCTTTGAACCCTTTCAGCAAGATTAGGATTAGGAATATTATTTAATCATGAATTAAATTTACATCAGCTAAATGTCTTTCTTTCAGATCATCTTCTATAAGCAATATCATGTTTTAAAGCTCCTTGATCAACTCTTTAATTGGTTCTTCACCTGTTTTGGATTATCATTTTCATCTAATCTTAAATCTAATCTTGTTCCTGGACCTGTATAATTATGTTTGAATAAATGTCTTTCACCAGGATATATTTTCCATGTAAAAGGTTTTAATACTTATTTAATTTACTTATGTAGATCGCCTCCGTCCCTTGATCTTTTATTTTTTTAATTTCTTTATTAACTAAATATTATTAAGAATATCTTTATTTATTTTCTATTATTAAGAAATTATTAAGGTTAGAACCTTCATAATTATTTTGTTTTTAGTTAAACAATATTTTAAAAGAACTGCTTTTTTAATTTTTTTATAACTTTACACATAAATTCAACACAAGATTTTTTTATTTTTATTTTTTTATTTTTATTTAATTCTATTAATGGTAATCTACTTTTTTTTATAGGTTTAATTTTTTAATATTACTTTATTTCTTAGATACCTACTTTATTTTAATATTATTAAATTTTTTCAAATCTTAAATATTAAAGTAGCTTAAAATACTAAATCTTAAATTTAAATCTTTAACTTAATCTAATAATCTTAAATCTTAAACTAAATACTAAAATACTAAGTCCTTTAACATTTTCAACCAATAATTTTATTACCTGCTAATTTTAATTCAACTTGTTTTCTTCTAATATTACCCAATATAATTTACCTTTAAAATTAGAATCTTTTGTTATATGAAGAGTTACATCTACATTATTTATAGATAGTTTAGGATCTTGTGCTGAAACATTCATAAAAATATTGGATAATATTTCACCCATTCTAATATATCTAATTGTGGATCACTAAAAATTCTTGACAAACATCTACATAAGCTTGATAAGGAAATATTACTTCATTTTCATTTGTGTTGAATTCCATTCTATTAATAGGATAATAAACATTATTTAATTGTATTTGAATACTTTTAAGATAGTAATTTTATTGTTTTAGCTGCTCGAGTTATTGCTCTTTATCATCTTTTATTTCTGTTATTTTGTTGTATTATTTAATATAAAAAGATTGTATTTTTCTGAAGCTTAATTCTGGATCTTTAATTCCAATATTATATATTTTGGTTTATAGCTAAATTACCAAGTTTTATAGAAAATTTGTTCCTGTATCCATTGAATAATTACACAATTTCTATCTAAGTTACTTTAATGCTCTAAAGTAATATCTTTCTAAAAGATTAATTCCATTTTAGGATTTAATGTCCATTCTGGAATATGTAATTCTAGTGTAATTATTTTTAATTTTGCTTCTGTGGCTGCATCTCCAAAAATAATTTTTGGTTCATCTTGTTTATTTACAATTACTTCTATAAAAACATTAAATAATAAACGATTATAATTTGTTAAGAATCCAAATAACAGATTCAATGGAAAATAATCCTTCATATTTTTAACTTTGTAGTAAATTGTTCTGAGGTCTCTGTAGCAAATTTTAATATTTAATTTAATTTTTAAAAAAATTTTTAAAAAAATACATGTATGACCCAGCATGGGATAATTTTGCGTTTGTATGACTGTAGCAAATATTTTAATTTTAATTAATTTTAAAAAAAAAACCTTTGAAAAATTACGAAAAACTCAGAAAAATTTTCAAAAAATCTTTGAAGAAATCACGAAAATCTATTAAAAATTTTAAAAAAATTATAAAAAATCAAGAAAATAATTAAAATTTTAAAAAATTTTTAAAAAAATACATGTAATGACCCGATAGCATGAAAAATGCCTGGGGGGGTAACAAAAAAGCCGTGCTATCGGTCATACAAGCCTCCCACGAAACCACCAATAAGATTTATATTGATTTATTTTAACCTTCTTGGAATCCATCTACCCAAATTTTAACATTGTTGATATTGTTCACAGGATCTGTAATTTGTTCTACTGTTGAGAACCTAATTTAATCTCATGTCGTAAAAGATTAGGAACCAATTTATTTTCTAGGTTACTCTTAGCTGCACTTTGTTTAATATTCTATTTTGTAAATAAATTTTGAGCAATTACAGATATCTAATGATTTGTGTTTGCAAAGATTGAAATTGTACATCACCAGTTTATTTATATTGGTTAACTTCTGTGTTGTGAAATTTTTAAATATCATTTTTATATATTACTTGAGGAAATTGGAATAATCTAACGTTGTTTTTAATAATTTCCATGTTTATTTCTTTTTCATTTCTTAAGTGTAAAAATTATTAATTCTTAATTAATTATTTTCTAATTTCTGATTACTAAAGTCCTAAACCTATTAAATCCTAAATATTAATAATAAAGATTAAATCCTAAATATTAAATCCTAAATATTAATCCTAAATATTAAATCCTAATATTATCCTAAATAAATAAATATTATCTTAAATCGTGTATCCCCGTACGGCCGAAGTCCCGAAGGTTAAAGATGGCACTCAGCGAAGTCCCGAAGGTTAAAGATGGCTAAAGGTGGCAATCCTAAATATTAAATCTTAATTTTAAAGTTTCTATATAATTCTTTTGGGTTATTTTAAATTATCAGAAAGTTTTTACCACCGCTCCTTTTATTTTTTTTATTTTTAAAATCGTCTGGAATAGAATATTTTGTATAATCTGTTTTCTGTTAATTGATCTTCACATATTTTTCATTTTATTTTCATAAGAACTTTAAAAAAGAAAAGTGCTGATCATAAGAAAGAATAGTTCCTTCCTCATAGTAAATTATTATATCTACTTTAGGAGATTCATGTTCTCTATTAATTTTTCCATTATATTTTAGCTAATTCAGCAATTTTCTTTTACCCAATTGAGTACTGAAAGTAAGATTCTTTTTCAGATACGCATAATATTCTGTTAATTTTTAAAACATCTTATGTTCCATTTAGTAAACATTCTCTATAATAGCTATTTTTGCTCCTTCTTTTTCTTTGTCAGAATATCTTGTTTGTCAAATTTCATCTGTTATTAATTTTAACTTGTTGAATTCTTCATCAAAATATATTGTAATATGTATTTCATTGAGTTTATATATTTCCTCTATATTTTCTTTTCTTCCATAAATTTTTATAAGATGATTTTATTGAATTAAGTTCCCAATAATGTCTTATTTGTTTTATTTCTTTTATCTATAAAATCTGGAATTTTTAATTCTTATTTTATTTATTATTTCTTTTTCTTGTCTTTCTTTTCTAAGTCTTTCTTGTCTTTCTTTTTTAATCTTTCGTTTTCTAATCTTTCGTTTTCTAATTTTAATTCTTTCTGTCTTTCTTTTTTAATACTTTGCTTTTTCTTGTCTTTCTTTTTTAATCTTTCAATTTTTTTCTCGTATTTTTCTTTTATTTAATAATTCTTGTTTCTTTTTCTTTCATTTCTTCATTTTTCTAATTGTTTCCTTCTAATTTTGTCTATTCAATTCTTGTCTTTCTAGTTCTTCTTGTCCTTTCTAATTCTTCTTGTCTTTTTTTAATTCTGGAAAATCTTCGTATTCTTTTCTTTACTTCTTCTATATTTCCTCTGTAATACTTTACTTGTCATTCAATAACCTATTAAATATATTTTAAACCAGGACCATTTTTATATAGAAGAAAAAATATTTATTTATATTTATTTCTGCGGTTGCCGCTGTGGTTGTATTGCGACGGTTTTGCGTCGGTTTGCGTCGTTTCGCGTCGTTTGCGTCCGGTTTGATTTTTATCTATAATCAAATATATTTTACTTATATAATTTTTAATAATATTAACATCTATTCTTTTTTATTTAATTTACTTTTTAATTGAATTTTTAGAGTTTTTCTTTTAATTCTTTTTTCTTTAATTCTTTTTCTTTAATTCATTATCTAATATATAAAATTTGAAATAAATCTTTCCCATTACTATCTCACTAGAATTATTTATAGGACGAATATGAAAGTATATTAATTTATTAAATATTTCCTTTAAGTATAAAACCATTTTATATTTTACAAAATTTCAGTAATAGAGATTTTTACAAAAATCATAAACTTTAGATTTTGTAAATATTTCTTCATTCAACCCATAATAAAAGTCATTTTATAAGTTAGTATTAGTATTAATTATTTA
>JACMZG010001908.1:50602511-50682895 GCA_018340805.1 Microvelia longipes | reverse complement strand
AACTGTTTTGACTGCAACTTAACGAACCCGTCAACTGTGTTTCCAGCCCATCTACCAATGTATCATACCCTATTTATTCGAACTCCAACGTAATCGGCAACGTTGTATACGTTTAGATGTAAGCTATGCGATGCCTTCTATATTGTGAACCGCACACCACTCAACTACCGCATTAACAACACGAAGCTCTGTGACCATACCTCATTCACCTCCCGGTTGCCAACCATGAATTATCACACAATATTTGATGCGTGCTTTATGTTCGTATCCTGAAAAACCCTCACCCCATACCTCAGATCATGACAGAACAAATGGAGCAAGCCTACCAGTTGGTGACCAAATCTAAAACCCCAGGAAATAAATTTAGATATTTTTGCCCTTTTATATTAACCTTCTTACTTATTTGTTTACCTTTATTTATTCACTTTATTATATTTTTTTATTTTATCTCTTGTCACATCCTTTTTCACTAGCACTAATTATTAGCTGTATAAACCCATTTTATTTTCTACATCACTCATGGTTTTCATTCTTTTTTACATTAGCATTATTTATTTCTATTATTTTTATTTTTATCTCCATTATATAGTTTGTGTTATTTCTAGATTTGTCATAACGATTGTATTTTCTCCTTTCCGTTCCTTTATTATCCCATCCTACTCCGAGTGCGTTTTTGTGCGTGGCACATAGTTTTGTATTAAATCGCGCGAGTTTGAGTAGTTAAGTTCAGTGCCGCTTGGAACCACCCACCTCACGGACTACCTAACATTAGTTATAATCTCATCCGTAGTGCCAGCATACCAAACCTTCTGTATTTTATAACTATACAACGCGGCGGCTCTGCCCTCGTCACTCGGGACTTCCCAACCTTACCTGACCAAGAGACATATGTCGAAAATTTTCAACCCCTCTAAATCTCTTCGCTTCCCTCCTGTAGTTATTATTATTATAAAAGTTGTGTATATATATATATATATATATATTTTTATATCTTGACTCGCAGATTTCTGCATCCTATTGTACAAAAGTACAAAAATTAAAGGATGCAGAAATGATAGTATTTTCTGCATCCGACTTAAACAAAGAGCAATGTTGCCAAGGGGTACACGAACCCTTTTGAGTTTTATAAAAGTCAGCAAAAGTTTTATAAATCCTAACATTGTTTTACTGGGAAAAAACTTTCATGTTTTTGGGGCGTTCAATCAAATAAATCTGGAGTCAGAACGACTCCATTCGTTTGGATTTCAATTCTTTAAATGAAGTCAATAAGACCATTTAAAGCCCTATTTAAGGGTTCCCAGGTTCAAATTTTGTAATCTGCAAACGTTTTTAAACATTAAACTTACACTTTATTAGTTTACAAAATCAAAATAATTCTGGGAAATAATACGCATTATTATTTAAGTTTTATAACTTAGGCAGTTGTGTCACAATATGTTATTTAATGTTTCGGGATTTTCCAAAGAATACATTGAAAGTAGCATAAAAAAATCAGTTCGGGTACCTCGAAACTTTTCTCACACTTCGGACTAGCTTCCTCGTCAGTATGTAAATAAGTACTTTAAAATAGACATTTAGCAAGACATGTATTGTTTACGGACCTTCGCGCCAAAATCATTTAAATTTTAGTCAATATGGGAAGAGAACGTCATGGTGAAGATATCCAATGGATTTCCCCATTCAGTCATAATATGTTCACATACCGTTATAATTTTAAAAACAAATTTTGATCCTATTCCCCACATCAATTTTAGTAAGTACTTGTTTTTATGAGCTTTTGTCAAGGGTTAAACTGAACATTTAAAGAAATACGTCCACACTAATTTTTATCTTGACCTTAAACTTAACCATAGAAACCAGTCCAGTAAAAAAATACCCATCTCTTTTCGATTTATTAAAAAAAACACCTGTGGTGTTTCCCACAGAGTATTAGATACTCGTTCCTAACTAAATTTTAACAAAGAAACCAGTCCGGTTAAAATATACCTATATGTTATCGAAATCGAGTTATTAAAGAAAAACACCTGTGGTGGTTCCCGCAAGTAAAATTATTTGACTCCGCATCTCCTCGCTTTAGATACTTGTTCCTTAGTATATTTTATCAAAGAAACCAGTCCGGTTAAAAAATACCTATCTGTTATCGAGTTATTAAAGAAAAACACCTGTGGTTGTTCCCGCAAGTAAATGAGTCAAAATCCTCAAAAACGTATTTCTTTAGACAAAAATCAATTCGGCACAGAAAATACCGATTTGGGATTAAAAATATATCTTAAGAACCCATGAATTATGTAAAAGTAAATATTGCAGACTTTCTGCATCCTACGTTGCACATTGCACTTGGCAACTTTTCTTTTTGTATAAGTCGGATCCAGAAAATACCATCATTTCTGCATCCTTTAATTTTTGTACAAAAGGATGCAGAAACTCCGTGAGTACGAAGCTATATATATATATATATATATATTATATATATATATAGTGGGAAACTAACATTTAAAAAAGATTATGTTTTATTTTTATTTTTAACACAAAATATGATTACACTTTAAATACATATTCTTTTATCACATAAATACAAAATAAAAATTCTAAATACTTTAAATGTTAGGGCTATCTGTATTTTGCAAGATGTATAACTTTTTTTGGACAAATAGAAATAAATTATCATCCTAAAGACTATGGTCTTATAAAATGTTTTTGTTTACTTAGATTGAGGTTATTTTATGACAAGTCAACACAAAAAATACATTTTTGGACTCGATGCCAGAGATATTATTACTAGAGGGGCCCTATGGGTTAAATTTTGAAACATCAAAAAAGTAACCTGACACCTTCGCATATAAATAAAATCAAATAATCAGTACAAAATTTCAATAAATGATATAGGAGAATGTTAGAAATACAAATAAAAACACAAAAAATGTGTGGGAAGCCGAAATAAATTGATTTAATATTACCTTAACTCACTATAAAAGGAGGTTGCAATGAGGTTACTCAGAGCCCCAAAAAGATGTTTCAGGCCTCTGAATGTGTTGAGATAGGCTATGCCCCCTCTAGTATATATCTCGATGCCACTGATCTTAAAATAATCTGGTTGACATGTAGGCAAAGAAAAAAATTGCGTTCAGGGTCCCGCTGAAACTTTACCTCAACAAGTTGGGTTTGCCAGTCTTATCCTCAATACTTAAGACTCGCTTCACTTGTCCTTAGAATATAAAATTTTTACAATTTATACTGCAACACTTCTTGGGACTTCACTTCAGATAGTAAAGTACAGTGGCGGACTAAGCTGAAAGGGCCCGAGGAGGATTTGACTCTAAAAGGGCCATAAAATACATCTCAAGGGGCCCAAATGGGGGGGGGGTCCCATATTGCTTCTCTAGTAGAGGGGTCCAATTTTAACGAGAGTAGTATTAATGATTATAGCAAGCTTAATTTAGAAATGCTCTAGTATGGGACCAACGTACTACAATCAGCTACCAAATACTTTACAACAAATTTCATCTCTGTATTGCTTTAAAAAACAAATAACCCAATATCTTTTAGATCAGTACCTCAATAGGGCCTAATTTACTCACTTGACAGCGATTTATTATGTATTATATCCATATTAATATGTATTGATTATAAATGTAAAGAACATTTAATTAAATTAACTTAAAAATAAGAATGTATGTATGTATGCAAGTTTTTTTTTTTTTACTTTTAGGAAAGAGGTTTTTTTTATTTATTCTAAAACACTTTAGAATAATGTTTACACTAATATAAAAACACTATAAAATATTTTTTAAATATTTTATACAAATAAATGAAATGTATTATCTAAAGAATACTAGAGACGGAGCCCTCGCTCTAGGTGTTTCTAAAACACTTACTGAGGGCTCTCATCAATAAGTAAAATGATGTATACTAGTGTATTATAAAATAAGATTATTTTTTGCCCTATATAGTTTTTTTTCTTCTTAAATCATAAAATAGTCTTATTATTAGAATAGAAATTAGCATAATGAATATGTATGTATTTTATTGATATGTATGAATATGTACTGTATTTTTTATTGATGGAAATAAATATTATTATTATTATTATTGCTTAGTACAGCACACAATTAAAATCAGTTGAGAGCGTGGGAAGTGTTGAAAAACCAATGAAGTAGAATAAAATAGATATTTTTTGCTAATAAAAACTTGGTTGATAATTTCTTGATTCGTTGACTGATCTAAAACATTCACGTAATTTTTATACAATCTCATTTTTCTTCATAAGGAAATTAGAACGGATAACTGTTTATAGCGAATTTTCAAAGAAAACATGAGCTTTGCTTCATTATAGAGAAATTCTCTGTAATGAAGCAAAGTTGTAGCTGTAGTATGGTTTTGAAGTTGAATTAATTGTCAAATTTATTGATTTTCTACTTTGTTTGGTTTTAAAAAAAATATTTTTTACGCTTAAACCCATAGGATTGTATCAGTTTTCCCCTCACTCTAATAATCCACCCGAGTTTGTACACATCAAATCATCAAGGAAGCACAACCTCCGTACATCGGGGCACATATAATTTGAACACAGTATGTCAAGTTAATCTAGCCTAACAAGATTCTATCCAAACTCACTGCTCTGGCTAGTGCCTGCAACTAGTTCACAGTCTGCCAAGTTCATCTAGACCAGCTAGTGCCAATAAGTTATTTTTACTTATTTTACTGATTGTAACAGATGAGATTCCAGGTTTCACTATAATGATGTTTTCTTATCTAAATATTCTCCTGAGCTAGGAAGTTCACTTCTGGTTAATAACAGGTCATTGCTTAAGTCCTTTTGAGCTTGTTGAAGAGACCATTGTATTTCATTTACTTAAAAAAGACAGCTTTGGGTCTTACTTTTAACAGGTTAACCTATAATATTTTATAAATAAAAACTAGGGTAAGTCAAGAAAGTACAACAAATAAATAAAACAGAATATATTTATGTAAGAAAATTCACACATATAAGTCTTAGTTCCAGTTAGAGTTGGCTTGTCCCCAAGCCTCAGTTGTACCGGACCACTCAGTGTCGCCCTAAACATAACATACAATAAAAAATATTAGCAATAACAAAGAAAAATACTAAAAAAAGGAATAAGTCTCACTAGCACTGGGAATAAAAAGTTTTGATAACAGTCCAAGGATGATCGAAGAGTCTGAAATCATGCGATAAAAATAGGTGGTTCTGAAGACGAGTGAATCTCTGAAATGGTGAATATGAGGGTAGGGAATGCAATTAGGAGTTAAAAAGTTCCCGAGTCACCTCAAAACCAATAAAAGAAGTAAGTCTCATGGTGTGTTTATCAATAACTAATAAAATAATAGATCATTTGACAAAAAATCTCTTCACAATTGCAACAATAAAGGACAACAGATCATCCAACAGACCAGCAGATGGATTCATTTAATTTTTTATAATCCAAGTCACAAGATGACAATTAACCTTGTCAAACAACATCATTCATACGTTTAAATTTGAAATGGTGTTTTAGCAAGATATCATGTTTTATGTCCTATTTGACAAATAAAGGATGAAGAGATGAGAACTGTATGTTCTGTCATCTCCTCAAAGATGTAAGCACACTGCATGGAGTAGTGTGTCGCTGCTAGTGACTAGATAAGATAATCTATGATAGGCACAATGGACCATTGCTGGCTAGTTATCAAGATTAACTTAAACACACCAAATTTATGGGATGATACACACACCAAGGTTCATGTGATATCTCAAATATGAACTTACTGTCTCACTCCAGACTTTAACTGTAGACTCAACTGAACCTTATACTAAGATCATTCAAAACAGTAGCGCTAGAGGAGTTTATCATATGATAAGTAAAAGAGTTTCTTCACTTAATTACTTTATTAAAAAACAAAGCCGGATTTCGACCCCAAAAAGATGAAGAAAAGGAAATAGATTATTTATTAGATCTTTTCATTGTTGATACTAAATACAGACTCAACAATGTATTTAACAGTCTGTATTCAGTCTCAACTATGAAAAGATCTAATAAATAATCTTCTATTTCCTTTCCTTCATCTCACCGGCACTGATGATGACATTTTTGATGTTGAAAGCCGGCTTTGTTTTCTAATAAAGTAATTAAGTGGAGAGACTCTTTTATTTATCATTATACTTCTACTTAAACTTAGTTGACTATCAACTTTTAATCACTCTACCTAGTTATTAGAAAGAAGTCTTAGGAAACTTCTAGATAGAGGTTCAACACTCTATCTGACTCACTCGTCCTCAACAGAGAGGACACGTGCAGTTATAATGACCTGGACTATACTATATTTGTGATTCAGTCTGTAACAGTGCCACCGTCACTGATAAGAAATTGATGACGAAAGGGTGATCGTTATTTAAGTCATTATGGGGCCTTTAAGGTTTTTCTTATTTGAGACGATTATATCTTTAAATTTTTCCTCTGAGTGTTTTAAATTAATTAATTGTAAGGCGTTTGAACTCAGTAGAATCAAAATTTCATTGAAAATAAGGTTTTAACAGGATGTCACAAGTATTTAAATTGAGTGTTGAGGAGATACGAAGGTGAAAATCACAATATAGTGTTTTATCTCATTGATTGTTGATTAATTTTACTTTTGAATAATTTTAGTTAGTAAAACTAAAATTCTCATTTATTTGTCATGTTTTATGTCCTATTGATGTCTAATGTCCTATTTGACAAATAAATGATTACTAACCTGGTCAGACCAGTCTTCAGTGGCGGGTACTGCAGCTCCTGGTGCAGCCACAGCAGCAGGGGCTACAGGAGGAGCAGCTACAGGGGGTGGAGCACTCTCATCAGCCCAGGATCTGATAGCACTTGGATCTGCAGCATCAGTCCAGGTCTCGGCGCTGTATTCCTGCTCCACTGGTTTCAGAGCACTGGCTGCAGCACTCACTGCAACAGCCTGTTGCTCTTTGCTTGCCTGCTCTTCCTTCTCAGCCTAAACACAACAAATATCCCAATGTGAACTATTCAAAATTGGTAAATCAGATAATTCTCAGATCGGTTCCTAGCGGAAATGCAACAAAAATAATTGCCAAAACATGTGACAAAAATGGTTGTCACCTTTTTAAAGAAATATTTGATTTAATCTTGTTGATGTTTATTTTACATGAAATATTATGTCAATACAGTGTTGCCGAGTTAAGAACTAGGAAACTTTTTGTCTGTAAAAAGGTGTTAGCAATCCTCTTATTTCTCCACTCAAATTTGGTGATGGGCATCTAAAACTACCAGATAATAACATAAATAGTTTGCTTTTATTTGCTATTCCTTGAGCAATAAAAATATATATCAGGAACTGTAAAAACTAGTATTGCTTTTCAACTATGTAATTATCAATAAATATTATTGTAGTAAAGAAAACCAAGTGGAATCCTAAAAAAGTACAACTGTGGCTTAGAACAAAGAGAAAAATTAAGTTTAAGAGAAAACAAGAATAATGGACATCAAACAAAGTGCTCTCAAAAAGCAACCAAGTTTTCCAAAATGATCGTAAACTTTTTAAAATTTCAAAATGAACTCTCTTACAAAATTAAATACTTCACTTAATCTTCTGAAGGGCAGGGTGCGTTAAGCTCTGCTGGCACCCTGAGTTAGATGTAATGAAACAGAATGAGACATGATTTCATGTCGAGCCAGATGTAACATTGCATTTCCTAGGTGTATCTGGCACAAATATATTGTGTCATGAAAAAAGCTATTAAAATGCAGTAATCCTATGCAGTAAAGTCATAGCTATCATTGTCTACAAAGTCATACCTCTTCAGGATCCCTGTAGAAGAAGAGATCCACCATAACATCCCACTTGAGTTCTCTAGCGATGGAACCACGGAGCCTGAGCACTTCACGAGCAAGTAGCCACCACATCAAACCAATAGAATGAACTGACTGAAAACAAAAACACAATTTTGTAAAAATAAACACATGCTTATGTCTCAATTTACACTCATTTACTTCTCTAGCGGGTAATTAGGTAAGGGTCTTACTTCTTTAATTCTAAAACTTATTAAAATGTTTTAACAAAACTCGGTGTTTCTTTATTAAAAAAACAAGAAATAATTTATTTATTCATCAATAAGATAAAAAATGAAGAAATACTAAATTATTTTTAGAGGCTTGCACTCTAAAAATACTTTCCACTCTCTTGGGAGTAAAAGTAATTTGTTATCCCTTGGGAATAATAAGTGTTTCCTATTATTGGAGTCAGAGCCGATTATGACCATTTTTTTAGGGGTGGTATCCTCTAAATTTATACAGGGAACTGATCAATTTCTATAACACTTTCCCAGGGACGTGAACCCCCAAAATTTATAAGGGGGACCCAACAAAAAAAATTGACTCAAAATCCATTTCAGATAAAAAAAAGTTGTTTTGAGCAATAGATTTTTTTTAATTCTTATTATCTCATAATAAGAATTAAACAATAATTCTTAATCATGGGAAGCAGCACCCCCAAAATTTATAAGGGGGTCCAACCCCCCTCCCCCCCAAAAAAAAAAATTGAATAACATACAAACAAAACGTATGAATAAAAGAATATAACAATAATTTAATGACAGCAACGTCTGGAGATAAAATCTTCTGTGCACCTTGGGAGTAAAATGCTATTTTTCTCTTACAATTAAATACCTCGGCTTCGCCTCAGGAATTAAATGCTTTGGTTCCCTCGGCTTACGCCTTAGGAAACAACTAACTGCTTGGAGAAATAATAGCATACTTTACTTCCTCAGAGCAAGTTAATTTTAATTGTAATGGAAGTCATAATACCTATGCATTATTTCAGCAAGCACATCATGATTTCATAGTACAGGTGGTACTACATCATCAACCGGCAAAATAATAACAGCAAAAAATTTAGAAACAAATCATACAACAATAAAAAATGTTTTGGTCACTTTAAAATTTATCAACAAACCACTACTCAGTCATTTATAAGACTAACAAATGTGCCAATTTTCATCTCATTATCAGCATTAGTTTAATTTTACTGAATGGAATCATTACGTTTTATAAAAAATAATCCAACTGACCAGAAATTTGGAAAAATAAGTTTCATTACAATGAAACTATGTAGGCTAACATATGTAGTTAATGTTGGATTAATGTTAAGCAGGATTGAACAAAGTCAGTGCTAGATGTTTTTACTGTCATAGGACAAGCAAAGAAAGTCCAAAGACATACCAAAATATAAATTAGGTGAGGAAAAGTTCCAAAGTACACGATTTTTACAACTATTCCTTATGTTTAGTCAGGTATAAGGATTTAACAGATCTATACATGAACTATTACTAGGTTACCTTGTTGTTGCATGGAATGGCAATGTCGACGTATCTAAGAGGTGAATCAGTGTTGCAGAAAGCAATGACTGGAATGTTTACGTACGAAGCTTCCGTGATAGGTTGATGGTCGGCTTGTGGATCTGTTACAATAAGCAAGCGGGGCTCTCTGAAAGCAGCCTGAAACCAATTCACACAAAATCATCTTTAAATTAGGATTTTATTCTAAACATCAGAATCACTGTTTTTTAACAGTAGACAGGCTGAACAAAGATAACCTCATGAGGAGGTCTTTTAAGTTCATGCCACACATCATATTCTATATATCCTATCCTTTACAAAAAGGTTTAATTTAATAACTTACTTTTTATCAATAGAAAATATTGAAGTCTATATCTGGCAAAATGAATATAAAAACATACAATTAAATAAAAACAAATACAATTTTGCCATTGACAAAAGTTAAGTGAATTATCAATTTGTCAAATCCTCCACATAGTCACAGCATTGTTTAGAAAATGATACCCTCATCATAGCTCTTATCAGTCAGTGCTGCCAACTTTAATAATTTACTACAGCTGTCAATAATGTCACATGACATAGGTCAGTGCTTCTAACATTTGTTTACTGCCGCCCCCTTACTAATATATGAGGCCCTCTCCTTTGTCATATTTTATGGAATGATAAAACTACCAATACTTATTAGAACTTATTGGCCTCTAGCTCTTTCCCTTAAAGCTTATTAAAATGGCAATGGCTCATGCATCTTCACTGAGAACCCCGCTCGCCATAAACTTGGTTCCTTTTCAAGTGCGTGGTAGATACAGAACTGTGACTGCATCCTCATAAACTGACTGTTAAAGAAACATCCCTCAGAAGCTGCTTCTCAATAGAAAAAAAAATTGTGAGATATTACTTGTAATTAAAATGTTATCATTATGACTGTTTAGAGCCATACAGCTTATCAGTAATAACCTCAACAGGAACAACATCAGGTGGTAGGGGCAACCATTACACTAAGTGTATTTTAAAGCTTATAATAATTAAGGTTCTGATTTGATTAAGTTCTTCATCTAAGAAATTCTCATTTAAAAGTACCTGGATCTGATTGGTGAAAGCACCAGGAGTGAATCTACCAGCGATGGGAGTGGCACCGGTGTAGTTGGCAAACTTTAGCACGGCTCTTTGTCCCATCAGACGAGACGAGATAACGTAAACTTCATTAGGATGTTCGATGGCAACTATAGCTCTCGCTGCTAAAAGAAGTTTCTCCCAAGTGTGGCGAATATTAATGATCCTCACACCTGAAATTAATTAATGTAGATATTTTGGCAAAAATTATATAATGTGGCTAATTGTAGACAGGCATACAAATTGTAGACATGCATAAAAATTTACAAACCACATAGAACTACAAGTATAATAACAGCTATGGAAGTATAGTGAGCATCATACAATACTTAATATTAGTGGTGTTCATAAAAACCTCAGGATCATTGTCAGATGAAAATTTGTAAACAACTTGTACATAAGATCTCATGCGAGGATCAAATTACCAATATCTTATCGTTTTCATAATGATATTCAACTCTTATCCAAATAAAACATATTGTAATAGGTTGTATTTGTGTTGTAAATCACTGCATCAACCAACAATGCTTTTAAGGTTGGTTATTGGTACAGCAAAATTTCTAAAAAACTCAAAATATTATTTATTTTTTAATAAGTTAAACATAAAATAAGAAAGAAGAAAATTTAAAAATCCTGCTAATAAAACACCACATAATCATATGTTTTAAAATGAGCATAAATGGAGTCCATCGTAATAGAATGAAAGAATAGAAAGTCTCTCCACAGTTTATAATAAACTGTGGAGAGACTTTCTATTCTTTCGTTCTATTACCACATAATCAGTTCAAACCAAGGACAAGTATTTCCTTAGTTTATTCAGCAAAAAGAGGATCTAGAATTCTCATATGAGAAAAACTTCAAAAAGTAGGGCACTAAAGTTTGAGTTGTCTCACCCTCTCATACCAGACCAATTGATTAATAACAGTAAAATTACCATCAGCTTTCCTCTTGTAAACATACTGTTCCATCTGGAAATCAACATTCTCGCTGCCAATGTGAGTGGTTGCGCTGAGCATCTTGGTGACATCGTCCTCTTTGAGGCTCAATACATCTAGCCCTCCAGACATCGTAACGTTTATTTATAGCAAGGTGGTTAAACCTAAACAAATATTCAAGACTTTAACACTAATACAATAGGTACAGACAGATAGATCACTACTTAGAGGTCCTTGACTTGGTTCTGATTGTTATTCGTAAGTTGTTTTAAGTATCAGAATTAGATGTGAAAGTTAGTGACAAGGGTGAATTATGAGTAAAATTAGTACAATATAATCCATTTTCAATGTTATAAACAATGTAAATTGTTCACTTCTAACTCTGTGGATCGTATGCAGTACGATATCTCAATACGATAATATTAGTTGTATGAACCATGCGAAGAGAATCCAATCACATACGCTAGAACTAAGGAGATGGAATCTTTATGGATCCCCAATACGCCATATGTACCTTCAGAGGTGATCATATTTAACAGATAAACTTCTCGTCAAACTTTTATTTCACATAAATATTAGTTTTTCATAGAATGAATTTTGGTGTAACTATATTATTATGCAAAGAAATCACAATATAATTTAAAATATTTTTTCTTTTAAATTTCCTTAAAACCAAAAGTGAACCTTCGCCATAAAAGTCGTGATGTTTCGGCGGGATCAGTTATCACGTAATCACACACAAATGACTAAACAAATAGTACTTTCACACACACTTATAGAACCACGGATCGTATAGAATACGATCTCCCTATATGGTAATATTAGCTGTATGAACCATGCGGAGGGGACCCGATCGCGTATGCTATATAGATTCCATCCCTATACTAGGGAGATGGAATCTATATGGATCCCCGATACATCATATGTACCTTCAGAGGTGACCATATTTAACAGATAACCATCTCGTCAAACTTTTATTTCACATAAATATTATCGTTTTAGATCAAATAACTTTTGGAATATTACTTTTTTTAGTGTAACATTATTATTATGCAAAGAAATTACAATTTATTAAATATATTTTTTGTTTTAAACTTCCTTACAACCAATAGTGAACTTTCAATATTAAAGACGCGATGTTTTGGCGGGGTCAGTTATCATGTAATCTCACTTGATCGACTAAACAAAGATGCTGTAAGAACCATAAAGTTAGTTAACCGTATTGCATGCGTATCCAATACGATCGCCTGTTACATACGCTGTGTGTACGTAGTAAAATATGGTGCAAGAACCTTATTGTATTAAATGCGTATGGAATACGATCACCTGTTAAATAGGCTGTGTGTACGTGGTATTTGTTTGGCGTTCTTCTTGTTTTTATTTACATCGTTTTGAAAACTACTTTAAAATTAATCATAAAAAGTATATAATATAAAACTACACAACCAAACTGAACTCTACCTAGAAATGTAAAAAAACTGATTTGTCTTTTCCCACTCCCTTCTTGCAGGGATTTTTTTCTTAAGAATCGGCGGTGCCTGCACTGACCTGTCAGGATTTTTTAAGTAGTCGATAGACTTAGTACGTTCACACACACTTTAGATCCGCGTATCGTATAGAGTACGATCTCTCAATACGGTAATTTAAGCTGTATGAACCATGCGGAGGGGATCCGATCGCATACGCTAGAACTAGGCAGATGGAATCTAAATGGATCCCCCGATACGCTGTCTTTTTGTGTGTGTACCTTTAGAGACGATCGTATTTAACGGATAACCTTCTCATCGAACTTTTATTTCACTTATATATAACCGTTTTTGATCAAATAACTTTTGGAATATTATTTTTTTTAGTGTAACTTTATTATTATGCAAAGAAATCACAATTTAATTAAATATATTTTTAGTTTTAAACTTCCTTATAACCAAAAGTGAAGGTTCACTATACAAGACACCATGTTTTGGCGGGATCAGTTATCACTCGATCGACTAAACTAATACGCTGCAAGAACCGTGAAGTTAGTTGACCGTATTGTATACGTATTCTATACGATCCGCGGGTCTAGAGTGTGTGTGAACGTACTATATACGATCAGCGGCTAAAGTATGCCAGGCCGCGCCAACATTTGATTGTCAAATAAGACCAGCTCGTTAAAAAAAATCATTGATCCCATTTAAAAACAGAATTAAAACTAGTTAAAGCATGTTAAACCTAAAAATTATTTTGATGTATTATTACAAATGGCAGCCACGTGCCCGATCATGCCGTGTTTGTTTAACTTCAAGGTAAAAATTAAGGGGAAACTTTTTGCAAATTAAAATGTGTTCGTAAATAGTCCAAATAATTGTCAATTTATAATGAAATAAGAAACATTAAAGAAATTATAATTGTTTTAGAATAGAAAAAGAACTTACGTTAGTAATGCCACAGGAGTTCGTCCACGTTAGGTTGTGAAAAGATTGTTTAACAGCAAAATGTCGTGTAGTAAACGATTCATTCGTTACCGCAACCCTACATTAAACGCATCAATGGCGGACAGATTTGAAACTTGGTTTTTAGCTCCACATGCATTCCAAAATTTGAATATTTTCACTTTACCAGATTGTTTTTTCTGCTTCTCGATTGTTCTTTGAAGTCATGATCACCGTCACTACTTACTTCTAAATAAAATTTAGGATATTATTTTACTTAATAACTTTTAGGGCAAACTCCGTTTTCTTTTTGAATTTATAATGTACAAATAACTGCTGCCTTTAACCTTTATATAAAACCATAAATTATAACAATAAAAGCCCCCTCACACAGGTTATTCCTCGAGGGATTGTTTTTATTCTTCTACCACTATGTAAATTCTATGTTAAAATGTTGTACTATTTGTAAAAATCTAATAACATATTAATGCTGTTTATGTATATATATATGTGTGTGTGTGTGTATGTATGTATGTGGGTGTGTATGTATGTATGTGTGTGTGTATGTATGTGTGTGTGTATGTATGGGTGTATATATATATATAAATGTATGTATGTGTATATATATATATATATGTATGTATGTGTGTATATGTATATTATAATAACTTTATCAAAAATTCAATCTGTACATTATTTCATTTTATTCTGTTAAAAGTAACATTATGTAAATTTTTTACTATTTCTTTTGTACTATTTTAAATATTTGTATTTGTAAGAAAAAAAAACAATAAAAGGATTTTTTGATTTGATTTGATTTGACTTTCTTGTGGTGCAAGTGTGAAAATTGTAGGCCAAACTACCACTAATTTTTAACATTCTTATATTAAAAATTTATGTTCTAGATCATGGCTTTCAACATGATATAGAATATATTGTATTAAGGGGGAACATTAAAAATGCCAAATGATTTTTTTTCAGTCCTCTGAAAAAGCCCAAATAAAGAATCTAAGATGTACATCTTGTTAGTCAAAGCTGAGCAGCATGAACCAAGGTTCAAAAAAGGAATCTGTTAAAAAAAGATAATTACAACTAGTCTTTTAATTTATCTCAAGCTCACTGGAGGGTGGAATTACGTCTTGTGGTGGATTTTTTGGAACAAAATATAGAAACACATTTTACAAACTACTTCATATTGCACATTAGTATGGTTATAATTAAACCATATGTTTTTTAATTTATATTTTATTAAACTCACATGATAACTCATTTTTAGCCGAAAGCACAGTTCTTTAATTAATCATTTATTTGATTTTTAATTCAAAGATGGATTCTTACTAACTCTTGCCGAACTCCTTCCCTAAAAAAGTCAATTCTCCGAGGGGGGGGGGGGGTCTGTATTGACAATATTGAAACCTTCCCACATACCACTCTACGAGCCCTGCTTTCACAGGGCTTGTATTCTTTTCACCTCTCTTTTTACCATCTGAGTGCAATCCCAGGATTGCACCCCCATATTCAAATCAGGTAATCGGAACTCTGTCAACGACTACAGACCTGTATCATTATTAAGCCCTTTTTCTAAAGTTTTTGAAAAGTCACTGTTAGTCAATATAAATAAATTTCTTAATAAATACAATATCCTTGCACCAGAACAACATGGTTTTCGTATTGGTCTTTCAACTCACTCTGCCAGTGCTAATGCCTTTCAGAAAATTTTACACTGTATAGATGATAAACTATTTGTATGTGGACTTTTCTTTGACTTTTCAAAAGCTTTCGATCTTATGGACATTCCACTCCTGTTATGGAAAATCTATAGAATGGGTTTTAGGGGTGCAACTTTTGATTGGGTTCGTTCGTTTTTGCTTAATCGATCATTTGAAGTTAAAGTAGGTCAGCATAAGTCGAATAAATTCTTTAATAAATGTGGAGTGCCTCAAGGCAGTATAATAGGTCCGTTGTTATTCCTATTATTCATAAATGACCTTCCTGATTGGCTACGTAGGGTTTGTCCCGATATATATGTTGTAATGTATGCAGATGACACATCTGTCTTAGTTTATGCCAAAGATTTTAATATATTAGAAAGTAAAGTTAACTTAGTTTGTAAAGCCTTTTTTGAGTGGTGTGTTATTAACAAGTTAGTATTAAACACTTCAAAAAGTGTCTCTATGTTGTTTACAAATAGGACAATTCATAAACCTATATCTATCTTTATTAATACCAGTCGACTATCCACTGTGTCTTCAACCAAGTTATTAGGCTTAATTATTGATAATTCTTTTAAATTCATGGTCATATAGATTTAGTAATAAAAAGATTAATAGTTGTTACCATTTACTTAGAAAACTTAAATTATTTAATTCACCGGACGTTCTCATAATGATTTACTATGGTTGGGTGTATCCGTTCCTGGTTAATCACGTTCTAGTTTGGGGATCTAGCCCTGGTGTACAGCGTTTATTTATCTTGCAGAAAAGAATAGTTAGACTAATATATAATATCACACGCGATTCAGCCAAGCCAGCTTTCATTAAATACAATATCCTACAGTATATTCTATCTATATTTATGAAGCTTGCAAGTTTGTAGTTAAATACCCTGATAAAATTTCTAGTCATCAAGAATTCCATAATTTCAATACTCGAAATAAGTCCAACATTTGTCCTGTCCCTTGCCGAACGACATTATATAAAAAGTCACCTTATAATATCTCTATTTCATGTTTTAATAAGTTACCTGCGTATATTAAGTCTGTTAGTGAAGTCATACCTTTCAGTAAAGCTTTGAAGAAGTTGCTGCTTTCCAAAGCCTATTATAGTCTTAATGACTTTTTATATAACTAGACTTTTTTAATTGTTAATTAGATTTATTTTATTTATTGTTATGCTTTTGTTAATTGTCAGTCTTTAGGTTACATTTGTATGTCTTTTATTTTATTACAGTGTATTACTTTGTTACATTAGTTGTTGTAAGGTATTTCTAATGTGATATTAAGTATTATTTTTAATAGCGTAAGTTAAATGCTGAATTATTGTACTTGACATGTTACATACCTATGGGTCTATAGTAATTAATAAAGATTATTTATTTATTTATTTATTTATTTATTGTTTCTCTTACCAGCCTCTCAAGCCGATGATGGAACTATATTAACCCTAATACCAAGAATTATAATAGGTATAGAATGTCAGAAGATACACAAGAGTGTCAGAAAGAAGGTAGGGGTAATCCTCTTGTTCTTTATTATCATTATTATGGCACAAATGTCTACTTGAAATTGGTTATTATTATAATAGTTATTTTAAGCACCAAGGGAGTAAAGAATGCTATAATTTTCCTGAGCAGTTAGTTGAAAGCATTTAACTCCCAAGGCAAAGCCGAGAGAGGTAATTGCAAAGGGAAAAGAAGTATTTTACACCCAAGGTGCATTCAAGATTTTATCTCCAGACGTTGAAGTTATTTAATTATTGTTATATTCTTATTTTCATGTTTTGTTGTATTTTATTATATTTTTTGGGGTTGGACATACACCCTTATAAATTTTGGGGGTGCTGTCCCCCAAAAAAATAAAAAAACAATTTTATTGCTCCAATCAACTTATTTTGACCTGAAACGGATTATGATTTGATACATTTTTTTGGTCGGGTCCAACTTATAAATTTTGGGGGTGCCGCCCCCGGGGTAAAAATGATGAGTCCCTTGTTACTCCCTAAAAACTTTCTGGAGATAAAAAAATATTCGGATAAAACAGTTAAATGCCAGGAGTAAATCTCTAAAAAAAAGAAGACAGAAGCTCATTCTTGTAGTTGGAACAATGGAACTACCAATTTATATACTAGTCTGAAATAATAATTCCCCAGGACTTACTTTTCTTTATCTATGTATCCTTTGCCTAATCTAATTCTCTTTTTTTTATAATTCGGTTTATTATTTTATTTAAGTATTGATACTTTGATCTTGAATACACTAGTGTCATTTGTACCAATTATCAGCATCAATCCTTTGATCAAAGATGATTAAGTATACTAAATAAAAGGTATACTACATAATCTTTGCCATTGAGGTAGTGGTGGTAAGTAAAGCAGTTCTAAAAAAGTTTCAAGTAGCACATTAAGCTTAAGTTTTAACCAACGCTTGAAACTTCAAGCAGTGGCCCATTAAATCAGAAATATGAAATTAGCGGCCCAATTAAATGCTTGGCATCTTTCATGTTAGCACAGATCCCACAAATTACCATCGGAGAACAAATAACATCAAAACCAAATATTTCATCATTCAAGAAGTTAAATGTGATTGACTAGATAACTTTTATTTTTTATGGTATTTTCTTTTAGATTCAATTGAATGGACACCATACGATAGAGTGTAGCGTGTTAATTTAAATTAGAGAAAGTGTTGAATGTATAATTGTTAGAATTCAAATAAACGTGAGTAACCTCTAACACAGAGGACTGAATGACCAGTAAATTAGAGTTGTTTTTTATCTTTCATTATTAAAAACTAACTTACCATTCACATTTAAAAAAATAAAATTAGTGCGATTCCATCAAATTTGACAAACTCGTTTTTTCATAACTTTATAGTATAACACATGGTTGTAATCAGTTGACAGCATGGGAAAAATAATGCAAGGAAGCCAATAATGAAAGCCCTGAATGTTAAACCAAGCCCACAATTTCATATCAGGACAATATCAGTCCCTCAACACTATTTTCTCATGCTGTCAACTGAGCATACCTGTGTGCTAAACTATAAAATTAACAGCATTAGTTAAATCATCAATCACGATTTATGATACGACACACGGCTAAAATCAGTTGACAGCAAAATAGTGTTGAGGAACCAATAAGGTTGGCCTGATTTGAAATTTAGGGCGTGGTTTAACATCTAGGACTAACCTTATTAGCTCCCTCGCATTATTTTCGAACCCTGTCAACTGATTTTAGCTATGTGTCAAATTATAACACAAAACATGTGTTAAAAACTTCCTCAGATTGTTTTAACTCCTTGGACAGGCCCTACAATTTTTAAATAAACATCATTCAATTTTAACACAAACGTTTCAAGATTTATATTTATTTATTTTTCTTCAAATATATTTATATCAAATATATCATATATATTTAACAAACAATAACACAGTTTCTACAAAAAATATCATATAAATACATACATACATATATATAAACATATATATATATAATATATATATATATATATATATATATATATATATATATATATATATATAT
Organism: Microvelia longipes; assembly: GCA_018340805.1. Classification (NCBI taxonomy): domain Eukaryota; kingdom Metazoa; phylum Arthropoda; class Insecta; order Hemiptera; family Veliidae; genus Microvelia; species Microvelia longipes. Next base: position 50,663,847 of record JACMZG010001908.1, on the reverse strand, counting down.
ATATATATATAATCTTGGTTAGATATTATTTTAAGGTTTGTTTAAATTTAATAACATTTCTTTCGAGATTAGATGCTTAGCAGGAGAATATTTCCTGCTGGTAGGAAAAGTTATATTAATTTTGGCATCAATCTTTCAGCCCTCAACTGATATTTTTAAAAGCTAGGTGTGCCTCATGCCTTTGCTCCAATAATACCAGTAAAGGTAAATTCAAATCATAGATAGTTTATCAGTATAGATGGAGCACAAGGCAATCCACTTGTAACAGAAATGCTGATTTACTGGCTGTTTTAACTATGTGTACCACACTAACAACAATAAATATCTTTAATAAGAAATGTATTATGAATGCCCACTCATGAAATAAATTCAAGTTTTAGTGCTTGTGCAATTTTATTCTGCAAGTCATGAATATGGTTGAAGCTATATGGTTAATAAAGTTCTCTTAAAGTTTTGCACACTACTAACAGGAAACCTACTCATTTATGGAAAACATAAAATCTGTATATTTTCCCAAAATATCGAGCATGTTTATTTATGCATGCATTCTTTCACCATAGATTGGCAGACTATATTTTTCTTAAACAATTAGAGTCAGTTAAAAAAAATGATACAGCACAAAATAAGAAACATTTTTTCAGGTCGGGCCATTGGGCCCGACCTGACCTGAAATTATGAGCTTAAATGCATAATTTCAATAATCTAAAGCTTTTCAAACTTAAAAAGAATATTTATGCTGTTAGGGTGGCACACCTAGTTAAGATCAACATAAACCTGGCTTCACTGCTATTAGAAATTCTCCTAGACTTCAGTAACACTGCATGCAAGTTTTTTATTTAAGAAACCTGATTTAAAACAATGGTGGCATCAAGATATTTTAGAGTACCAAATTGAGATAAAAACAAACCAATCATTTTCAATATCCAATAAACAAATCAAACAAGTGTTACGTACAAAATGCACAGGGTGGTACATTTCATAATATACATTACCTAGACTAATGTTGACTCTAACTGAGACATCACCAAAAAATAAAAATAGGTATCTAACCCCATTAAGTAGACTACTAGGAGCTTGAATGACCAATATGTTTTTGGTAATTGTCTTTCTAGGATGGGAATCAGATTACTGAAGTATGATTTTCTATGGTAACTTTAAACATCAAATTAGAACATACCATGATATGGACCTTTACAAAAACTACTTGAAAAGCAATTCTATACCAATATGAATAAATTTCAGATATTTCCCACTATCGTTTGACATATAAAACTTATTTTACCCATTATGAACACTTAAAATTTGGTACATCAGAAAACATAACAGCAGGAGCTTGTCAGGATAAGGGCAAGAGCCCTTATCCTGAACAATTAAATAGCACAATCACAAAATTTATTTTTGAAATACATCAGAATTTAAGTGCTTCATAGCTTTGTGAAAAATTGATGAAATATTGTCATACTGGTATAGAACTGTTTTGGAAGCAATGTTGTTTCTGAAAAGGTGTATGTGCATACAATGGACATGCTCCGATTCAAAATTGAAAAATGACTATAGGTACTAATACCTTGGCAATGTCTCTATTAAAAAGAGAGTTAATAGAGAGATTAAGAGAGTTAATTTGATGGTGTATTCTGGTGTACTAAATTTTAGGTATTCATAATAGGTAAAAGTAGTTTTTCAAGTCAAACGATAGCTCTGTGGAACACATTTGGAATTTAGTGATATTGATACCAAACTGTTAATCAAATAGAGTAGTTTTAACAAAGGTTCATATCATGGAAAGCTCTAATTTCAAATTTAACCATAAAAACACAGTTTGATAATTTGACTGCCATACCAGGAAGAAGATTGTACAAAATGAATTGGTTATTTAAGCTCCTGGCAGTCGACTTAGTAGGGTTACATACCAATTTTTGGCAATATCACTTAGTCCAATTTCTGAAGCAGAGTTAGTCAGGATAATGCATATGAAATAAATCACTATGCATTTGAGTATTTAACTAATACATGAAGACTCATCTACTCAAATTAAATGAAACACCTTATAACTGCTCTGTATCTCAGTATGGATTATGGGTAATTCAATTTTACTTCTTTTACGGTCTTAAGTTAATCTAAAGCAAAGAAACAAGTGTCTACCATATACATTACGGGACATGTTAAATAGAAAAACTCAACCAACCAACTGATGAGCTTAAGTTAGAAAAAAGACAAGCCCAAATTTAACATTAGCAAACATTTTATCAACAACTACTATTTTACACGCCCAAACAAGAAAATAATTGGCCAAGCTCGCCATAATCATACCTTTAAGGAACAAAAAATAAAAAATAGGTTTTTTATTTTATACATTTTCAACTTTTTTTATACTTTTTCATTTTTTCAACTTTGGACGCGCTTTGCTAGTGCTCAGAATATACAATTTGCCAAATTTATACTGCAACACGTCTTAAGACATTCTTTGCTTGACCTCAGATAGTAAGTACATCTGTTTCATGCCAGCGGTCACTCATACAGCACTGACCACGCTAAATGCTGCTTAACTTTTATGATCCAACAAAACCATAGATATTCTCGTCATATTAAAACAAAACTTAGTGAACTTATTTATTGCTAGAAGGTATACACTTGAAACCAAATTTTAATTTAATTGGATCATTTTCCCATTTTTTAAAAAAAATAAACAAATCATATGCTAAAAATTGAACAAATACAATGAGATGAAACTTAGCACATATGTTAGTCATATACATGGCTTCATGCGTGCTAAACAAAAAATTGATACTTAGCAATGCTATTTTATGATTTTTCAAAATTTTTGACCCATTATAGGGGGTTAAGTCATAAAAAATGATTTCATAAATAGGACAACTACAGCGGTAGACTGATTTTTGTTTTAATTTCCACTCTACACACACACATACAGACAGACAACTTTGTAAAAACTACTCAGGAGGACTTAAAAACACCTGAAACGGATAATTCCGGTGACATCCCAAATAGTTTGCAAACACACTACTTTTCCTATATTTCTATTGTATAGATGAGGAAAAGAAAAGATGTAAGAAAAAATAAAAAAATGGTCTATTATTTTTGGTTTTTCATTAACTAGCTGTTTTTTTACTAATTTTTTATTTACTGTAATTATTTTTTAATAATATTTTGATGAATCCCTATAATTACTACAAAGTGGATTTCGTTTGTTCCTGAAAGGACCAAAGTTTTTGCCAGCTTGGCCAAAACGTCGCCACAGTAATTTTGCCTTTTATTATCGTGTTTTGGACCTTAAAAATTAAAAATCAGTTAAAAGGGATAAACTACATCTTTCATCAACAACTTCTATCAAATAATTTACTAATGCTGATTGTACATCACATCATTAATTTCTTTATTTACTAACATATCTCCAAAATAAATATTAACCTATTTAACAATTAAATTTATATATCTTAAATTAATTAAATGATAACAAGTATTTGCATATTCACAAAACATAAAATTAATAATTATGTAGTTAAAGACCTTTTAGAAAAACTGATTTTTGAATTTCCTTCTGGATTTCAAAATCCAATTTTAATTAAGGCGGAAAAACATAAAATTAAGAAACTATTTGATCCTTTATCAACATAAAAAAGGGATCTTTCATCATCATTTTCATGATGCAAATTTGCTAAAAAACTATTTGAGAAAAAGAATTTTGAATTTCAGAAAATTATTTTTAAATTGAGAAAAGCCATGAGTCCTATAACTCCACACTTACAAAATGAAATTGATATTTTTTATTATAGTAAATTTGAAAACATAAGTGATCACTTTCAATTGGAATGTTTTGACTCCATAAGTAGCTCCATGAATCTCAGTAGGCCAATTAGTAATTTGGTCTCACAGTTTAAAAACCAAATATCTTATGAAAATTCACTAAACACAAAACTGACAGAATAAATAGAACACAAAGCTGTGATAATCAACTCAGCTTGTATTTTTATTTACCGAAGTGGTTTTATTAATCAATTTTATTGAACTTATATTTGCGAAGAAACCACAAAAATGTTGAATGTGTGTTTCGTTTCAAGTTCCAAAAACCACCATGTTTATAGTTTGATCAATCTTTATGATCCATCATGGACTCTTGTTTTTCGTTACGGGCAAATTGGTTTGGATATGATATAAATTAATAACTTTGAAGGTAATATCAATTTATCTTTTTGGTTTAACCAAATCAGTTGGATGGATGAAACCACAAGCCAACTATAAAATAATTTACTATTGTAAAATATTATAAAAAAGAAAACTAAAAATGCAATTATAAAACAGTATTTTTTAGCAGTAAAATATTAAAACAATTATCATTCAATCAAGATAAAATTTTAAGTAACTAATTTAAAATTATTATTACTCAACCATTTTTAAAAACTTAATAAATTTAGTTTTAATACAATAATAATAATTTATAATTCATATTCTTTTTTATTTAATATTAATTTTATACTTTTAAGGTTTTAATTTCATTGTATGTAATCTAGGCATTAATTTATATAAATTATTTTTACAGATTTCTAATAATTACAAATTTTTATACACTTATTCTTCTAATTAAAAAAGTCCATAAAATAAAATAAAAAATTAAACAATTAAATAAAGTAATCATTAACAATATATGAGGCATATATTTAAAAATGGTATAAATACATTCAAAAAAAATACACTAAATAAAGAAGTGTAATCAACAAAATAAAACAAACAACAAGTCAATAAAATTAAACAATATATAAAACTTTACAGTTAAGGTTCTTCCTCTAGAAGGGGGATGAAATGTAATATCATGTAAAAATCTTTGCTTCAAAGGTAAATCAGAACCAGTGAATAAGAGGAAATAAGATAAAGTTATACACTTCAAACAATCAAAATGCAACTAATGCTCCTTTATTTAACAAATATTGTAGTATGAGTATTAAACTTCAGTTAGACTTTTTGAGGTTTAATGTATTTTTTCTGTTTTTCTAAAATTTTAGGCTTATATGTAAATGTATATGTATATATATATATATATATATATATATATAATATATATATATATATATATATATATATATATATATAATATATAATATATATATATATATATATCTTGTCTGAATTAGTGAGACCCCCTTTAATACCACTCTCTTCCTTCTCCATGAATTAACCTAATTAGCTCATTTATATCCATTTTGAAAATGGTAAGTTATTTTTGATTTTGTTTACATGTGTCATATATGTTTTATTTTTATACTCTTCAAGAGCTTTTTAACAATACAGGACTTATTTTTTTCACACAACATTATTTGGTGGCAAACCAAGTAGTCCACCATATGGGCCGTAATTTTTAAAACAAAGTCCAAATTTGATTCATAAAACTATACAGGTTTTGCATGTAATTAGTACAACACGCACACCAAATTTGATCAAAAATTGCCCTTTTTACGGCAGTTATCGCAAGACAAAAACAAAAAATCAATCAAATATCATGCCATTTAGTCATCTAATAAAGAACTCACTGAAGTTGGTTAAAAAATATAAGGTGTTATCACAACGCTGCCATCAAGCCACCCATTAAATAAAAGATTTTTTCAAAGGAAATTCACAAAAAGAAGGAAAAGGAATATTAGCTAAAATGATAAAAATTAGACAATACAAATAAAATTTGTAAAATAAAGAAAAATTCAACAAAATTTAAATTTTTTGAATTAAATTCTAGGGTAAAAGGCATAACTGAAACAGTAATAAACATAATATAAGTAAATGACAAATAAATTAGTTGTTTATAGACAAAAATAAATAAGTTAAAAAATAACAAATACAACCAGTACTTATTATTATAAGAAAAAAATAAATAAAATAGTCATTTTTTATCAATATTAATAAAATACAAAGAAAACAAGTGAAACTGTTATTATTATAAATATAAATTTTTGCCAATAAAGAACTTGTTTAAAAAAAAAAATAAATATAAATAAAGTATATAGTAAATGAGTGAAATTGTAATTTTTTTATCATTATTAATACAATGAAAACAAGAGTCATTTTATATTAATATCGTTATAATATAGTCTTTAAAAAGAAAATTATAATTTGAGTTTAGATAAAAAAATTATAAATAAATTATATAATTATATTAGATAAAAAAATGTTTCTAAAATAAAATAAGAAAATATAGTTTTAGTTAAGTTCTAAATTATAAAATGAGTGCATAGGAATTAGGGCCATTTCAAAATTGAATTAAAAGTCAAATTTTATTTATCCCCCAGACACATCAAATTGAAACCCCAAAAATAAAATTATATAATTATAATTAAAAACACGAATGACACAAAATTAACACTTTCTAGAGGCAGACCAACAAGTTAAAAAAAAAATTATTAACAATTTTTTGGTAATAACTGTAATCCTAAAACTAAAGAAATTTAATCTGTTGTTATAATTTATTATATAGTTATATATAATATATATTTATTTTGTATATTTTCTTTGTCAATATATATCTGACAAATTATAACCTATATGAGGACTTCCGAAGATGAAACTAGGCATATGGTATAAACTAGTTATACCATGTAGTTTTTTTTAAAAAAAATAGGCCCCCAGTAGCAGCTTATACAATAATATGTATATATATATATATATATATATATATATATAAATATATATATAATATATATATATATATATAAATATATATATATATATATATATTATATATATATATATTAGGTGGCCCTTAGCTATAGGGGTGAAAAAAAATGTTAGAAATGTTGTGCTCCCAACCCCTGATTTTGTTCGAATATATGAAAAAAAAATTCATAAAAATTTCAGCCCGATCGGAGGTGATTAACAGGTGCGCCGGCCTTTGAAGTTTTACAGGTGTCAAAATTTCGTCAAAATTGTGGGTTTTCGTGACAAATTTTTTCTGTGATTTTTTAAGAAAAATCAATACTTAATCCACTAATTAGACACTATGAACTTATCATTATGACCTGAAATCATCTTAGATTGTACTTATTCTGACATTTAATGGTGGACATATATATTTTTTCTGAAAAATTTTTCAAAAAACTTTTTTTTTCTCTACACTGCAAAGTATAACTCATATAATATGTTTTTGTTATCATTCATTAGCATATTATGTTTCTGTTACTGTCTTCTATAGTTTAAGACCAATAATTGGTTATTTATACCAAAATTAGCAGACCTAATGTGTAACATACAAAACACAGTCATCCTATCTCGCAGTAGGTGAAAGCTAAGTAATATGTATAATAGTCCATTCAGTTTCAAGAATTTTCAATTTGTTTTTGGTTGAATTTATTTTCAAAAAAGCCATTATTGTGACATCTGAAACTTTGTGTGTAACCCCCCCCCCCCCTCTTGCCTATTATGAAATATGAAATTTTATACAATTTTCACAAAAAATTAATAGAATAAAGAAAGGCAAGAAAGGTTATAACTTTGAATAGAGTTATTAATACATTAGTAATTGACACAAACTTGTTTACCAAAATACTTTCAGGTAAAATAAATAACCCTAGTGTCCACTTAAGGATTAAAGATGAGTCAAGGAAAATACATCTAGGACATAGACAATGTCAGATGTCTAGGAATAGACATCTGAAACTTCGCGTGTTAACCCCTTTGCTTGACCCCCCCCCCCTCTTTCCTTACCAAATTTATGAACCATTAACAAATGGTTAATAATTTTTTTTAGTACAGCATTGCTAATTTTTAAATATGTAGCCTCGTAATTGACTAATGACTGAATAAAATGCAAGTCAGACATTGGGGCCTTACTCGCACTTGTAGCACCATACCACGCTCTTAAATACACTCGAATAAGAAAATTGTTAAATTTTCTCATCGAAGATTTTCTTTGGTAGACAACTTGAACTCACTTCTAAATAATAAATTTTTAAACAATAGATCGCCTTTGACATCTATCTTGCATGGCTAATAGCACCTGGCTTTCTAAATGACACTCTTTGAGGCGGGGTCTCTCCTAGAAAAATCACTGCCAGCTCCATTCCCTGTAATCTTCTCTTAATTGTTTTTCTTTTAAACTTTTTACGAAGAAGTCAAGCATATTCTTCATAAACTTCTGGGACATTCTCCTTCAATACCAGAAGACTATTTTTTCGGTCTATCTGACCCCATGCATTTCTGAACCTAGAAAACAGTGGAACATCTGACCCAAAAGTCGGTCCCACCACTTCATTGAATACACCCTTTAAAACCACTTCAAATATGTGGTGCCTACAAGGCAGGTATATTTATGCAAGCTCCATTGTTCTTACCGGTGTTCTATGCCGTGGTGTCTAAACACATCGCTTGGACTGAATCCAGAAGTCCCCATTCTTTAAGACATTTGTTGACTGCTGTGCTTATTCTGCTCCAGTAGCCTGTTTATGCTCGGAGCTCCTACCACTTGTCTTTTCCGCCATATGAAATAAGAACTGCCAACCTCTCTATTTATTGTCTTTGTAATATCAGGAAGAAGCTTCCCATCTCAAAGCACGACAGCACACTGATTTCTATCAATATTAAAGGTTTTTAACATTTCCTTGTATCTAAGAATCCTAAACTGGGATCGTTTACGGCTTATTGAATTTCTGTTAAGTCCTTTGCATCATGGCCTAACGCTTCTGCTGTGGCAACTAATATAGAACAGCATCTCTGTCCTAAATTTGCACCTATCTAACGCTGCTGCTAGGCGATCATTAAAAAAATCAACATTCTCTTAAAACCCACACGAAGGAAAAAATTGCATCAGAGACAAGCTCATCTGAAACTCCCTCACTGTTGTCTGTGCTACTACTGCTTCTGGTGCTTGGTAGCCATTCCGCAAACAAACTAGATCGATCAATATCCTCCAAGCATCGAGTTTTTCAACGGACCTCTTCCTCCTTCCGCTCTGCAGTTCTCATTCTGCCCTGTGTAAATAATGTCAACTCGCAGCATAACACCAGGTCGCCCTTCATTCTTTGCATCCGCAAAAAACTCTATGTCCTCCTGGATGTTTATGATTTTCGGCGTCACTATAGGCAATATCAAAATAAATCATCCAGCCTGTCTGTAAAAGCAAAACCACTACTCATAAAAACTCGGGCGTTTTAGAAGAATTTTTCAGAAGACAACTCCAATGGTCGAACGAAGAACTCTTTCACTTGTCATTTATAACTTTAACAAACAACTTAAACCAAACACTTAATTTAAAAAAGAAATTAATACATTTAATGGTAACAGTTTGTTGTCTGATCTAAGACTGGAACTTTTTTTAAGTAAGTCATAGGGATTAAAATGATTCATTCATAGTACCCTTGCTTAGATCACTTCCATCTTGCCCATGCAAAATGATAGTGAAATAAGAAATACCAAATAAATAAGAAAATACCATTATTTTCCTTGACTCATCTTTAATCCTTAAGTGGACACTAGAGTTATTTTACCTGAAAGTATTTTGGTAAACAAGTTTGTGTCAATTACTAATGTATTAATAACTCTATTTCAAAGTTATAACCTATCTTGCCTTTCTTTATTCTATTAATGTTTTGTGAAATGTATAAATTTCATATTTCATAATAGGCAGAGGGGGGGGGGGGGTTACACACAAAGTTTCAGATGTAACAATAATGGCTTGTTTGAAAATAAATTCAAATCAAAAAACAAATTGAAAATTCTTTGGAATTGGACTATTATACACATTACTTAGCTTTCACCTACTGCGAGATAGGATGACAGTGTTTTGTATGTTACACATTAGGTCTGCTAATTTTGTATAATAACCAATTATTGATCTTAAACTATAGAAGACAGTATACAAAAACATAATATGCTAATGAATTGATAAAAAAAACATTTATATGAGTTATACTTTGCAGTGTAGAAAAAAAAGTTTTTTGAAAACTTTTCAGAAAAATATATATTCCACCATTAAATGTCAGAGTAGTATAATCTAGATGATTTCAGGTCATAATGATAAGTTCATGGTGTCTAATTAGTGGATTAAGTATTGTTTTTTCTTAAAAAATAATGTAAAAAATCACAGAAAAACATTTGTCACGAAAATCACAATTTTGACGAATTTTGACACCTGTAAAAACTCAAAGCCCGGCGGCACGTGTTAATCACCTCCGATCGGGCTGAAATTTTTATGGATTTTTTTTCATATATTCGAACAAAATTAGGGTTGGGAGCAAAGAAAAAAGAAAGTTCATTTTAAGGGCCACCTAATATATATATATATATAATAATATATATATATATTATATATATATATATATATATATATATATATATATATATATATATATATAATATAAATATTTATTTATTTATTTATTTATTTATATATATGTTTCTGCCTTATGGTTTCAAGAGCAAAATGTTTAGTCTGGCAGTGAAGCAAGTGTTGTTTCTAATTAAAGCTATTGGAACTTATAGTAAAGTCACGGCTCTTCTCTGGATTAGACACAAAATGCCTGCACTAGGACTCATAAGGAAGAACACTATCTTCTATCTAAAGAATTTAGCAAAAAGGGCTCAACAACATGGTCTACTTTCTAGATGACCATCACCTGCCTTTGGTTTTTAACTTATTTACTTCCATTCAACTTAAAAGAGGGAACAGGTCTTGGCAAGACTGAATTGTCAGGTAATATTATGATACTACCTGACAATTCAGTCTTGCTAAGTTCAGAACTAAAAAAAAAAAAATTTAATGGTAGGATTGCCACTACCATTTTTAAACTCCGACATGGTGCCAGGCACCCAAAATTACAAAATAAGTAAAAAAAAAAATAAGTAGGTTATAAATTTTCACAAAAAGTGTACAAAGAACACTTTTTGGTCAACTTGTAGCAAATACAGACATCTTTCAATGTCAAAAAGTGCAACCGATGAGGTTTATCCGGTTGTATCCACATCCATGTGCTATGGAAGATCCGTTGTAAACATAGTAGATCCATCTTCAATCATACTATCGAGTACTTTACACATGTAACTAGATGTATTTATGTTCATCAGTTCACTTGCGTTTAATCTGATAAACTCATGTTCTAACAGCTGCTTATATTTGGGACGTTTATGTTCATCCTTGGTCAAACTAAAAATAAAACAATATTGATGATAAGAAATATAATAAAATACAACCACCAACAGAATGATGATTCCCTACCAACAGACTTTTGGTTGGGAAAATTGTTTCCCTACCAACAATTTTTGGAGCATAAAATATTGTATATTGATTGACATTTATTTATTTTTTTAAAAAGATAACAAAATATATATTATATATATATATATATATATATATATATATATATATATATATATATATATATATATATATATATATATTATATATATCTACATAGCTAATCTCAATACATTGAGAGGCATGAAACATCTTTTTAAGGCTCTGTGTAACCTCATTGGAACCTCCTTTAAGAGTGAACTAAGGTTATAATATCAATTAATTTCGGCTTCCTGCATATTGTTTGTTACTTGATAACAAACAATTATCATCAATTTAAATTATATCTTTAAATTATAAAGATTAACCCATTCAATCAACTATTATTTCAAATAAGTAAAATTGATTTAAACCCTTAGAATAATATATATATAGAAGGAGCACAGGACCGTAACACAATGTAATTCCACTGATAACACGAAAGCCGGTTGACTGTGCACTTAAGTAATGCTGCCAACCTGACAACAAAACATTATTTTAAATATGTGTCATAAATATCTATTAATGAAGAAAGATCGTAGAGAACAAATATAATAACTTAAAACACCTGCTGAATATTAAATAAAACCGGTCTTACAGTGTATCGTTAAGTTTAAAAATCCCCAAGGTCATAAGCATTTTGGGGATCGACCTATCAGAGAAGCCGCTGCCAACCCCTCTCTTGAAAGAGAAAAAAAATTCCCTACTCCCATAACCCCTGTAGGGAAATAACCTCCTTCCCGGCATTCGTTCACTTCGTTTGTGGTTCTTTTTGTGTTTACATCGTTTTGTGAGTTTTTGTGTTTGTGTGTTCTGTGAATTGTGTTTGTGTTGGACTGTTAACATTATTTTTGCACTCAAATATTCTTTTTTATAACTTAAGTAAATAAAAGCATAACTGAAACTTTTATTTCAAGGCTGCCTTTTATGCAGCAATTTTTAAGAGCTGTCAAAACTAGTAAACATACAATTCTTTTTTAATGTAAAAACATATGAGTACACTTATATTTCCCTTCACAATTCATTTTTTTCACATTTGCATACTTCCTAAATAATAAAACTACACAAAAGAAATGTAGAAACATCGCCAAGAAAACACGGGTAACATAACCTGATTTGTTTACAAAGTTTTTTCCCCGCTGCCTTTTTGTAGGGATTTTTTAGAATCGGTGGTGCCTAAACTGAGCTGTCAAGATTTTAAAGTCATCGATACACTGTAGATGCCAAAAGGGCGGAATCTACATTTAGTTGACGAGGACTACTTTTAATATAATTTTAATAAATACGTTAAACTACAATTTAAAATGCTTTATTGTAATGCAACGATATTTATTAGTATTTTATGAATATCAATCAATATTAATTAATAATAGAACATAATAATTCAGCAACTGGAAGTATTGCCAACTTTTTTTTAGAAAATTGTATATTGTTAGGGTGGCAGCATTACTTAAGACCACCAGAGAACCGCCTTTCGTGTTATCAGTAGTGCTCCTTCTTCTTATAGTATTATTCTAAGTTTAAACCCAATGTCTTTTTAAATATTTTTTATCTAACTTTATTACTGTGTTCAGAAAACAATTTTTTTTCTTTATATGTTTTGCTATTAACTTTCTTATAACCTGAGTTTACCTAAACTCTAAAAGATGTGATGTTATGACAGGTTTTGTTATAAGGTCATTTAATTTAATCTGCTAAATTAATAGGATATAAGAACCAGAGAGTATTATATGGAAATATGATAATTTTATCCATTAAATACAGTGTGTGTATATAGAAAGAGTTATGGTCTGAGAATCCGAAGCAAAAACGCAACTGTTAACTCCCTGAGGTTTAAACCCCTCTCTATGTTAACACCTTAAGCACAAATAGAATAAACTAAAGGTTTTACTTCTACAAATATTAGAGATACACAATTATTTATTTATAAATTGCTAGGTCAATAAATTGCTAGCAATTTATAAATAAATAATGGTGTCTCACTAATATTTGTAGAACAAAACCTATAGTTTACACTATTTGTGCAATAATGTGGAAGTTCTACAAACAATAGTGAAACAAAAACTTCATTGAACACCTTAAGGTGTAACCCCCCCCCCCCCTCGCCATTCCAACAACATAAAAATCATCATATTCTGATGAAAATTTACTAAAATAAAAAATAACAGGAAAATATCTTACCAAGTATTAACAAATGATATAAAAGCAGACGAGAAAGGAGTGCCTTCAGAAGACAATCTAGGAGGGTTTCCGTGAACTACATTATAGAGCTGATCAAACACACTGCTCCATTTAGGATACGGGAATTTCCCGGTGGCTACCTCCATCAGGGTAATACCCAGGGACCAGACGTCTGATCTGACATCGTATCCTACCTTAGCTTTACCTGGATCTATCCTTTCAGGCTAGAAAACAAATTTAATTAAGTTACAATTACATACACTTAATAGTCAAAGTTAGACAGCTGTAAAATTAACCCATTTTTTGTTTGGAAATTTGCTGAAATTAATAAAAAAATGGTTACGGGGTACATTGGAACTTTTCCTCACCACATCAGACCTTTTAAGCTCATCTTCAACACTTGGGACTAGCTTAGCTTGACTTTAGAATATGATAAACATCTCAGCTCATCCTCATTGGATGAGCCTCCACGTTTCAAGCCCATTGGTCACCCATCCGTCTACTGACCATGCTTGACACTTTTAAACAAAAGATAGCTTTTTCTATGAGTTAGTGTAAAAATACTAACTCATTTAGTATACTAAAATCCTATACTATGAACAAGTATAGGAGTTTCCCAAATTAGAAATTAGATATCAAAGTGGCAACTAAAGATCTATCACAGGCCTAGATTAGTGACCTGTTTAGTAAAACTAATGTTGAATGACATTACAAAAACAACTTACACCAATATAAGTTCAGTAAAACTAAATGTTGAATGGATTACAAAACAACTTACACCAATATAAGTTCAGTAAAATAAATGTTGAATGACATTACAAAACAACTTACACCAATATAAGTTCAGTAAAACTAAATGTTGAATGACATTACAAAACCTTACACCAATATACACCAAAAAAACTTACACAATATAAGTTCAGTAAAACTAAATGTTGAATGATTACAAAACAACTTACAGCCATATATGGACGGCATCCAGCATCTCTTGTTTTAGCTATAGAGTCAACTAACTGACCAGAAATACCAAAGTCACATAATTTAATATTACCATGACGATCTAACAGTATATTACTAGGCTTTACATCTCTGTGTATGATTTTCAAATTTTCTTTCAAGTAGTTCAACGCTCTAACAGTCTGAAATAATAATTAAATATTATCACCATATAGAAAGGCTAATGAGTACCTAATATTCTTTTGATTATTGCGTCTACACGAGGTGTTGAATACAGTTTGAATCCTCAACACTGTTATTAGTCTGCATACATAATCCCGATCTAACAACCCAGAGTTGAACACCAATAATTTATAGGTTGAATTCCAATAATGTATCGAGTATTCGGGATTCAAAGTCCGTAGCAGCCCCATCGTCGCTGATAAGAAATTGATAACGAAAAGGTGATCGTTTGTTAAAGTCTTTATGGGTTTTTTTGTTTTTCTTACTTGTGACAATTATTTATTTACATTTTTTCTCTAAGTGCTTTAATTAGATTAATTTTAGGGCGTATGAACTCAGTAGAATCACTATTTCATTGAAAAAAGGGGTTTAATGGGTTGTCACGTGTATTTAAATTGAGTGATAATAAGGTGAAAATAACAATATAGTGTTTTATTTTATTTATTGTTAATTAATTTTACTTTTTAGACTTTGTGTACTGAAACAAAGCTCAGGAAACAAGAATCTCACTCTAAGCAGCACTTTGTACTCCTCCTTAAAGACTCAGAGAGTCTTATTTTACTCCTAGTAGAGTAAAATAATGATCATATACAATCAGCTATAAGCTTTACTATAATCAGTTATAATCTTCACCAAAACAAGTTATAAGATTAACAATAATCAGTTATAAGTTTACTTTTGCTGAGCCTTAATATTTCTAAAGAAAATAAAATCACTCTGACTTACACCAACAGTAATTTTCCCTAATATACTCTCTGGTATTGACTGGTTCATTTTCTCAAAAATATATTTATAAAATTTATCTAAACTGGTATCCATTAACTCCATACATATCCAACAGTCTCCCTGTAAGCAACAGACAACAATAGTGTCAATAAATAGGAATATAATTTTGTGTAGTACTTATATATTTTTTTTTAATCAACACAAGAAGCAAACTAGGTAAAACAAAGTAATAATAAATACCAATATTTAAAATAACTTGAGAATCAGAACTTTGAAACTAGTAAATCTGAATTCAATTACATTTTGTAATAAATCATTTGGTACTACCAAGTTTTGCAAAATATGAATACTTGACAAAATATAATTGTGTGAGAGACACCCTGGAAATTTTACAAGCAAAATGCAATGCTACATCTGGGAACTGTTCCATCATTCTACATTCGTTATCATTGATGGCTCGAAATAATGTCATGTCTCACTCTGTTTTGTTACGTCTAACTCATCAGGGTGCCGACAGAGGCTGAACTCACTCTGACCTTTAATTAAAATTCCGAAGAATATAATGTGAAGTATCTAACAGAGACGAGTGATGCTCACTTATAATGTGTCAACTATTCAAGTTTTGCAAAACTCGGTAGTATCAAATTTGCTTGCCAAGCATGATGAAGGTATGAGAGCACCGCTTGTCTCTGGTAAATAATTTACATTATATTCTTTGGAATTTTAATTGAAAGTCAGAGCATTTTAAGGCTCTGATGAGTTAGACGTAATAAAACAGAATGGGACAAGACATTATGTTGAACCATTAATGATACAGTTCCCAGATATAGCATTGCATTCTGCTTGTTACATTTCATGGTGTCTTTCTCACAATTATATTGCGTTACTATTCATGTTTTGCAAAACTCGGTAGAATCAAATGATACAATTAAAAATGTTTAAAAAAATAAAATGAACCAATATTAGTATTAATTAACAATACAGCAACCAGAAGTATTTCCAACTTTGTTTAAAGAAAAATTGTATATTGTTAGGGGGGCAGCATTACTTAAGACCACCAGTCAATTGGCTTTGTTGTTATCAGTTATGATCCTTCTATAGTATTGTTACTTAGTATTATTATTTTTATTTTACATAACCTACTATCATAAGTCCTAAATTTTTCAAAAACCTAGGTTCATTAATAGTTAGGGATCATCTATATGTACATACTTCCTTCAAAGAACTTCACAAGTGAGGATTTTCATACCTCACATAACAATCCTAGAGGCACCATCCAGGATTGAACATAAAATGTCTGAGGCTTAAACATTGTTTAAGCATACTTGTAGTATTACACATGGTTAAAATCAGTTGACAGCAGGGGAAAGGGAAAATTGTGTTGAGGAACCAAAGAGGTTGGCTTGATATGAAATTGTATGCATGGTTTAACATCAAGGATATAAGATCCAGATTTTTTTAACTTGAGAAATAAAAGAAAGGAAAAATTTACTTCTTTGAACAAAGCTCCATAAAACTGTACAATATAAGGGCAGTCGTTTGACTTCATAACAACTTCTAAATCCATCAACAACTGCTTCTGTTCCTTCTCATCAACTGTTGACCTGATTCTCTAAAAATATTAAAAAGTAAATAAATAATAAATACAGTTTTTATTGTTTCACAAAGTTTACAGTTTATTGTTTCACAGTTTTTCTTATGTTTGCACAAACATAAGAAATTCGTCATTGCTAATATAAAAACATTTTAGGACATACATTAAAAACTCATGGACAAAACACAGGACATAAACTGGAACACAAAGCTTAAAAACTGATATCACACTTTTACATTATACACTCATACGTCTCAAAGGAAATGTGCATAATTATCCTGTTGGTTATACAAAACTATGCCTCTAAAATTACCAGTTTTTGCACCATTTTAATACTCAGATGGTTTCATGGTTGGTTTCTTTAAATGTTAGCGAATTTTCTTTGAAAAATAAAGAAAAAATGAGTTATGAGTAGTGCTTGATAATTGGAAAACTGCTCAGGTTATAAGGCATAAACCGGATCCTTGGGTGACAAATGGATTGTTTTAAGTCCGCAATCCAAAGAAAATTCACCCACCAAATTATAAACTTATATAAAGTAAAAAAAATATCATCCCTTCCAGGATTTGAACCCAGGTATCCTGGCTTTGAGTGTTCTTATCGACTTCGGACCACTCTTATTCAATCACAGGCCCAAAAAACATAGAAAAAGACTTCTCACTTAAAATGTGTTGTTTAGCAAGCCATATTTTAGGTTTTCTGGTATTGACTGGTATTTTTTTTTTTACTTTTTGGGCACTAAGAGTGGCCGTATCGACTTCAGACCAGTTTTATTCAATTTAGCACCCAAAAATGCAGAACTTCATTACACAGAATCATTTGAGGAAATGTCATACTGGAGGAAATGAAAAGTCAAACTGAAGGATAGAACTAATACAATTATAATCTAGGTATCTAGAAGATAAGAAATATATTTCTTAGCTATTTTTTCTAAGAAGGAAAAGGTTATTTTATCCGGATCAAGTTCGAATCAATACAAGAGAACTATTAAAAAGCAGAAATGCATACCTTGACAGCCATGACTTTTTCACTTTTTCTATGGATCATTTTATTAACAGCGCCGAAACCTCCTCTGCCTATCTCACCCATATCTTGCATATCATCAGAGGTAAAATCATAAATCTAAAACAATAAAGATAAAATAATTAAATAGTGGTTAGAGGCCAGAGGCACTTGTCTTTTAAGGTCTTAGAATGAAAATTATTAATCACACGTGCATAATTAAGAGGAAATGAAGTTTGTAAAGGTCATGTTTATTAATTATTATAAGTTTTTAGGTTGAAATGGTCTAAAAAAAACTAAAAATCAATTTACTAAGCTGTCAACTACATATTAAGCCTTTTTCAAGGTACATAATTATAAAATAATTAATAATAATAATAATAAAATAGTGTTATGTTTTATAATATGTAATAGTTTATTTATTGTTATTATTTTATAATTATATTCCTTGAAAAAGACTCAATATATAGTTGAAAACTGATTTTTTTATTCTTTTTAGACCAGTTTTATGTACCTCCTATGTATTCTATTTAAACCATCTCCACTTAAAAAACATATTATTTTTAATAATGGGGTCTCTAAGCTTTTAATAAATGTCATATTTATTATATTCACCTTCTATTAGTTATACTAAGAAAAAAAGAAAAGTCTCCAGAAAATAGTAGTTTACTGGCTAAGCTATTTCAAACTACCAAGTTTCAACAACCTAGCATAAACACACAGAGAGCTATGATGATATCAGACACAAACATTCCTAAAAACTACTCAGAAGGTCTTAAGAAGGCCTGAAACTCATAATTCTGGAGAAATCCAGGTTTAGGATTATTAAAGCAAACACAATACTTTCCTGTTTAACTACAGTATAAATGAGGAAAAGTAAAACAGAAGCAACAGTGCTTTGCTCCTTGGTTCCTTCAATAAAGTTCATATTTGTGTAAAGTATCATTCAGAAAAAGCATTTGACAGTCATTGTGTTAAGATAATTTTCTTAAGGAGAAATTTCATCAATAACAGTTATTGTGTCTTTTTTAGGAGAAAATTGACTTATGGAGAAATTCAACCAAGAAACAGTTATCATGTCTGGGAACATTAATCTTCTGCTTATTGTAAACATACATATAAGCACCTTCATGACCCCAATTTCATCACCTTATTTTGCCTTTGAAAATTCCATAAACATTAACAAAGATTCTGTTAGTTCTTCTTGCCAATGAAGTCTGTTTTTAACTTTCATTGCAAATCAAATGGTGGACGATTTAGTAGTCTCACTGTTGTGACACTTGTGAACACTCTGAGCTAAAAAAAAGGTTCCCAGAAACATCTAGTTCATTAATAACCGTTTAGTCTTGTTAAATACCTGTAATTCCTTTTAAAATTTGATACACAAAATTATTGTGGGACATGACATTATGTAAAGCCATCAATAATGACGAATGTCGAATGATGAAACAGTTCCCAGACGTAGCATTGCATTTTGCTTGTTATATTTCTTAGGTCTGTCTCATGCAATTATATTGTGTCAACTATTCATGTTTTGCAAAACTCGTAGTATCAAAATGATACAAAATTATTTGTTAGTAATAAAATTAAGAAATGGAATTAAAAATATGATGTTAAATAAGGAATGACACAGATGAGAAACCCCTCAGAATATCTACTATATTTAATTTCAACTCTTCACTTAAAATAATCATTAAGTCTAATTATCATTAATATAATTAAAACTTAAAATAAAAACAGTGATAATCTTGAAATGTTTATAAACAAAACAGAAAGAAAAGTAAATAAATACCGAATTTGGTGAGACTTGAAGTTTCCCAGTCGAGTGTAAGTTTTGAAATCTGTGCATTGGAAATCTATCCCTGAAAATATATACACATATATAATAAAATAAACATTATGCACCAGTTTGATTAAACCATCGAATTGGTGCAGTTCAACCAAACTGTATTGGCTTTATCCATTGGGTCTTATTTTTTGGGGAAAAGAGAGAGGTAACTTAAAAGCATCAAGGAAAAAAAAAGGAAATATAGAGAATTAATTGAAGAATCAGGTATCATTGATAATTGCTGTTGGATATGATTATCCCTGTTGTATTGTGTAATTTGAAAATAGAAAGAAAAAGATGTTTAACATGTTAGCATGACTAACAATATTAAAATTAAATAGATTAAGATTAGTGTGGGTCTCCATTATTGTATAAATAGGTGATAAGGGCACTACTATAAGAGACTAGTTTTAGTTTATTAGGTAACTATATTTCACTACATCCTCGTAGCATATTCAATGCTATGAGGTGCTACAATGCTAAATATGAATGTTTGGTTTCATATTTATACGTTTGTTTAGTGAATATACGTAGAACCTAGTATAATGTAACTTCCTTCAATATGTTTAGTAAAATATTTTAGTAGATTTGCTAAAATTTAATGATGAGGACTTGTAAATAATTAATTTACGAATACTGTAAATGGAAAACTTTTGTATTTGATCGTTATTTGTAATTCTATTAACATGAATATGCTACGAGAGTGTAGTGAAATATAGTTACCTAATAAACTAAAACTAGTCTCTTATAGTGTCCTTATCACCTATTTAAAATTAAATAGGCTGGGTATTAAGAACCTTTATCACATTCATCCAAACTTAAGTTACAACAGCAATTCTTTAATTGCTTCTTCAACTTACAGTAAATACCTCTTTAATTTAAAAAATAGAGAATTGCTTTTTTTAAAAAAAGGAACCCTATACTTTGAATAATTAACTAGAGATGGTTTTAACACACAATACTCTTAAACTATCGTTTTTATTGGCTCATCAGAGTCTGGTGTATTTCCCATCCCCTCCCATTTATTATTATTATTATTTATTTAAGTTAGAATTTTTTGCTATAAACAAAAATCATATAAGATAAAATTACTCAAAAAAAAAAAAAAAAAAAATAGATAAGAATAAAGAAAAAAACTTAGTAAAGAATTTTTTAAGTTAGTAACTGATTAAAAAAAAATACCGCATAAGTTCTTGGTACTTCAGCCAATTCTCTTTAGTGAGAGACAGAGACATTGTTATATATAATAAACTCAAGAATTAAAACAGAAGTATAGGCAAACTAAATTAGATTAATAAAAAAACACAATAAAAAGAAAAGAGAAGACATTATATTTCATATGTTAATGTTACCTAGTTAAATAAACAAAGATGGGTTGAATGTTTAATAACTGACGTGATGCCATAAAAAAATTAAAGGTACAAATATTTCCACTTAATCATTAGCTAATAATGTAAATAATTTGGATTGAATTCTCAAGAAAAAATATACCAGCAAAATTATAATTTTAACAATTGTTATGCTATAACAATAATCCTGTATAGAAGATTTGTTCACAACATGATTATAAGTTTAGCTTTATAAGTATGACAATTTTATAATGTTTTATTTTTATAAAATTTAAAGAAAAAATAAAGATTTATTTTGACTGCTAAGTTATTATATGGCTAGTCCTACCATTATTCAAGAAATTTTATACCATTTAAATATACGAGGGTTTATTGTACATTTACTAAAAATTATTTTCCTACCAATTAATCTTACCATTCACTTCTCCTAAGACTTCACAAATTAGGTAATTTTATACCAAAGAACATTGATTTTTTTAATATCAGCCCAAATATCTTACAGAGAACAAATTCTCAATTCTCATTTTCATTAAAATTGTACTGTAGTTTAGTTGAATAATCCATATATGTATGTCAGTGTGTGTATGTATGTATATATATATATATATATATATATATATATATATATATATATATATATATATATATATATATATATATATTATTATATATATATGTGTGTGTGTGTGTGTGTGTGGTGTGTGTGTGTGTGTGTGTGTGTGTGTGTGTGTGTGTGTGTGACATGATGGTATTTTAACCAATTTTTCAAAATTATAAACTACATATTTATTTATTATTAAATAAATAAAATTTAACCAAATATGAAGTAGGTAAAATTCTTAAGTTAATATTCTTAAGTTAAGAATAATATTCTTATAGCCAGATATTAAAGAATTAAGTTTAACCAAGTTTAGGATTCAAAGGATTATTTCAAATTTGAATCAGTAGTAGACGGGAAACAAGATATTACATACAGTGAATTTTCAAAAAGAAAACCCATCTTCCATGAAAACTCGTTTATGCTAGTTTAACCAGGTTTCACCATTCAAATTGTTAATACCACCTTAGTTTATACTTAATATGAGAATTTTCTCATCAAGATAAAAAAACTTAAGAGATTTTTGCATCTTAATATAAAATAGATATTAATTTTTAAATTAAAAAAAAGTTGCTTAAATTTTCAAATTTGATTAGTACATTAGTAGTAGTTAGTAGTTTGTCTATTATTATTATTAAATTCAAAACCTTGTTATAGGATGCAAAAAGTTTAATACTTATCTGAACCTCATGTGCATCAATATATGAACAATAGATATCGTCGATTCATAAATATAAGAGAATAGCCATGTTATCATCAGGCTCTAAAGCCAGATAACTTTGGACTTATTTCAACATTAAAAACCAAAATTATGCAATAATAAATTTACACGTGGTTCTAACAAGTATTGGAAACACATTCTAACATTAAAACATATCTGAGTTTTAATTGTTTAAAAATTTTAATATTAAGTTTCAAATTTGATTTTTTTGAAATATTTAATCAAACTTAATTTTCACACAATATATTACAAACTAACCTTATTCTATGGGAATGACGATAACTGAAAATTAATAAACAATAAATTTAGAAGGTTTATTTATTTAATTCCTTGTTAAAAAAAATCAGCACATTTGAGTTGTTTCAGTTACTGCTCCATTTATAAACTCTAAAAGAGGCAGGATAAAATTTTTAAATTGTAGGACAGATTGGCCAACCATTTACCAATTATGGAATTTACCTCTTGTAAAAATTTTATTTGCTTGACAGCAGAAACTACTTTCATTACTGTAAGCTAT
The DNA here is from genome assembly GCA_018340805.1 of Microvelia longipes. Lineage (NCBI taxonomy): Eukaryota > Metazoa > Arthropoda > Insecta > Hemiptera > Veliidae > Microvelia > Microvelia longipes. The sequence continues at coordinate 50,640,889 of JACMZG010001908.1, read as the reverse complement.
CCTTATTAATTGCAATAAGTGAATCTAGTGACGGGTACATTTGTTCCATGAAAAAGTCCCAATAATCACTACAAAAGCTTCATAAATGCTTTTCAGGCATCAAATAATTAAAAATTAGTTCACTAATTAATTAAATTAATTAGTAAAACTAATTAATTCACAAAGGAATTAAAATTTCATTTCAGAGTCATTAGATAAAAAGTTTTATTTTACAGCTAGTAGCTGTTATTTATTACATTACAGCCAGTAAATGTAAAGCTTCATAAATGCTATTTCAGGCATCAAATAATTAAAATTAGTTCACTAATTAATTAAATTAATTAGTAAAACTAATTAATTCACGAAGGAATCAAAATTTCATTTCAGAGTCATTAGCTAAAAAGTTTTATTTTACAGCCAGTAGCTGTTATGTATTACTCAACAGTTATTAGCTAAATTAGCTAATAAAAACTTAAAAAGTTTTAAAAACTAAAATTTAAAAAGCATTTAAATTTAACTATTCAGCATTATTAAAATCTTCCTACATTATAGATAAAAACAAATAAGCTGGCATTGATGTTTCATAGTGAGTATTTAAACACTGGGCAATGGGATTAAACAATAGCAATGGGAAAGTAAAATTTTAAAAAATTTAAATAGCCACCATCAGTGCTTATAAATAGCTAAATAAATGAAATCACAACATATTTTAAATTAATCATAAAATAGTAATCACTAAATATTCTTTAAGATAGCATTAAGTAGTTTACATTTTTCACATTATGTAAAAAACAGTTTGATAACACTCAATGTGGGCCGTGATAAGAGAGATAAATTTCACTTGCTTGCCTAATGAAGGAAAATCATTTTTCTAAAATTAGATTAAAAGAGTAAATAATTAAATTTACCGAGGGTTTTGAGGTTGGGTATGGGCAGGTCTTCTTGTTTCTCGTTCAACACCGTTTCCATTGTCAACAATCATGCTACAATAAAATAACAAGGAAAAAAATCTTTCAAACAAATGATAAAAACAAATTTAACACTTTGTACACAGCTTATAAGAAAAAACTCAGTACCTAAATTATTATAAGTTAGAAATGAAAATAAGTCAGTTAATGTCTTATAATATGTTATCAACATCACATTTTTTATAAAATAATTGCCTTTACGATATTTTTCAAACAATATAAAGAAAATTATTGGGCAATGACTTAAAAGCTTTGATGGTATAGAAGGAGTTCATTGATAGCCTTAAGTAATGCTGCCACCATAATAATATACAATTTTCTTATAACAAAGTTGGCAAATACTTCCGGTTGCTGAATTATTGTTCTAATAATAATTAATGATTAATTATTCATGAAATACAATTATAAATATCGGTGCATTTCAATATTTTGTGCATTACAATATTTTAGGCATTATAAATTGTATTTTTTAATATATAACAAATAACTAAGCTTTCGACTAAACATTAGTCAACATCAGAGTTTAACATAATATAAAATATGGGGGGTACCGGTGGTTTAATGGTTAGCATTTGTGTCTGGCACCTAGACAGCCGGGGACCATACCCAATGGGACTTTCATGCAATGGATAGAAATCCTTTCACGTGCCATCCTTCGAAAGGGACGTTAAGCCGGTGGTTCCGAGCCTGTGTAATGTCAGGTACTCGTAAAAGATCCCTAATCCTAAATGAACCTGGGTTTAGGCAAAATTTAGGACCCTCAATAGTAGTTTATATTAAATATATATGTTTCTGCCTTATGGTTTCAAGAGCAGGAAAGCCTGGTCTGGCAATGGGGCATGTGTTGTTTCAAGTTGAAGCTATAGAAACTTAAGAGTAAATTCACGGCTCTTCTGTGGATTGGATGTAAAATGCCTGCACCGCGAATCATCAGGTAGAACTATCTTCTATCTAAGAGAGTCAGCAAAAAGGGCCAAACAACGTGGCCTACTTGCTAGGTGATCTATCACCTCTCCCTAATTACTATCTCCGTTAGAGTATGGTCCGTAAAATCAAAACAAATAAATTTCCCTACAAATTTTTGACATTCAAAAATTATTTTAAACAAAATAAATAAATACATCCATTTTCGGGTTTGTAGAAAGGCTTTGGGCTTTGAGTAGGACATTAAAAGAGATTAGGGCAATAATGTATCCAATCACAAGGTTTTACTTTTAATCAAGGGTGGGTCCGCTATCATACTATCTACAATGGGGTAAGAGTATTATAAAGGACCCACCCTAGAAGAATATCATACACCCTTTATTGGGTTAGAAGAAAGGCTTTGGTGCTTTTAGTAGGGCATATGTAAGGGAGTTGAAAACAATAATGTTTCAAATAAGAAGGTTTTACTTCAAATAAAGGGTGGCCTTACCTTACTATTCACTAGCAGGTGAGAGTTTTATATATGCCCTACTCAAAGCCTTTCTACAACCCCGAGAATAGATGTATTGTATTCTTCTAGGGTGGGTCCCTTATAATACTCTTACCTCATTGTAGATAGGGATAAGGGACCCACCCTTCATTTAAAGTAAAACCTTGTTATTGAATACATTATTGCCCTAATCTCCCTGCTATATGCCCTACTCAAAGCCCCAAAGCCTTTCAACATACCTGAGAATGGATGTATTTATTTATTTTATGTTTAAAATAATGTCAAAAAATGTAGGGAAATTTATTTGTTTTGATTTTGCGGGTGGGTCCCTTACTCTAACATTTGGTAAGCTATGTCAATATCAACAACAAGCTATATCAAATATAAGAAGCTAAATATAAAGAAATCTTGATTCGTTTTAAAAATCTATTTTTTGACGCTCACACTTATTTTACCTCTAAAAAATAAGTGCGAGCGTCAAAAAATAGATTTTTAAAAAGAATCAAGATTTCTTTATTTCTCCCCTGAGTTGGTTCACTTGTTATTCTATTCCACTATATTTTGTATAAATCTGTGTCAAAAAGATAACCTCTATCAATGACAGGCAACAATGACATTTGCATCACATCTCTGCAGTAACTCAATGCACTTAAGTGCTTTGAGTTGACCGGTGTGGACAACTCATGAACTAACCATGGTAGCTTTCCGAAAATGACCGATTATATTTTTAAATTTATATACATGGCAAATTTTAGTTATGACAGCAACAGTTATTGTTATAATAAAATTATTGTTATCTTTCAATAGATTTATTTCAATATCATAAAAATGGTTCATCGTCATATTCTGTATTGCAAAAAATTCAGACACTAAAATAAAAAAAAAAATTTTTAACTTCCACAGAATGCTACTGATTGCAAATAAGTACGCATTTCATTCGATTAATTTATTAATTTAAATAATTTTATCAGGTAAATATAAGACGAGTTTTACATCGAGTGTTTCAGGCTGCATTATATGTCAAAATCTATCTGTTAGCCCGTGGAATTATCCACTAGTTCATCATTACTTGTTTAAATCAATTAACTAGATAAATTTATTGAATGACAAACTTACCTGCCATTAGGAGTGTTCTGTGTAAGTTTAAACACTATGATGATGGCCTTGCAGGCCCGTAGCCAGCTGTTGACGATCAAATTTATTATTAAATGATGTCACATGACTTAGTATAAACAACCTTACCTATACAATGATATATTATCCTGAATAACTGCTGATATCCTATTTTTACTTAATATCCAAGTAGGGGGAGGGGTGAAACCAATTCCCTGAGAGGGGGCAAATTCTACAAGGGAATTCCACTAAAATCTATTTTGTTAGAGGCGGGGAAATTTTTTCTAAGGTAGGTGATGCCCCCCCCCCCCCTGGCCCCTACCTGGCTACGGGCCTGAGGCCTTGCAAATCACTTTAGCTAGTTAGAAGTATGACTATTCAAAGTATGAAAAGTTAATTTCATATTGAATGTGGGTAAAAAGCGGGAAAGTGAGCCACGCCCTCTCAATTCAAAGGTAGGTCCGTCCATGTTCACTACAATAATTTGAGACTCTATGTTGCCCTAGCAGCCAAAAATGTGTTTTTCTGTCATCATTACACGTTTGACAGCTCGAAATACATAAGTAAAGTCACTTGTTGATTCAATTCCACAATACCTTAAATATTTTAGTGGTCTGCCATCTTTGAGTTGATCTGCGGACCGATATAATAATTTTCCTTAAAATATTTTGGCACTTTTGACAAGGGCAACCCTTAAAATAACTACTCTAAATTCACTAGACGATTCTACAGCCCTGTATCTGTTATAATTGAGACAATTGGAGCCTAAAATTTGCCAAATAGTTTCCTCACTGATTTTTAACAGGTTGCTAACAGATCAAAACCAAATCTGCTTATTACTCAACAGGTAAATCAAACTTTCTTTCCTGCCTGCTAATGAATAGCTTCAAACAAATGAAGTTAACAAAGGTAAGAGTATGTCTACCATAGGAAACAACAGTGGAAATACTCTTACCTAAGCAGACACTATAATCAACTAAACCAGCAAAAAGTAACAAGATTTTCTTACTCGGTTGTTCCTCCAGGAAAAGTTGTGGATCTAGTAAAAGTAGTATTACTGGGCAGCAAACCAGACGGATTTGACTCATTGAAAGATAATCTAAGTTGACTCCGTCTATCAACTAAAATAAAACAAATATATCAACAAAGAAAAATATTAGAGAAGTAATACATACGTGGTTGAAAAACAAGAGTAATTTACAAAGTCTTACCTTGACTAAAGTAATTATCTCTCCGATGATCATTCATTTTAATAACTTATTACTTTAAAACATTAGTAGAATAACAACGGACAAGATTGTAATTGAATTATAAAGTAATAAATTACTTCGAAAAAAAAATTCTGAAAAAAAAACTTTTGATTTGGGTATGTAACCCTTATGGAACCTTTGTAGTATTTATAAAAAAAGTTTAGTAAAAATCTAAAGAAAGATTTGATTTAACCCCATCCCCTCCAGATGATAAAAGAGACCCCCCCCCACTTTCATTTATGAATACGAACTGGTGTCTGCTTTACGGCTTTGTTCCGTATTAATTACATTTTCAAATAGTTTTGACATCTACCTCTATTGTTGAAGAAACATACTTTTTATTTTATACTTGATCACGTAATTTAAGCACCTTGAAATTTGCGATTAAAAGAGATAGTTGTAAGGTTGGCAACACCAATGGCGGGAAAACGAAAGGATGATCAAGTTTTTTTTTATCATAGGACATAGCATTGTTTTACAATAACAAGATATTATTACCCTTTTGGTTAAATTGTGAAACATCGAAAAAGTAACCTGACCACCTTCGCTTAGAAATGCAATCAAATAATCAGTACAAAATTGTAATAACTTATACAGGAGAATGTTAAAAATACAAATCCTTTTCCTATTCTTATGACTATGAGCCTGTCATGAAAACAATGGAACTTAAAGTCTTTAGAAAATCGAAGATATGTAGTGACCTCTTATTTTTATATAAATTATTCATGATTATTGATAGTCCTGAATTATTTGTCTTATCTTAACTTCCGATTCCCTCACCACTCTACTCGCTCACCCTTTTTTTCACATTGACAATAAGTTTACAGGACTAATTATAGTATGAATTCCCACTGTACGTCTGCAAAAGTCAGCCAATAGATATTTAAGCAAAACTGATACTGTTTCATTGCTCCATGATATCGTTAAAATCTTTAGCACTAAAATAATACCTTTTTAAAATTATTAATTAATGAAGATGAGTCAGAAACTTTTTATTTTTATTTATTACTCATTGATTTTATACTTTTGAAATTTGTTTTTATTTTTAACTTTATTTTTTTGTTCTGTTTACTTGCCATATATAACACTACATCATATTTCTTATAAATAAGATAATGATAATTTCTTTAAACAATTTTTTTTTCATTTTTTTACTTTTATAATTTAATTAATAATTAATCTTTGTTTGATTTAATATTATTACTTCACTTTTAAGAACTGTGATATTAAATATATTTGTATGTTTTGCACTAGTGTGTATAAAATCTCAAACTATGCGTATTTTTTTTTTTTTTTTTTTTTTTATGTTTACTGTACTCATATATATATTTTAATGTCTTTCTATTTGTTTTCTATCTGAATCTAGTGCATTATTATATTAACATTACCAAATGGTTCCTAAACATAGTTAAGCTTTCTTTAAAATTATTTTTGTTTTAAAATTTCTCTTCTTTTTAATATTTGTTTTTTTATAATGATTATATGTAAAAGGGTCGTGCTGATCCCGTAAATTTCAAATAAATAAAAAAAAAATAAATAAATCAAAACACAAACAATGAGTGGGAAGCCAAAATCAATTGATTTATAATAACTTTAACTCACTCTTGAATAAAGTTTCAATGAGGTTACACAGAGCCTCAAAAAGATGTTTCAGGCCTCTCAATGTATTGAAATAGGCCTCAAGTATTCTCTGTGGGACATGGGAGGAGACGATCTAAATTCTTATTTCATTAAAAATTATAAATTAATTTTTAATAAATAAGTTAAAAATTAATAGTATGGCCTTAGATGTAATTAAAGTTGTCAATATTATGATTATTCTAGGATTTTAAATATAGAGCTTGTCATAGACATATACATTGAATACATCCTACCTCAATACATTAAAAGCATAGAGATACATACTAGAGAGGGCATAGTCTATCTCAATACATTGAAAACATAGATATATATACTAGAGGGGGCATAGCCTATCTCAATACATTGAAAGCATAGATATATATACTAGAGGGAGCATAGCCTATCTCAATACATTGAAAGACCTGAAAAATCGTTTTGGGGCTCTTAGGGGCACTGTGTAACCTTATAGAAACCTCCTCCAAGAGTGAGTTAAGGTTATTATAAATAAATTATTTTCGTCTTCACGCACATTTTTTGTGTTTTGACTTGTATTTAAAACGTTCTCATATATAAGTTACTGAATTTCGTACCGATTACTTGATTGTATTTATAAGTAAAGGTTGTCAGGTTACTTTTTCAATATTTCAAAATTTAACCTGTAGGGCCTCTCTAGTAATAATATATCTATGGAGCTTGTAGTATTCCTTTTTAGAAGCTGGTATTTACTAAAAATAAATGCCCGTTTAGGCCTTTCGGCCTATAATATTGTCCACCCTGCGGGAACAACAACAGGTGCATTGCATCTACTATCCCCTAACATTTAATTAAAGTTATTGAAATCTTTATAATCTATAAAGATTTCATTCATTATATGAAAGATCACTATTCATATACATATAAACTTAGACCATAGCCCTGGTTGGACCATAGACCTCCGGTGCCAAAATTGAGTCCTTATTGGTTCACGGCCACGGACAGGTATTTACGGCTAATCTGGTTATAATTATTAAACAAGAAAAAATCGGGTACGGGGTACATATGACCTTTTTCTCACTAGATCTCATCCTCAGTATGAAATGACTCACTTTGCTCATCTTCAGTAATTACATTAGTTTTATTCCCAGCGGTCAACCATCCAGGCACTGACCTCGCTCGATGCAGCCTAACTTTTGTAATCCAACAATAACCATAGATATACTTGCCGTATTGAAGCGAAACTTAGTATGCTTTCTTATATCGTAAAGAAACACGACACACACGACTAAATTAAATTTTTAAAAACCTTTTTCAATACATTAAAAAACGTATACAAGTCATTCTATAAAAAATATATTTATCTGCTCCGGCAGGAAATGAAGCATTACTGAACTAATGTTAGGCGAGAAAGAAGTATTTCCCAGATCGGCTGGTAATTAGTCATGAAATGGTCATGAATGACTGCACTTTACCTGCCTAGGCAGCAGAAATACATTCCCAGCCGCTCCTGCCTGTGCTGGTAAAGAAAGGTAATGGATAATGTTTGTAAACATGATTAGTTAATAATAAGAAGCCTATTGAATTTATTTAATAATTTATATAATGAATTATTACATTATTTAACTAATTAAAATTAAAATAGAACAATTTGTAAGGTAAATCTTGAATTAGAAATAAATTTGATTGATTATATTAAAGGCAACACTTTTTGTTTTGGGTTTATTGTCTCATCTTATTTTGTCGAATCATTCACTACTTTTATCATACGAACCCGTATTTAATACAGTTTAAAAGTTAGTTTATTCTATAGCGATTCTATAGCGTTTTGTGATGAATATCGTCGAAGATATAGCCGAACTTTTCGAATATACCCCGCCGGATGTTTTGGAAATAGCTACAAATGCCAAAGAGAGCCTACTACCCGGCAAATCAGGAAGTAGGTATGTCAAAGCATATGAAGTGTTCAAAGAATGGTGCTAAGAGAAAAAAGTAAAGAATGTAAGTAAAAACATTGTCTTAGTGTTTTTAAAAGAACTGTCAAACACAAAATCGAGCGCTACTCTGTGGTCAACTTTCTCGATGATAAGATCTGTAATATCAGTAAAAGAAAATGTAAATTTAAACATTATACAAACGTAATAAGTTTTTCAACAATGCTAGTTTTGATTTATTACTCTTCGCAGATAAAATATTGTGTGGAACAAGACAGGAAAGGAAACATTACTGACTCGTATATTTGCCTCGTCAGTCATATTATATATATTATCTGCCTCGGCTTCACCCCGTCAGTCAAAATGAAAATTACCTGCCTCGGCTTTGCCTCTGCAGGTAATTAAGATAGCACACCCTCGCCTTCGGCTCGGGGGCTAACTTCGATACTAGTCAGTAATATTCCATTTTCCTGCCTAGTTACACAAATGACTATTGTCTTACGTATGACTGCATACGTTTCAAATCTCAGATTTAAACATCTTTCCGATTGTTATGAATTTCAAAATTTTTGCTGACTCATTAATGACGGTTAATGACGCCATAAAAATATTTTCCGGATTGCACAAGTAGATTTTAAGATTAATTTCTTTTACCAAGTTTCAAATCTATAGCATAAATACACATAGGCATACACATTGGGAAAACCACTTTGGAGGTCTAAAAAACACCTGAAACGGATCATTCCTGTGACATCCCGGTTTCTGATTTTTTCGAAAACACCACTTTTCCCAAATACCTACGGTATAAATGAGGAAAAGTAAAAAAAAATGTTTTAAATAGCTAAAAATTTTGTTCATTTGCAATTAACACTTCAAAAAAAATCTATAATAATGTTATAGGACGCATAAAAAAGTAAAGAGGGCAGAGGTTCTTACTCATCCCATTTTTAGCAAATTATCGAAAAAAAGCTGAACTTATGAGGTAGGGATCAAGAAGAAGTAAGGGGGGGGGGGGTAGATGTTTTGGTTTTGGCAGGGGGGAACTCGCTGATGATCAAAATATATATATATATATATATATATATATATATATATATATATATATATATATATGTGTGTGTGTGTGTGTGTGTGTGTGTGTGTGTGTGGTGTGTGGTGTGTATTATCAGAAAGTTCCTTATGTTTTGAAAAATGCCACCTACCCCTCAATCATCTCAATCTAATTAGTTTATTTTTCCTTTGGAAATTGTCTCCAAACAGCGTACAGGTTTGAAGGCTTAGTTACTCTTGAATGAAACAAAGGCGTTTTTCAAGGAGAATTGATATCAGTCATTGATCTTATTTAACAGAAATTAATAAGGCTCATTTTACAAAGAGAACCAAAACAAACTTTAACTAAGTACAAAACGAGTTTTAAACTAACACCCATTACTAACAGGATTGAAAAATGAGAGGAGATTTTCTTTTTCAGGAAGGGTGTGTGGTTAACACTGAGGGAACAAGTTGGTAACAAGAAAAACTTGGGAATTAGGGTTTGAATTAGAAGGAAATGTCGGGTAATTAGAGGAGTGATAGCTTTAGATTATCTGTTGGACGGAAGGTTAGAAAAGAACATTTAGGAGAAACAAGCTAGGGTTCACCTGGGGCCCTTAGTCTTCACATTATGCCTCATCAGTGTCTCGCTGGTCCGTTAAAGGATGAAATTTTTCAAACTCTACCTAACTCTCTTTCCTGTTTCAGAGCTAATGCTGAGATATTACTCTTCACCTTCTTTCGTTCTATTTTTTTGTCTTTTTTACCACCGGATTTCTGAAATGGATCTCGAAAATAAGTAAGAAAAAAAAGAAAATAGTTTAAGTGGACATGGTTAATATTTAATACACTTGAGTTTAAAAAAAATATATTTAATTGTCAAACCACAATACATAAAAAAGAAAAACTGACCGGTTTCGACTATTAGTTAGTCATCTTCAGAGTACTTTTTATAAACTCAGTTTATAAAAAGTACTCTGAAGATGACTAACTATATCGAAAACGGTAACTAATAGTCGAAACCGGTTCAGTTTTTCTTTTTTATGTATTGTGGTTTGACAATTAAATATATTTTTTTTTAAACTCAAGTGTATTAAATATTAACCATGTTTAACATATACCACATAATCTCTGTCAAAACAACTAATGATTTAGTTTAAGTGGAAAAAGTAGCTTCTAAGAAGAAAGTACTTGGTACAAACCTTAAATATACGCAAAGAACGCTCTTAGCAAATTAAGTATAAATATTCTTATTCTTATTATTTCTTTATAAGTTCTAGATAATATTTTTGACGCGGTATTTAAAAAAAATGATATTGTAGGGGAGTTAGCAGGAGTGTCAAAAAAGGTTTTCCTAGGTAATCTGTGGATGAATTGTGACGAATCAACCTGGCATGTGATTTAAATTTAGAGAAACCACATAAAAACAATTAGGTTGATCGGACACGCGAGTCCTGGATAAAAAGGTTATATTATTTGAAGAATCAGCTACCGTCAATACTTAATGCTGGATATGAATATCCCTAGAACGGTTTCGGCTTATCTGTGAATAACTTCTAGTCTCAATTAGCACGACGAGTCCTCTGAATATGTCTCTCGAGGCTCGTAGTGCTCATTGAGACTAAAAGATACACTGATATAACTTTATTAGTTGAGAGCTCGAGTGTTGCCACGTCTGCTGATGATGGCGTTATGCCAAAACAATTGCTTCTTCAACTTGCGGCAAATACAACCTTTTTAATTTTATATTACTTATTTATTTTGTTTGGGGGTGTAACATTCTGGTACGGGGTTGTCCTGTAGATTTTTTTAGGCTGAGGGGGATAGCTTATTTAGTAACAAATTATAGTGTATTTATTACTTTTCTTATAAAAACTTTGCGAAGAGTAGAGTCTTAATTTTTCAGTTCTGCTTTCTTGAATTTAACTTCTTGGTATAATTTTGCTTTCTTTCTTGTATTTGGGAGAGTGGTAAAATATGTTCTACGGTTTCGTCTATTGTCATACGGGTGTGGCATACTGAGGAGTCAATAAGTCATACGGAGGAGTTGATAAGTCATACTGAGGAGTCAATAAGTCATACTGAGGAGACAATAAGTCATACTGAGGAGGGTTAATAAAATGTAAGTTCGTATATTTGTTAGTCATACATAGCAGTACATGTATAGAAAATTTCAGCTAATCTATACACTTTCTGAAGATTTGTTATTTTTCGAAATCTTTGTGGGGTCATTATTGTGGGTTAATGAAGTCCCACTTATTATATAAACAATAGGGCTCGACGTTTTATAATCTTGCGATAACTTTCAAACGCTTTCTTGGATCACAATGAATTTTGGAAAAAATCAATCATATAGAAATACATAACCCTATTGCAGGGGGGTGGCACTCGTATCTAAGTGTATAGAGCAATGGGTTTCATGGGGCACACCGTAACCTCCAAAACTACACTCTTAAAAATGTTCCCGCTCTTTTTTAAAGTGTTAATTGTATGGCATTGATTCTCAAAATTAAAATATTAGTTTATTTTGAATTTAATTTTATTAAAACTGAAAGCAAATTTTATAGAAATAACAATATTTAGAATTTATAAAAAAAAAATGACGAAAAAAATTAGAAATAATGAATGAACAAAGTCAAAAAACTAAAATAAATACCTTTACTCACCTATGGGACACCGCTAGAACGCGCTAGTAGTATACAAGAATTATTTTCTAGCTCAAGAGACCCATCTATATATGCTCTCTCTTATGTATACCCTATTGCTTATGTACAATTTATGATGTCATTAACAGTAAAGACAGAAAAAAAATCATTTAAAATCTATAACTTATTGGATCTAACTGAAACTTAGTATAAATATACGTATATATATAAGGGAAACAAAATATCCAAGTCAAATAAATTTTATCTGCAGTAGTGACGATTTTAACGTTTGTTGCATATTGTTTTATGTAAACAAATCACGGCTTTTTAATAATATATTTAGAAATTCGGTAGAATGGCAATATCCCTACCATTGAGAAATATACCATAGGGGGTAGGGGGCATGGCCTATCTTAATACATTAGGAGGCCTAAAACATTTTTTGGTGCTCTCAGAGGTTCTGTGTAACCTCATTGAAACCTCTTTTAAGAGTGAGTGGAGGTTATAATAAATCATCTATTTTCGGCTTACCCACATTGTTTAAATTTTGATTTGTTTATTTTTATTGTGAAATAAACAATAACAACTCATCCAAATCATGTATAACTTGAGTCAGTTGAGACTGGGGAGGAAAAATTGGCTTGAAAATTGATTTAAAGACCTAACATCAATATATTTGTAACCTTTAAAACATAATAAACAAATATTATTGATAAATATAATTTAAAAATTATATTTAAGACACCTAAATTAACATGTTTAAAGTAAGACTCAAATAAATACCTTTACTCACCTATAGAACCAAAGCATGTACTCTTACTACAATTACTGAATTTACATTATACAATAAGACTGTATAATATGCAGGTTACTAAATAAGTATTAGTATATCTTTTTTGACATTTTTTCACCTATTATATCTAGTAAATTTAAAAAAAATATATTTCATGATAAGCCTTAAATAAACATTAAAAAAATAATGTTTATTTTACATGTTGTTATTTTTATTTTGAACGTTCTAATATAAGTTACTGTAATTTTGTAATTATTTGATTATATTTATAAGCGAAGGTGGTCAGGTTACGTTTTTGGTGTTTCAAAGTTTAACCTCTGCGGCCTCTCTAGTAATATATCTCTATGGTCCCAAAGACAAAAACTAGTAATACGACAACCTTGAACCAGGAACGTTGAACCAACATTGAAGTGCAGAAGCGTGGAGGGCCTTTACAGAGAGAAGCTTCAAAGAGACCGAAGGCCTTTTTGTTAATAAATCATAAGTTACAACTAACAGTTATAAGTAATTTATAAAAACTGAGTTGCCATTTGCCCATTATCACTTTATTACAACTTAAGTTTATTTTGTATTTGTTTTGATTAGAGCTGTTGAATGAAGAATCTTTCGTGACTTTAAGTTTTGTTAATTAAATAATTATTATCTTTGTATTTAAAGTAAACACTGCACAACCCTTTTATTAGCCAAGTAAGAAAAAATGTAGGCTTCAGGTTGTTCATGTTACATCAATTTTTTATAGTCTGCAAACCTGATGAAAAAGCACGCATGATTTCTAAATAAAAGCATTTTTTATAAAACTTTCAACTTATAAATTATAGCAATTGTACTTTGCCTAAAAAAACAGTAGTTGTTTTGTAATTCTAATAGCTATGTATTTACTTAAGAAGATAAATAATAGTAAATAAATAAACAAGAGGCCTTCGATCTTTTGGCCGCTACGCGGTGTCGGCGATAAGAGCCGCTTCGCGGCCACATGGTTGTTGTCCTGTATCAGTTCTTCATATTACTAGTTTATCAAAAACTAATTTAAATATAAAATGAATACGCTATAATTTAATTACTATAATCATATTTAAAAGTCATAACAACAAATAAACAAATAAAATAAAGCAAATAATAACTAAATAAAGCAAATTCGATATCTTCTTATTCTTCACATATGACATCAATAACTTAATACGTCTTACTATGCCTAAAAGGTACCGCCGAAATGACTAGTAGTGACTAATAAGACAACATGAAATATAATTTTTAAAAAATTACTAGATATATTAGGTGAAAAAATTTCAAAAAAGATTTAATAAAATAATATACTAATACTTATTTAGTAACTTGCATATAATATAGTCTTGTTGTATAATGTAAATTTAGTAATTGTAGTAAGAGTACATGCTTTGGTTCTATAGTTGAGTAAAGGTATTTATTTGAGTCTTGCTTTAAACATGTTAATTTAGGTGTGTTAAAACAAAACAATATATAAAAATATAGTTATTAAAAAGAAAGAATCATAAAAATAATTCATTTTTATCTTCTTCACTATATCCGGACTTCGTAAGGTTTTTATTTCTTTCATATTTTTGGCATCTGAGTAACAAAATGTTTAAATTTTTTCCTCTTTACAATGGTTTTACTTTTTGTTATGTCATTTTTATAACATAGACTAAAAACAGAGGGAATAGTAGTAACATGAAGAAGAAAATGTCAACGTAAAAAAACATAACATGTAACGGAGCTTTTACTTTTGTTCTTTTTGGACTTATTTTATGGATTTTTACTTAGAGAGGGGTTTCGAAAGAACAAAGGGAACCAGGCTATATAAAGGTTACATTGATATGAAACGTACAAATATTTTTTTTTTTACTTCCCTTTATTTCTCTATATAAGAATATTTTCCAGTTATTGCTGAATAATTATCTACACAAAATATAGGATACAAGTAATTATAATTATTAGTTTTTAATAATAATTAAAAAACTATCTAATGATAGATAATAATTTTTTAATTATCGTATTTTATTTTTTTTTGTAATAAAATATTAATATATTTTTAGACCTGTAATAATAATAATAATTAAATTTTATTATTACTATTACGTTTCTCGCAGTATTTTAAATATTAAAATTCTGACGCGAAGTTCCGAAAGCCTGGTCATTTATTTTTAAAATGTATGCTTTCATGTTCAACAATAGATTTCTTGCTTTTCTTATACTGGTATATGCAAAACCTGAGCAGTTGCGTCAAAACTTTAATTTTTATTGTTATTTAATTTAATTTATGCCATAGATTATAATAATTTTGTTTATGATAAATTTACCGCATTTTATTTGAAAAATTCTAAAAAAAAATAAATAAGTTGTGAAAGTACGACTCAGGTTATAAAACATAACCTGAGCAACAGCATAACCTGGAAACTTTTGCCAGAAATGTATTGTTGAGCAAATGGAAGCACGTATTCTTAAATAAATTCGCCCACCTTGGGGACCTCTATGCCAGAATTATTTTGCAGGTAATAACTGCAGTGTAATTAAGTGTAACTGAGTGTAATTATAGACATAAAAATTCATCGGAGAAGCCAAGATTCGAACCTGGGAACACTGACTATGAATAGTTTAAGTAGAATGAATCCAAAGTATGGACTCCTTATCGGTTTTATTCGATTTAGCAAAAACATAAACCACACTTGGCATTTGTTGCTTATCATCTTGTTTTGGGTTTTCCGCTTATGCCTCACGGATTTTTCGACTTTTTGGTCACTTAAAGTAGTCGTATCGACTTCGGACTAGTTTCGTTTCAGCTCTCTAAATAAATTGAATTAAAGACCGGTGTATCATTTTAATAATTTTAAATCATTATTACGCCTTGTTTGGTTAATAGCAAAATCTTATCAGTTCATCCTTTCATAAGACTTGATTTTGTGCGATTGTTGATCACATAACAATTCAATTAGTTATTCATTAAAGTTCATTTAAACTTTGTGACAAGTTTAATTGAAATTATATCAACTATTATTAAAAAGTGTTTACAAGATATGTGCACATCCATTTATAAATGATGTGCACATATGTGATGGGAGTTTCTCGAGGTATATACATACCACGAGAAATTTGTTAGCCACGGATGTGTTTGGGGCCTCTATCTATTCACAAACTTCAAAAACACTTTTTATCAAACAAATATTTATTTTTGTAATTTTTTATAATTTTTATAATTTTAAAGTGACGTCATTTTGATACGCCGTATTGGATGGAATCTAATATATAATCAGTTCCTCCTCTATTTTATTCACATTAATGGGCTCAAACCCTTAATGAACATCAACTGAGCATTAATCCTGGGGGGTTTACACTGCTGCCAATTTTAGAAGCATAGTTGTATAACTAACAGGAAGATTATGCACATTTTCTTTGAAAATTCAGAAAAAATGAGTTACGAGTAGAGCTTGATAATTGAGTAACTGCTCAAGTTATAATGCATAAACCGGAACCTTAAGAAAGAAATGGATTGTTAAGCACGGAAACACGCATTCCAAAGGAAATTCGCCCAACATGCGGACCACCGCGCCAGAATTTTCGACAACCGATTTCTCAGCAAATAAAAAAACCTTAAGATTCCAGAAGTTGTAATAATGCTATAATGAGCAAGATGATAAACAAAAATATTATCGATAAGTAATATTATCAATAATTTTTGCTTTTTCAAGAAAATAAAAAATATACATTTTTATAATACAATATTTATGTAAACTCGTATAGCGTGTTACAAAAATCTACAAATATCGTTTAGTACAGGAAAGAACAAGGATTTAATAGTGTTTTCTCTAATACCACACAGCAGGGTTGTCTTTCTAATGAAAATTTAAAACAGTAGTGTTGAAGCTAACGAATAATTTAGTATACTAATGAGGGTATCATTCAACAAGTTGTAGATCTTTTTTTAGATATGGAAGTCATCTCTTAATAAACTAGTAAGTAAGGGGGCTAAACTGTACAGAGGTTAAAACTTTAAAATATTTAGACACTGATTTCTTCTTTTGAAATAATGATGGGCTCCTTTCTTAGGTCTTGGTAAGGGAACGTGGGAGGGGGGGGGTGGACAATGTTTTATTGATGGCGGGAAACACTGCGTGATCCTTCTATAAGAAAATCCCAAGTAGATTCAACTTAAAAATTTAATGTGTCTTTTAAGGTAAAAATCAACACTTTTCTACACTGTTACAAATAATGACAAAATTGTCAAATAGCGTTTAATAATTAAATAGTGTTATAATTTAATAAATTATTTATCTAAACAAAAACAATGATAACTCATATTATTTTTTTTTTAATTTGCAATTTGTCAGAGATAGTTTTAAGGTAAAAAAATACAAAAATAAAGTTATTAACTTACCATGGATAAAAAGCGAGTTTTTCTACTTGTGCAGTCAAGTGGTTCCTGAGGCCAAATATGATGTCTAAATTACGAGGATAGCCGAGGAATTTATTTTGTTGGTTTTAAAAGCTTGACGAGAGCACCACTCTTAACTCAAGAGGATTGCCGATGGAGTTAATTACTGCACGGGAGTAACGATTTATATTTGCCGTGGAGAGTTTATGATATTTCGTCTGGAGAATGTAATATAAAACATAAACAGAGTTGGACAATAAATTATTTTTATAATGGTATATCTCCTCAGTTAAACAGGAGAACAACAGCTCATCGAAATTAATCAAACTTATAAGTAAATCGAACAAGATAAATTGATTAATTTTAAGATTTGAATATTAAAAATAAATTTAACAGCCGTTTGCTTCGTCGGCGTTACAAAATAGTGTCACTTATAGAGATTTTATTATTGGAGGGACCCTACAGGTTAAATTTTGAAACATCAAAAAAGGAACCTGAACACCTTCGCTTATAAATAAAATCAAATAATTAGTACAAAGTTACAATAAATAATTATATGTATAGTAGAACGTTAAAAATACAAATCAAAACACAAACATGTGCGGGAAGCCGAAATGAATTGATTTTATTATAACCTTACCTCACTTTTGAAGGAGGTTACAATGTGGTTACACAGAGCCCCTGAGAGCCCCAAAAAGATGTTTCAGGCCTCTCAATGTATTGTGATAGGCTATGCCATATCTATATGGTGTCACTTTAATCATTATTATGTATCATTATTATTTTTTATCTAGCGTCAGTATTTTTTTATTTAAACAAAGATTTATTAACTATATACCAAATATATAAATAAAAACAGATTAATTACACAAAAGTAACTAATCTTTCAACTAAAAATAAGTCATCATCAGAGTTTAACAAATATATAAAATATAAAAACTACTTCATATTGCACCCAAAGATTATGTAGTATACCACATGGTATACTGGTGGTATACTACATAATCTTTGATTGCACCTTGGCATGGTTTGGTAAGCTATATTAAAAAAAAACCGTTAAAAACTGTTACATGAAGAATTTTTTTTAAAATAAATCAGTGTTACCAATAATTTTAGTTGAAAAACAATATTTTAGAGCAACGACCAGGATCAGAGGGGAGAGCTATTCATTTAAGTAAAAGCACAAACGAGGATCAAACATAGAGCCAAAAATCGGGTACGGGGTACCTCGGAACTTTTCCTCATCACATCGGATTCGCTACGGTCATCCTCCCTACTTTAAACTCGCTTCGCTCGTCCTAAGAATGTAAAATGCACCAAATTTATACTGCAATATGGTCTTGGACTCGTTTCGCATGTCCTCAAATTGTAAATGCATCCGTTCCATTCTCAGCGGTCGCCCATACAGCACTAACCACGCTCAATGCTGCTTAATTTTAATGATCCAACAAAAATCATGGATGTACTTATCGTATTACTACGATACTTAGTGCACTTGTTTATTAGGTATGGTATACACTTGTACTGAAGCAGATAATTCAGGTGACATACCGGTTTCGGATTTTTTCGCAAACACAATACTTTTCCTATAAAACTATGGTATAAATGAGGAAAAATAAAAGGATAAGATCAGGAACTTTTATTAACTCATCTAGCCGTGTAAGGATACATAGTAAAGATACATTACCAAAATTATTTAAACATTTAATATTGTAAAGTATATATTTAACAATCAAGTACCAGCAAAGCGGAAATAACATATAAAAGCAAATATTATTGTGACTCTATATAACATGTTAAACAAATATATTTTCCTTCATCTCGGTAAAATGTTACATAAGAAAATACAATTTTCTCTTGATTTTCAAACATTCTATAGTAAATATACTTGTTTAATATGAGAAGGGAAAGGTTTTGCCAGATTGGAATGTAACATGTCGCGGAGTAATAATGTTTACTCTTGTAAAACGTTTGATCAAGAAGTTGCTCAGCTTTGATTGGCAACTAAGTTTTAGCTTTAATTTAGCTTCTCTTTTTACTTTTTGTAAGATAAATTAGGAGATTCTTATAGTTTAAACATTTACTTAAACTCTCTAAAAACACATCCCGTGATAATAAGTAAGGTTTTAATGTAAAGTTTTCGCACTCTTGAAAAACCCGGAGACAAACCACTATCAAGCTCACACGTCAATTTGTCAAATGTTAGTGTAATCATGTACAAATAATTACATGCTTTTTTTGCTAACACAATACTTTTCCTATATACCTATGGTTTAAATGAGGAAAAGTAAAACTCGGGTACTGTGACCTCGAAACTTTTCCTCATCACATCGCATTCGCTACGCTCATCCTCCCTGCTTCAGACTCGCTTCTCTCGTCCTCAGAATATGCAATTTGCTAAATTTATACTGCAACACGTCTTCGAACTCGCTTCGCTCATCCTCAAATTGTAAATGCATCCGTTTCATTCTCAGAGGTCACCCATACAGCACTAACCATGCTCAATGCTACTTAATTTTTATAATCCAATAAAACCAAAGATATTTGTCGTATTGAAACGAAACTTAGGGATTACATATTGAAACGAAAACGAAAACCATTACATATTGAAACTTTATTTATGACGTAATGGTGTACACTTGTATCAAATTTCAACGTAATTAGAATATTTTCTATTTTTTACAATATTTAAAAAGACGTACACAAGTCATGTGATAAAAATTTAACTAATGCTGATAAAGAGATGAAACTTAGTGTATTTGTTAGTCTAATACATGGCTACAAGTGTGTATATCTGGCTATATCTTAATCCGATCGCATCATTTTTCCGCGTTTTATGATTTTTCGAAATTTTCACTGAGCTATTATTACGGGTTAATGACGTCATAAAAAAAATTATAATTTCTTTTGTTGTTCCTCATATTAATTATATTAATGCTAAGGTTGGGCACTAAGAGGAATAAAAAAACTACTGCTGTCTACTAATACACTATATTTCGCCCTCTACCTCAGGGCATAATCATGTAATAATTATATTTCTAGCATCTTAATGCTCATTGTCAATAAGATTATAATTTTTTAAAAACAAATAAATTAAATGGCAAAAACTGTATGAAACATGAAACAGTGAGTATAAATACTGAGTATTATATACTCAGTATTTATACTCACTGTTTCAGTTTTGGCTTATAGCCTTAGCTAAAACATTTATGCTGCGGTGTGTAAATAACTATTATCTTTTATGAAGGTACCATTATTTATTTTTTATTCATTTAGCATTTATTAACACAATGCTTCTTTTGTGATTATGAGTCAACCTTATACAATTTATGATATCTGCTCTACAATTTTTTCACTATTGCTTAATTAATTATCCGTTAAAAACTATAAATACCCCTTTGTCCGTGAAAGCACAGGTACCTTCTTAGTATAATATATATATATATATATATATATATATAATATATATATATAATATATATATATATATATATATGTTAAACTATTTTTTATAATAATATCATAAATAGGGGTACTTTGGTAGTTAATGGGATAATTTAAAAGATTTATATTCAAGGCATGATAAAAGTATAGGACTTAGTAAAGGAAATATGAGACTTGCATTTGAATTACAGCTAGAAGTGTTAACAAGAAACCGTATTAAGACCTAGAGGTTGGGTAAAAGCTATGAAAAAGATTTGTAGATATGGGCAAAACAGTTGGTAGTATAGAGTAAGAAGTAAGAGAACACATAAAGGGTTTCTAACGATAAGGTAACAGGAAAACTGCTACTTGAGTAAACATTACATAGTATGGGAGCATATTGTGTATGGGAGAACGTTTCGAACACGAGAACAAGAGCGCACTTAGATCCCCAGGTCACATCCTACACCGACCTCACGTTCAGTATTTTCTAAAGGAAAAAATGTCTGCCCCCTTCTCCTTCCCGACCCAAAATTATTTACTCCACGGCTGTATTTTGACCTGAAAGTATCTCATACCGCCCCTCCTTTCAGTTTACCCCGGGGGAACAATTCCAGAAATGGATTGTGTAGTTTGGAGGTGGAAAACAGCAATAGAACTTACACCAATTCCACCTTCTATTCCATACGAATTTGAAAAAAGTAGTGTTCTAATACAAACCCCACTCCTAACAATACTTCCTTATGTAATAAAAAGAAATTATGCTGAAAAATGATCTTTTTGGTATAACTACAATTGCTTCTTCAAGTGCTGAATTATACAGTTTTAAAAAAATACATAAATTTTACTAGTAATATAGTTCGAAATTGGTAAGAATTATGCTCACCATTAAGTATTCAATATTCTCTTTAAATTAAATAATATTAATAAGCCCAACTAATAGACAACTTGAACTAATAAACTTTAAAAAATAATTTAACAAGTCCATTTCTATTTAGACATATGTCACAAATATAACATATCATATTATATATTAGATTAAGTAATAATCATCTGCAACATTTTTATAATTAGTTTTGATTATTTATTTTAACTTGGCCTTTAAAAAAATAGCAACACTAAATGAATGAAACCATTTATTAAGGAAACTATAACATATTATACATACCTACATAATATACATGAATATTTTATCTAAATGACTTGGCAATATTATAGTTTGGTATAGCACTTCATGTTTAATTTCACTTACTATATTATTTATAATTACTTTTATATTTCTTTTATTTATTATTACTTATTTATCTATTATTATTTTTTATACTTGTTTTGTTATACTTTTTTATGTTCCTCAAATCAGCCTTTCAGCTGAGCTTACAATTCTAAAAAAACTAAATTCTATTTACTTATTTTTTTATATTCTCAAAATAATAAGTTGTACAATACATTTAATATATTCAAATATAGTTATTTAATATTTAAATAGTAAATATAATATAGTTAAATAATACCTTTAACATATAACTCGACACACCCAACAATGATTGGTTAATTAACATTTTTAGACAAGTTTTAAATATTTAGGAATATATATGCTTTTGGTTTAACAATAAAAACATAATTGGGGTTTAATTAAGCATTTATATAAATATTCTACTTACGTATACTTGCTACTGCACTTTACTGGTTGTATTGTAGGTCTATCCAGTCCAAGTGATTTATTTTATCCCCTGCGTGGATTTTGCTTTGGAATCACAGTTTGAGTCTAAAGTAAGACTTTCCGGTGTAAATATAAAATTTAAAGTGGTTAATGAGTCAAATATGTCCAATAAACCTATTTCTTTAAAATTCGCGCTTTCTTGTTGAAAAATTCAAAAAACACTTGACAACTTGAGCAAGAAAGCGCGCTTTTCAAAGAAATTTTGCCACATATCAATTTTTAAACATTCTATCCTTTACTATGGGATTTTTCATATAAACTGTCTTTTATCAATGGAACTTGATATTTTCGTTTATTTCTTCTGAAAAGAACATATAATTTAAATAAAACGCATAAAATTTGGCCAAAGTTTTGGTCAAAACCCCATATAGCTACGGCTTTGGAAATTAAAGGCCTTATCGTACCCCCCCCCCCCCTGTCAGTGCTACCAACTTCAAGAATTTAATCCAGCTGTCTATTATATCGTGTCATCTATTCATGTTTTGCAAAACTCTTCAATAAGTGAGACACTAAACTGTTAAAGCATTATTAAAAAAATTAGTATATTCTTTAATATTAGTATATTCTTAGTTTACTCACTAGTACATACTAGTTGTAACAAAAGATACGGTTCTTTAGTTGTTAGAAGAATTTTATCATAGAGCAGTATAACAGTTACAGTTAAAAAAAAGAATCAAATATCCCAGTATAATCTTGAAGAAGCACTAAAAGTAAATGTTGTCGATGTGAACAGAAACGATACGTCTAGTGCTTTAGGAGAGTACCGCCTTAAGGAAATAAGGGAAGCGCTGTTTCTTCTCAGTAGATTTGACATTAAATATTCAAAGGTGTGTATGAAAGAGTGGTAAGTTACTCGAGTTATGTGGATAAGGGATAGGGCACCAGGGAACTCTGCCGGCTCTATACAACGCTTCTCTCATAACTGCCTTTTCAATGGCAGCCATTACACTTCGGACCAATAAAACCTTACAGTTACAACAATCTTCTTATTTCCCTATAAAATGAGTTTTGAATTGTTAGACTCTACTTTGCCCACCCTTTTGAACTTGGGAATGATACTTCATTCCAAAAAATGAGAGTTCCCATTTGCGTAAAGAAATGCGGCGTAAGTCTCGCTAGACGGGAGGGACTGGGTGCATAATGGAGAAGGTCTGTGCAGAAAAGAAGGAGGCAATTGTATAAAGTAATAACAGGAGGTCCCTCCTCTACAGAGAGCTTCTCAAGGAATAAAGGGGGGGGGGCATGAAAAGATTTTATCAAATATTCAACCGGGCGGAGTCAAGGGAAAAAGAGGATTCGGGTGAAAGCGATATACCGAGCCAGAACGAGTAATTCCTATTGTATACCTCGAGCCAATTTAACCTTTGATAGAAGAATTCTTTTGTCAGCGACAGAACAATGTATCCGACATTCGCGAGCAACCGCAATATACTTTCTTATAAAAGAAATGCCTACAGGGAACCTTCAGACTCAGCAGCATAAGAATGACTCTCTAAGATGACTTTTTCTCTTCGACAAACAACTACTTTTTAAGAACAATTGTAAAACTCTTTTTCTTTCTAGGATATTCATGGCATTTTGAAATAATAATTTTATAATCAAGGCTATATAAAGCAGTTTGTTCGAGGGACAATTCTGTCAAAATTCAGAACATAAATCCAGGAAGACTGCAACATCTTTCAATTTTCTTCTTAAAAAGTTTTAAAATAAAATCTTAAAGTCAAAAGTCTTTTTGTTTATTTTTTTCTTTTAAAATTGCTTTTAAAAAAGCAAACATGACTTTTTAGTAAAGACTTATGATGAGTAACAAAAGACTCGCTCACCACAATTTTACAATTAATCATTTTTTGCGCTTCAGGAGACGAGGAATTAAAACAATACTTTGTTTTTGTCACTCTACTTATAATTATATTTATAAAGCAAACGGCCATCATCAGTGCCTATGCCTATTTGACAAAGAAACAATTAAAAAATACAAGTATAAATAATAAAACAACATAACAAACAAATGAAACAAAACTGCACAAATCGAGCAAATAAACAAATAAGAAAAAATATTAATAAAAACCCAATCATAACAACATGACAAATGGCACGAACTTCCACATTATTGCACAAATAGTATAAACTGTAGGTTTATACATCCTACAGGTTGATTTTCCTCCTACCTTCTGAGGAAAATCAGGCTAGTAGTGAACTGGTGTGTTTAGAGACGAATATTAGACGAAAAAAAATGTTGTATGTATATGTGTATATTTTAATGTATGACAGATTTCTATTGTTTTACTTTGTAAAATTTAATGAAAAATAAAGAATTATTATTATTATTATTTGTCTCAGGGACGGGGACAGGGTGTCTTAGACACCAATGGGATACACGTAGAGTTCTCTCACTTCTATCATTTAGACTGTTTTGTCAAGGATGTCTTCGACATCTGGTGGAGGAAAGTAACTTGGTGTCTTCTGTGTTAGTCTTCTTCCGAAGTAGGTCTGTCGAAGCAACTATCTTTCAGTATAAGTTGCTCGACCAGTCTAGTTTGACTTATATAGGAGCTAATGCAATAGTAAACCTTCCACAGTCTTAATAAATTCATTAGTAACCTATCCAAAATAACTCCAGGGTTTTAGCTTACCTCTGATACGATATTTGCACATTTAATTTTGGATCAAATATTTTTCAGAATATTCTTGTTTTATGACATGACATTATTATATAAAAGAGTAAAATTCTTGGACTGGTATTTTATATAATATTTATATATAATTACGATTAATGATGACTGCAGTTCTATATTAAATATTAATTTATTTAATAATTAAAACGTTTCGCTAAGCGAAGCACAGGATTATCTAGGTAATTGTATTAAATGCACTAATAAAACTTAATCCTGTGTTAATCACAATTCAACTCCATACAATCCTTTAAATCTGACATCTCCTATTATTCCTATAATAACTTCCACTCCTGTACACAAGAATTTGTCAAAAATAGTAATAACAATCCTTCTTATTATGAGAATCAACACTAATGCTCGAAATTCTATATTTGCATCCATACCTTATTTCGGATATCCTACTAAACAGATTATAAAACTATTCATCCATACGACATCCAAACATACAACCCATCTGGGTTTTATAATACAAAACACAACACAATGCTCGTAAATGAAACGATTGATCTATTATACCTAAACACACTCGGAGGAAGTTAAAATGAGTATAAACTATAGGTTTTAGTTCTACAAATATTAGATAGACACAATTATTTATTTATAAATTGCAATATATTTCGACTAGCTCAGAAGTCATCTTCAGGCATTATCACAAAATGTTTTTAAGTTTAACCTTACATCAATAACAACACACTAAAAATTAATAACTTAAACACTAATAAAGGTAACAAAGAATCCAAAATATTAAAAAACTATTAAAAACTAGTTAACAATTTTTAAATTTTGATGACTACAGAGCTAGTCGAAATATATATCGCAATTTATAAATAAGTAATTGTGTCTCTCTAATATTTGTAGAACGAAAACCTACAGTTTATACTATTTGTGCAATAATGTGGAAGTTCTACAAACTTAATAGTGAAACAAAAACTTCATTGATCAGTTAAAATAAGGTTACTCAGAGCACTGAGACCCCTCAAAAATGTATTGAGATAAGGTATACCTCTCTAGTATTACATCTTTATGATTAAAATGCTTTCAAACTCAGTCTCTCAGTTTAAAGTGTAAAGTAAAAGTCGAAACTAATTTTTAAGTTGTTTTAAATTAATGGTTAGTAAAAAGAACTAATTTTATGAAGTTAGATCACCGAGGTGATGAGGTCAACAATAGTGCAGCGAATAAACTTTGATGGGGATCACTCCCTCGGACAAATTGCAACTTGCCGGTCCTCTACTTCCCCCTAATTCTATTTATTTATTATAAAGGGATGTTAGGGATGTTAAAGCACATTTTGTAATCTAATATCAATCTAAGTTTTTGACCCTATCCGTAAAGCCCTAAGGATAATAAACAATAAACCATTATGCTGTGTTGTTAGTCAATAAAGGGGAAATGACGAGTTTTAGTCTAACTTTAAACAGCTAGTACTAGAAATGAGTTTTCGTTATTGTTTAGAGGAGCCTAATTTCAAGAGCTAATTTAGAATTAACAAGAAATAATTTAATTGTATTTAAATAACTCCAGGGGGCAAATAAACGACTGATGACTAATTAAAAAATACCTCTTAAGCGTTAAATTGAAAATAGGTTGTAATCATGAGTTTGTATTAAACTTTAAGATATAAATCTTAAAGCCATTATTAAGTTCAATAATGGCTAAGGAAGGGGAACTTGAAGTATAAATTCTTTTAAGCACTCACCAGTAAAATAAATATTCCAATAAAATTATAACTTTTCAAAATATTATATTGTACTTTTTCAAATATTAAATTATGCTTTTCCCATAAGAAATAAATAAATATCCATATAGGGACCTTTTCGGACACTAATCCGGCGGGATCTGTCTCAGATAGATTGCATCTAAAAATTGTTCAGACTTCGCAAAATATTTTACTAGAAATACAATTTAAAAAAACTGAAAGCGTAGCCCAACTAAGCGAATCGTGTGGTGAAATAGTGTTCTTATTCACTGAAATCCTGAAGTGTTTATGTTCCCTTGAATCGGACAATAAGCTTCCATATCTTCTATTATAAAAGAGGATGCTTTATGGCAATTTTAGATAGTAAAATCGTATAAAGGTGGCTCCTATGGCAAGAGGTACACCCTATTATATGTAGTATGTATTTACAGCGGATTCTTGGTACAAAATATTCCTCGTTAAGAAACACATTTTTCGCTAGGAAAAGGTCTATTTGTATTTATGGAGAGCTGAATCGAACGAAACTGCGGTTAAAATACGTAAAAATTAAAATCGATCATTAAACAACAAAGTTCGAGTAAGGCGTTTTCGAACTCTGGATTAATTGGGTTTAATTGGTTCATTAAAAATTGAACCAATGCAAATTATGAAATGAAACTTAGCACGATTGTTGGTCCGGGTCATATTTCAAATCTATCTCGACATCTTTGGTACATTTTACAAAATATTCCGTCTTTGATACATTTTTGAAGTTTTTGCTGATGCACTAAAAGTAGTTGAAGCCCCTATATAAAGAAATTATTATCCAGGAAACACAATTAAATATAAAATATTGATTTTTGTATCAAGTTTCAATTCTCTAGCTGAAACCCACTGGAGGCTACGATATGGCATAAGTAACACAGGTACAGATACACTCATATATAAATACACATACAGACAGAAGACTTGGTAAAACCAGTCAGGAGGTCTTACAAAATCTAAAACGCATAAATAAGTTTATGAAATCGGATTTCTACCATTTCTGCGGTGAAAATGCAATCTAAAAAATCACGATTTTCACATTTTCCACGAAGATCAAACAACAAATCCAGGAGTTGGATTTTGTTAGTTTACTTGATAAAACTTTTTCAAACCCAAAAAGATGTTCCAGACAGACATGATTTCACCACTGTGGTGCCAACTACAGGAAAACCAGGTAAGGAAAAGGCTTGACTTTCAACTTCCATTTTCCCTCTTATATAAATATTTAATAGAAACCTTGGGATAGAAGAGGAGAAAGGTTTTGCCGACGATTGGTAAGACTGGACATTTGCCCTCCAAGGGTTCCTTTTTAAAACCAACCCTTGCTAGCATTTCCCAAACAAATTCACACTCACAAAAACCTTCTCAACCCAATAAATATCTAATTAAACTGCAAAAACAATTTTCTTAATAGCAAAGTTGAATTTATAAAAACATTTCCACAGTCTACGAGTCAAATAGGTAAATATATATATTTATTTTTTGTATTTTTACTTTTACTCATTTGTATTGTAACTATAGGAAAAGTATTGTGGTTGCTTTAAAATCCAAAAACCGGGATTTCAAAGGAATCATTCGTTTCAAGTCTATTTAGGACCTCTTGAGTGGTTTAACAAAATTTTCTGTGTGTCTGTTAACATCTTAGCTCCCAGTGCGTTTATGCGAGAGAGTTTAAAACTTGGTTCAAAAATAAACCTGAAAGTATAGTTATGCTAACTAAAAAGTTGTTTCTTATGTCATTATAAGTAGCGGTAATAAATTAGCAAAATTTTTGGAAATTCATAAAACACGAGAAACAATTGGATCGTTTGAATTTTGGCACACATGTAGTCCTGAACACCAACAAATATGGTAAGCTTCATATAGTTTCATATCAGCATTAATTCAATTTTTGTCAATAGAATGGTGTGTTTAGTTTTTTTTTAAAAAATGACCTTTAAAAGACAAAAAATCAATCAAGATGATAATTTTATGTAATAAATAAACATGCTAAGTTTCTTTTATACGCGGCACACATATGTGCGGGTTTTGTAGGACTAATGCCTCTTTACATAGGATTTGGATTTAGAAATAACATGTGCTCAGATCATTTATCGTCATTAATAATGATAATTTATAATTATCTTCAAATAATGACAGTGCCATTTAGATTAGTATGATACTATTAAAAGTAATTTTTTTGTTGTAAAAATTCGCAAAATATTGACCTTAAAAATGCGATCGAAAAACGACAGCTTCGCTAAGTACAAAGTTTCGAAACAAGTGGTATCAAAGTGTTCCAACTTTAAACTAATTATACCGAGTGTTTTTAAAATGTCTTTTAAACAAGATAAACTTGTCTATAAGTATAGTGCTTTTGGATCGTGCCTATATTGTGCCTTATTGGCTTACAAGCCTCCCCTCACAGTAAGCTAACAGTGTTATGTCGGCCCATGGGAGGAAAGCTCACAGATACTATCTCCCAGCACAGATTTCACGAGGGAAAGTTTGGAATCATCTCAATCTTGAAAACCCTCCCTTAATCTCATTACTGATCTTTCCCCCTCTAACATATAAAGCCTATTAGGACAGAATTTACTTTTAAGTGCTACTTATTTAACTGTCTTTATACATTAAAGTCACATCAAGATTATTTTAAAACAACTCTACTCATTTGCTCTGAGGAAGTATAAAGGTTAAGAACAGAAGAATTCAAAGATAAACTTAACCTAAAATACTTATTTATGTAACCAGGCAGTAAAATGAATTTTACTTACAAGTTATAAATATAGCCCTTCAGCTAAAGGCGAGGGAACACAATAAAAATGACCTGCAGAGCATCAGGTGTGTAATTTGTTATGCAAATGTGTTATTTTAAGAAAATATTTTTTTTAAAGTTAACTAGTAATAAGATTTGTAGACTCTAGGGGGTAAAATAAATATATTTTAATCTTATAAATTTTTCTCTAAAAGCACTCTCTCTCCCATTTTAGAGATTTTTAATTATTTTATTTTAAAAATACATTGTAGAAATATGCTATAATGCCAAAAGTTATTAGTTTTTCCAACTTCTTGCAAGAATAGCTTACAATTTTGACAATTGAATGTATGATAAAGTTTGGGTTTTCGTAAAGGGCAATAATAAGAGAAGTTTGTTCTGTTCTTAGCTAAACTTTTGCTCATCTCTTACTTTCTCTAATACCCTGCCATAAAAATTCAATGTTTGCATAAAATAATTTTTCATGCAAATTTTAGGGCAGTAGTTCCAAAAATATTTGACATATCTAATAGTTCGTCCTTAACTCCTCGTCGGAAATTAGCTGAGCTTTCCGACGAGACCAATTTCATTTTTCTACTTTAAACAGTATAAAAGATATCAACGATTTTATCATAGGAGGTCAAATAATTTTAAAGAAATATTAAATTTGAAAAACGGAGGTTCGACTATTTCCATGACGCCCATCTCATTACTGAATTTTTTCCAAAGGAAATTTGCTAAAACGTGTGTATCTGTTTATAATATTGTTTATAAAAGAAAATAATAATAAATTAATATTTTTTAATACCTACATAATTATTATATAGGTAAATATAGATAGATGGAAGAATGAGATTAAAGAGGCAGTTGTAAGGAATGAATGAATTGTAAATATTCTATTTACTAGTAATGCGTTGCATCAAGAACTCACGGCAAAGAATACATAAAAAAATATTAATTTAAAACAAGCGAAATAAGTTTATCAAAACATTCGATGCTATACTATTTTAAAGTATAAACTCAAAAAGGCTCGCATCGCTTGCTAGTTTAGGTATCTTTAACATTTTACATAGTAAAAAAGGCTCGCTACGCTCGCTAGATTGCTAATATTTTAATAATACAAAGTTAAAAAAAGGCTCGCTTCGCTCGCTAGATTGCTTATATTTATAATAAAATATATTGTTAAAAGGCTCGCTTCGCTCGCTAGATTGCGTAGATTTATATTAATGCATAGTAAAAAAGGCTCGCTTTCGCTCGCTTGATTGCGTATATTTATAATAATAAATGGTAAAAGAAGGCTCGCTTCGCTCGCTAGATTGCGTAGATTTATATTCATATGTAAAAAAGGCTCGCTTCGCTCGCTTGATTGCGTATATTTATAATAAAAATGGTAAAAGAAGGCTCGCTTCGCTCGCTAGATTGCGTAGATTTATATCATGCATGTAAAAGAAGGCTCGCTTCGCTCGCTAGATTGCTTATATTTATAATAAAATATATTGTAAAAAAGACTCGCTTCCTCGCTAGATTGCGTAGATTTATATTATGCATATTAAAAAAGGCTCGCTTCGCTCGCTTGATTGCGTATATTTATAATAATAAATGGTAAAAGAAGGCTCGCTTCGCTCGCTGGATTGCGTAGATTTATAATAATACAACGTTAAAAATAGGCTCGCTTCGCTCGCTAGATTGCTTATATTATAATAAAATATATTGTAAATAAGGCTCGCTTCGCTCGCTAGATTGCGTAGATTTATATTTGATGCAAGTAAAAGAGGCTCGCTTCGCTCGCTAGATGCGTATATTTATAATAATATATAGTAAAGAAGGCTCGCTTCGCTCGCTAGATTGCTTATATTAAATATTAAATGCATAGTAAAAAAGGCTCGCTTCGCTCGCTAGATTGCTTATATTTATAATAAAATATATATTAAAAAAAGGCTCGCTTCGCTCGCTAGATTGCTTATATTTAATATTAATGCATAGTAAAAAAGGCTCGCTTCGCTCGCTAGATTGCTTATATTTGTAATAATACACGTTAAAAATAGGCTCGCTTAGCTCGCTAGATTGCTTATATTTATAATAATACAACGTTAAAAATAGGCTCGCTTCGCTCGCTAGTTTGCTTATATTTTATAATAAAATATATATTAAAAAAAGGCTCGCTTCGCTCGCTAGTTTGCTAATATTTATAATAAAATATATTGTAAAAAAGGCTCGCTTCGCTCGCTAGATTGCTTTTATTTAATATTAATGCATAGTAAAAAAGGCTCGCTTCGCTCGCTAGATTGCTTATATTTGTTATAATACAACGTTAAAAATAGGCTCACTTCGCTCGCTTGATTGCTTATATTTAATATTAATGCATATTAAAAAAGGCTCGCGTATATTTATAATAATAAATGGTAAAAGAAGGCTCGCTTTAAATTTTATTTTTTTGAGTTTATTATTTTAGCCGCCATTTTTAAATTATTAAAAAAAAATTGAAATGTTGACCATGAAATATATATTTTCTTTTTCTACTCTTTAAGAGCTTTTAAACGATATACAACACGATTTTTTGCTCAAAAATGTTTTATCCGGTCCGCCATATTGGCCGCCATTTTGAAATATTTTTCGGAATATTACCAAAAACTATACAGCTCTGACATATAGTTAATTTTACTTGTATAAAAGTATCTAAAGTATATTACAATAGATCTTTATCTTGTAAATTCTTATAAAATTAGTAAAAACTAATTATTATATTAAATTATGGCCGCCATGTTGAATTTTTCGGAATTTAGTATATAACATTTTTTGTTCTACTAATCAAGAGCTTTACAACGATATATTACTCGAGTTATTCCTTTAATTTTAAATTTTTTGAGTTCATTATTTTAGCCGCTATTTTTAAATTATTCAACAAATTTTAAAATTTTGACCATGAAACATATATTTTCTTTTTTTACTCTTTAAGAGCTTTCAAACGATATACAACACAATTTTTTCGCTCAAAATTTTTTTTTATCCGGTCCGCCATTTTGGCTGCCATTTTGAAAATATTTTTCGGAATATTACCAAAAACTATACAGCTCTGACACATAATTAGTTTTACCTGTATACAAAATTTTATCAAAATCGGTCAATTTTTACGGCAGTTATCGCGACACGTACAAACAAACACACAAACACACAAACACACAAACACACAAACAAACGCGCCGTCCCAATCTTCTGAAATGTAAGAACTCACTTACGTTCGTTCAATTAGACGTACAACAATTTAAAGGGAAAATCGGGATAGAAAGACATAAATTTAAGGTTTAAACTAACTTGGAAAGACTGTGAAGTCCAGTTGCCTTGTCTAGAGAAAGACCTAGGGGGTTTTCAGCCTTTGCTAATGCAATATTAATGCTGTGTACGATTAGTCGCAGCATTAGCAATGCTCAGGTAGTTAAATCACACGACCTTTACACTCAGGATAACCCCCTCCCTTAGCTCTAAATCCCTGATAACCCTTTTACATGGTAAAAACATATTCAAATCGCCCTTACCCTCAAGGGCAGTGTATATCATACCTTATGTCCGAACGTAATCAACAAACCCTTATTAAAACTGCAATTCCATTTTAATGTTTTAATTTCAGTATGGACTTACACCCCCCCCCTCCTTTATGCTTCTCAACCACAATTGAAATAAATGTGACTCCTAAGGGGTAATGTTGTTGGTTTGTATTAATTTTAATTAAAAAATAGGGAAATTAAAAAGGCTTAATTGGATTATGAAATCAAAACTGAAGAGCGCTTGCTTTTGAACAGTGACGTAATAGCGGCTTTATGAGCACCAATTTGTCTCTTCAATAAATAGTTTATTTAAAAATAAGCTCTAAATCCGTTATCCGATATAAATATATATATATTTAAATATACAGGGTATTTCATATGTCCACCAAAGAAGGAGGTGATAGTACTCCTCGAAGGGAACAAGAAATGTTCTATAATATAAACCTCGATCTCCAACCGCTTTCCCGGTCAATTTTCTCATAAGCTTAATTTTCATGATGAAAACTATTAAACATGGCACCAAAACCGCGACTATATTCTATACTAGAAGCCGCGACTATATTCTACTGAAAAAGGGACGGATTTTTTACCAAGTCACCTTCTCATGAAAGAGCTAATTGCGGTCTCTCAAAAGTTCTGTTCTAGTCATGTCTATGTTGTATACAATTAAGTCATATTCAATTTCTTTCGTACTATTGAGCAGGTTTGTAAAATAACTGATTTCTGGATGAGCTTAATGAGAGAAACCGGTATATCTATTTTTTCTATTGCTGATTTTAAGTCTTTATGAATTATTCCATTTGCTGATAATACTATGGGAATGACTGTAGATGATATCATTTTCCAAATTCTAATGTTTCCGCGGCCAAATCTGTGTAAAATATTTTTTCTTGGGTAGTTTTATTAAGGTTACAGGTAAGTGGCTCTGCGACATCTATGAATTTGACATGTTGTTTAATTTTATCTTCAATCCCTATATCACTATAATAAATTATTATTATAATATATTAATATATATATATATATATATATATATATATATATATATATATATATTATATATATATATATATATAATATATATATATATATATATATATACAGAGTGTCCACGGATGGAGTTGCCTATACGTGTAAATGACAAAACATTTCATTTTTCGACAAAAAGTCACTCTATATAAAATTTTTTGCTTGTTTTGAAACGAAGAATGAGCAGACTAAAAGTTTCGTACCATGTACCCAGTACCCAAAATGTACAATTTTTTAAAATTCGCCAAGAGAGAAGTAAGTCTAATTTTGATTTTACGACAAAAAGTTATTCCTCAAAAAGTCATTTAAAAAAACAATTTATGCAATAAAAACATGACAATCATTTTTCACCATTTTTCACCATTTTCGGTGTCCACGGATGGAGTTGCCTATACGTGTAAATGACAAAAAATTCCATTTTTCGACAAAAATTCACTCTTTATAAAAATTTTTGCTTTTTTGAAACGAAGATTGAGCAGACTAAAAGTTTCGTACCATGTACCAGTACCCAAAATGTACAATTTTTTTAAAATTCGCCAAGAGAGAAGTACGTCTAATTTTGATTTTACGACAAAAAGTTATTCTTCAAAAAGTCACTTATTTTTTTAAAAAATCATGTTATGCAATAAAAACATGACAATCATTTTTCACCATTATTAAAATTATAATTTTTTTATTCATTTGTTTTGTTTTGATTTAATGAAAACACAAAATCAGCTGATTAATTAATTAATAATAAATGTAAACAAACTACATATTAAATCTGTTCTACTATGTATTTAATAAATACAATGTTCTAAATCTAAATAAATAAACAAAAAATCTAAAGTAAGAAAAATAAAGGGAAAGTAAAATAACGCAATCGTATTATTCAATATGTAAACCACCACGTTCGACGCACAGTTCTAATCTTTTCTTGAATTCATTATAGACTCTGCCTAACATTTCTTCGGTCACTGTTTCCACTGCTTCTCGTATCTTGTTTTTTAAAATATTTACATCATGAGGAACAGTTTCGTGAAATACTTTCTGTTCCAAGTACTCCCACAGAAAGAAATCCATTGTTGTTAGGTCAGGGGAACGCGCAGGCCAAGCAATAGGTCCAAATCGTCCTATCCATTTTCCTGGAAATTTATGGTCTAACCAATCTCTGACGTTATAGGTTTAATGCGCCGGACATCCATCTTGTTGGAAATGCATTTTTTTTGTCTAAAGTCTAAATTTTCTTCGTCTTACTGTGGCAAAAAAATTGTCTAATAAATGTAAGTAGCTGTCTTGGTTCAGTGCCCCGTCTAAAAAATATGGTCCAATTATTTTTGTTGGTGTCATGGCGCACCATACATTTACTTTTTTTAAATTTTTGACTGTTTGTAGTAATAGAATAATTTGGATTGTCCTGTGTCCAGTATCGTGCGTTTTGTGAGGATACATGTCCGTTGGTACTAAAAGTCGATTCGTCGCTAAATTTGTTTGTGGAAATTTCGGTTTCGGTCTATTTTTTCACCTAATGTCAAACTAAAGTCAAGTCTTAGTGCGTCGTCTCCGTCTTCTAGTTTGTGTAGAAAATGAGGTTTATATGGATGGTATTGGTTTACTTTCAAAATTTTCTGTATGTGAGATTTACTGATCATTAGTTCCTGCTGTCTGATTCTGAGCGACTTGGAGGGATTATCCCTTACGGAATCTAGTACCAACAATGTTGCTGCGTCGTCTTCATTGTATTCTTTTCTCTGCTTTTTTACGTCAGTGACACTGCCGGTTCGCACAAATTTTTCAATTATTTTTTTTTAAATTTTCCTGGTTGCGTTAACATTAGGAAATCTAATATGAAACAGTTCTATAGCTCGAGCGTATGTTACGTCCCCAATACCGTAACACTGAACCAAGTATATTCTCTGTTCTTGCTTTAACATCTTGAATTAATAAAAGAATTTAAAAAATTAAAAAGTTATTTAAATTATAATACGACACACGGCTAAAATCAATTGACACCCCGCCAAAAATCTGTGAGGGAAAGAATTCTATTGGCTCAGACCGACCCCGCTCTTTCCCCTCCACTTTATGCCAACCTCGGTATAAAAAAATACCTTTTTCGTAAATAAAATCATAAAAAGGCAACACTGGTTGTAAATATATGTAACCTCGCGTCGCTTTTATTTCCCTCATTGTGCATATTTATCTGTTCGAGTTCGTTTCGTTCCATTCCAATCTGTTTAATTCATCCAATTATTGCAGAGTTGTAATATGATCTGAGGGCCTATATTTGACGCATGGACATTGATGTATTCTTCAAGCATTTCTTGCTATTAGAGTACAGCGCAGGTTCTGTGCTCTGTCAACCAAAAGACAGAATTTTTTTCGAAAATACCAATGTCTTTCAATAGATGACATTCTTGACTTTTTTAAGTCATGAATGCATATTGTGTCATATTATTTTATAATATGAACAATACGCATTCAATTATACAAACATGGACAAAAAAAGCTGTTTATTTTGGAAAAAAGTAATTATAGCTGACGATTTATTAAAATCGTCAAACTTTTATCATAGAACTATTATGATCCATTGTATTACGTAATCAAAAACTTTAACTTCACTTAATTCATACTTGCCGAACAAATTTAATGCAACACTTAGGTAAATTTATAAGATACAACGATATTCCTACTTAAAAAGTAAATAAATAAATTTTTAAAAATAAAAAAATACGATATCAAATAAAAACAAATCATAAAATTCAAAACATAACCTGACTTTCAGTGTTGCCAGAGTAGGGATTTTTTTGTTACTATAAAGAAGGGATTTTTTACTTAAAAATGAGGGTTGAAAGCATTGAGATTTTGGCGGGGTGTCAATTGATTTTAGCCGTGTGTCGTACTATAGCTTTAGCAAACAATATTAATAATATCGTCTAACTTACCACTTTAGAAAAAATAATGTCTTAGTACAAGTTCAATAATTATTTAAGTACGAATAATACTTTCAATAATTGCAAATAAAAAATAGTATATTATGCTACTAGGCAGCAAAATGGAATTTTGCAGACGAGTTTTATAAATTTGCCCCCGAGCCGAAGGCGAGGGTGGGCTATGGAAATTACCTGCAGAGGCGCAAGCCGAGGCAGGTAATTAACCCATTTGACAGACGAGGCGAAGCCGAGGCTGGCAAATGGCGAATTACCTGCAGAGGCGTAAGCCGAGGCAGGTAATTAATTGCTCGAGTCTGCAATGTTTCCTTTGCTGCATAGTAGCATATACTATTTTATCTACTAACGACAGAAAAAATACACAAGAGATTATTTTAAATACTTGCTGCGAGATTTTACAGGCAGTAAAGACTGCTTTGAAGTAGATGCAACGCTGACAATATCAGGTGGAGTGTGGTCCAATAACTCGTCAATGTCAACAATGTTTGTATCTTTATTCACTTCACTGTTGTTCTCACTCATATTATGTTTTAGTAACTTAACTTTAGTTTACAGATTTAGTTTTTGATAACGTTTTATTTTTGTAACTTTATATACTTGAACTAAATATAACAACATGAAATACAAAATCTGTCGATTCATAAACAGCTGGTAAATAATTTAATTTAATGCCAAAATTATTAGTGATGCCAATTTGTTTCCAAAACATTATATATTATTAGATAAACAAATGTTAAACATTTAATAATAATATCGTAATTTTAAGTAACAATAAAGAAAGTTGCATACTAGAAACAAGCTAGAATAAATCATAGTTTACAAAATAAAACAATACCGAAATACACGCAATAATTTGTAAAATAATAACCTCCGCTCATTCATTTTCCCGCCTAGGGAGTTTTTACTTGTTTCCCATGTTATTTAAATGAGCCATAACTCCCTAGTACTTTTTTCATTACCAAAACATTTTGCGTACTGTTTTGAAACATTTTGCGTACTGTTTTAAAATATTTCCCGTATTGTTTGACAGTGTAGGTAAAATGACATTTTGCAGCTTAAAAACAGTCCAGTAATGGCTAATTTTGCTGCCGTGAGTAGATAAAAGTAAAAATCTACTTAATAAAGTCATCAAAATCATAAGTATTTATTAAAGTACAAAACAAAACACACGTGGAGTTTGTTTACATTTATATATTATAAATAAATTAATCAGCTGATTTTGTGTTTTCATTAAATCAAAACATAATAAAAATACGGGCCTTCGGCCCGTAGCCGCTACGCGGCGTCGGCCCGCCGGGCAGCTTCACGGCACGGGGGCCTCCCAGTGACCGCTTCGCGGCCACATTGTTGTTGTTTTGTATTAATGTATGGTTTCACGATCGTTTCTTGTTACATGGCATTTTGCCACGTATTTAGCGAATTTTCACAGCCTCGTTTCACAGGCCCGCTTTGCGGGCCTGAGAGGCTTTCTCACAAATTTGATTTTATTAATGCTCT
>JACMZG010001908.1:50539948-50601131 GCA_018340805.1 Microvelia longipes | reverse complement strand
GATTAAAAAAAAATTATAATTTTAATAATGGTGAAAAATAATTGTCATGTTTTTATTGCATAAATTGATTTTTTTTAAAAAATAAGTGACTATTGAAGAATAACTTTTTGTCGTAAAATCAAAATTAGACCTATTCTCTCTTGGCGAATTTTAAAAAATTGTACATTTTGGGTACTGGGTACATGGTACGAAACTTTTAGTCTGCTCAATCTTCGTTTCAAAACAAGCAAAATTTTTATAAAGAGTGAATTTTTGTCGAAAAATGGAATTTTTTGTCATTTACAAGTATAGGCAACTCCATCCGTGTGACACCGTGTATATATATATATATATATATATATATATATATATATATATATATATATATATATATATATATATATATATATATATATATATATATTTATATTATATATATATATATATATATATATATATATATATTATTATTATATATATAATATATTATACATATATTATATATATATCTATATATATATAATATTATTATATTTAGAGTTAACTGAAAATTACTACTTTATAAGATGCTAAAGGCAACAATGTATAATACACAATATTAACATGAAAATATTAAATCACTTGACTAGTGACAGTGACACATTTGACACGCCCCCTCACTGCGCTGTGTCAGTAATTAGTTGGTTGCACTAGGGATGGTTCGAAGCCCGAGTGCGGCAGCATGTCTTCCATTTTTTATTCGATCAAGGCTTTTAGTAAATATATCTGTTGTCATCTCATTTGTCCCTTTATACTGGACATTAATGATTTTCGCTTCGATCTTCTCTCTTATATGGTGATACTTAACATCAATGTGCTTAGTGCGTTTATGATAGACTGGATTTTTCGCTAATTCTCCGGCTCCAATATTATCACAAAACACCTTGGTCGGTCCTTGAATTAGTGTATCACCATTTATCTCTTTCAAGATTCGTCGCAAATTGACTGCTTCATTTGCAGCTTGAGATAACGCCATATACTCTGCCTCAGTACTGGATTGAGCAACCGTTGACTGTTTCTTTGCTTCCCAGGCGACGGCTGCTCCAGCTAATATGAAACAGTAACCTGTCCTAGACTTACGGCTATCTTCATCACCTGCCCAGTCAGCATCAGCATATCCTACCAATGGTTCGCCAGTTGGAGAATAGATGAGTTGTTAGTCGCTAGTAGGTCTTAAGTACCTAAGCAACCTCTTCGCTGCTGTGAGATGTTGGACTCTCGGATCAGTGGCGTATTGTGCTAGCTTGTTTACACTAAATGCCATATCCGGTCGAGTAGCTGTTGTCAGGTACATTAGCGATCCGATAAGACTTTGATATTCAGTCTTATCTACTCTTACTCTGAGTCCCACCTCTTTAGGCTCTTTTACGAGTTTTAAGTTTGCATCCATCGGTGATGTTGCGGGTCTGCACTCGCTCATGCCAAACCTCTCTAAAATCTTTCGATATATCGAGATTGATTCAGCATAATCGAATTTTCTTTCTTCTCAATCTTAACTCCTAGAAAATAGTGAAGCTCACCCATATCCTTCATTTTGAAGTGTTGAGATAGTTGTGATTTTGCTTCATTTATACATTCTAGAGAAGATGATGCAATCATAAGATCGTCTACGAACACTGCTATTATGATAAGACCTTTATTGTTGTGTCTAAAATACAAACAGGGTTCAGATTTTAATTGATTGTATCCTAATGATTTTAGCTTTTAATATGTTCCATTGTCTTCCTGATTGTTTTAGACCGTATAATGATTTTTGAGTCTACATACTTTGCCTTCACTACCTTTTACGGAAATTCTTGGGGTTGGTCCATGTACACTTCTGTGTCTAAGTCGCCGTTAAGATATGCCGTAGTAACATCCATTTGATGGAGTACTAGGTTAAACTCTGCTGATATAGCTAATAACAACCTTAGCGAGCTAAATCTTACCACAGGCGAGTAAGTTTCATCGTAATCTACTCCATGTCGCTGAGAAAATCCTCGTGCAACGAGTCGAGCTTTGTGCCGCTCAAGAGTGCCGTCAGATTTGTACTTTTTAGTCTGTACCCATCGACATGATACTGTGGTTCTTCCTTCTGGTAGATTGACTAACTCCCAAGTATTGTTTTCTATTAATGAATCATACTCGGTCTGCATAGCCTCAAGCCACTGATTTTTTTTGTTGCTTTTCATAGCTTCTTGCACCGATATGTCAGCCAGAAAACAATTGTTGGTCAGGAGATTATTATCAGTTATAGGTTCACCACTAGTGCTTGGAGTAGGATCAGGATAGTTTGAATTTAGATTATTAAAACTTGTTGAAAGTAAAGGGTCAGGATTAGGCAATGGATTTGAATTAGATAGATCGGGGATTTGTTCTTGACTAACATTTATTATTTTACTGTCGCCCTCTGAATCTTTGACTTCTAAGACATTTGATTCATTGGTAAACTGTAGTCATATAATTATTGTTTTTATTTGTTTCTATATTTATTTGATTATTCTTTCAAAAATTTTAGGCTCAAGTAGTTCAATAATTTGACATCTCTACTTTTCAAAACATTTTTTGTACCAGGTTCCCAGAGTTTATAAGCTTTGCACTCTTCTGAGTAACCAACCAAAATATATTTTTTCGAACGTGGGGCTAATTTCGGTTTTTCCTGGTTTTTTATTTAGAACAAAACATTTAGAACCAATTACTCTGAAGTGAATTACGGTAGGTTTTTTACCCGTCCAGATTTCTTCAGGAGTTTTTGCAATGGGTTGAGATGGACAGCGGTTTCTTATATACGTCGCTGCTGATAATATTTCAGCCCATAGATTGTTAGGGAGATTTGCATGTAACAAAATGCATCGAGTCATTTCAACTATTGTACGGTTAGCCCGTTCAGCTAATCCATTTTGCTGAGGTGTGTATTCAGCAGAGAGCTGATGAATTATTCCATGCTCATCGAGGTAAGTTTTAAACTGTTTGTTACAGTACTCTAAGCCATTATCAGATCTCAGAACTTTAATTTTTTTATTAGTTTGATTTTATACTAGATTTTTAAAAGTTTGAAATTTTTGAAACGCTTCATTTTTATGTTTCATGAAATAAACAAACATTTTTCTGGAATAGTCATCGATAAACGTAATAAAATATTTGCTACCTCCAAGAGATGGAATATTCATTGTACATACATCAGAATGGATTAGTTCTAACATTTTTTTAGTTTTACTGTCAGATTTGGGAAACGGAAGCCGTGACATTTTTCCTTTCAAACAATTTTTACATTCTGAGCGAACTTTGTTTGATTGAATGGAAACAATAAAACAATAAATGTTAGTCAAGAACAAATCCCTGATCAATCTAATTCGAATCCATTGCCTAATCCTGACCCTTTACTTTCAACAAGTTTTACTCATCTAAATTCAAACTATCCTGATCCTACTCCAAGCACTAGTGGTGAACCTTTAACTGATAATAATCTCCTGACCAACAATTGTTTTCTGGCTGACATATCGGTGCAAGAGCTATGAAAGCAACGAAAAAAAATCAGTGGCTTGAGGCTATGCAGACCGAGTAGATTCATTAATAGAAAACAATACTTGGGAGTTAGTCAATCTACCAGGTTGATATAGCTAATAACAACCTTAGCTCGCTAAGGTTGTTATTAGCTATATCAGCAGAGTTTAACCTAGTACTCCATCAAATGGATGTTACTACGGCATATCTTAACGGCGACTTAGATACAGAAGTGTATATGGACCAACCCCAAGAATTTGCCGTGAAAGGTAGTGAAGGCCAAGTATGTAGACTCAAAAAATCATTATACGGTCTAAAACAATCAGGAAGACAATGGAACATAAAATTAGATCAAAAGCTAAAATCATTAGGATACAATCAATTAAAATCTGAACCCTGTTTGTATTTTAGACACAACAATAAAGGTCTTATCATAATAGCAGTGTTCGTAGACGATCTTACGATTGCATCATCTTCTCTAGAATGTATAAATGAAGCAAAATCACAACTATCTCAACACTTCAAAATGAAGGATATGGGTGAGCTTCACTATTTTCTAGGAGTTAAGATTGAGAAGAAAGAAAATTCGATTATGCTGAATCAATCTCGATATATCGAAAAGATTTTAGAGAGGTTTGGCATGAGCAAGTGCAGACCCGCAACATCACCGATGGATGCAAACTTAAAACTCGTAAAAGAGCCTAAAGAGGTGGGACTCAGAGTAAGAGTAGATAAGACTGAATATCAAAGTCTTATCGGATCGCTAATGTACCTGACAACAGCTACTTGACCGGATATGGCATTTAGTGTAAACAAGCTAGCACAATACGCCACTGATCCGAGAGTCCAACATCTCACAGCAGCGGAGAGGTTGCTTAGGTACTTAAGAGCTACTTAGCTATCTTCTGTTTCATTATCCTATACTTAATTTAATACTATCTTCTGTGACTCTTTTCGTATTACTTAATTTAATAGCTATCTTCTGTGACTCTTTCCGTATTACTTAATTTAATAGCTATCTTCTGTTTCATTATTCGTATTACTTAATTTAATAGCTATCTTCTGTGACTCTTTCCGTATTATTTAATTTAATAGCTATCTTCTGTGACTCTTTCCGTATTACTTAATTTAATAGCTATCTTCCGTTTTATTATTGGTATTACTTAATAATAGCTATCTTCTCTTTCGTATTATTAATCTTCATTATTCGTATTTAATTCTTCTTCTGTGATCTTTCCGTACTTACTTAATTTAATAGCTATCTTCTGTGACTCTTTCCGTATTATTTAATTAATAGCTATCTTCTGTGACTCTTTCCGTATTACTTAATTAATAGCATCTTCCGTTTTATTATGGTATTACTTAATTTAATAGCTATCTTCTGTTTCATTATTCGTATTACTTCATTTAATGGCTATCTTCAGTTACATTTTTCGTATTACTTTATTTAATAGCTATCTTCAGTGACTTTTTCTGTATTACTTAATTTAATAGCTATTATCTGTGACTCTTATCGTATTACATAATTTAATGGCTATCTTTGGGACTCTTTCCGACGTATTATTTAACATTGAGTCACATCACGCTAGACAATAGTTTACATTACTATTTTAAGGTTAATCGTAGCGAGACCGAGGTAATACCATGTAATGCTCATTACATGGTATTCTAATATGTTTATGGAAACATGATATTTTAAGAGCGAAAGAAGTGAGTACGAATAATATATTCGTACTCACTTCTTTGAGTGATCCAACGTCAAGAGGGAGGCCATATGCCTCCCTCTTGAAGTTGGATCACTGTTTTATTCTGAGGTTTAGCTTAGCAAGATCGAACTTATAACACCTGAGACATTATTGTCATGCATTATTCTTAGGACGGACAAAACTAGTCTGAAGTGGAAAAAGTTTCGATGTACCTCGAACCCATACTATATTTTTTTTTACAAAAAACAGTTAAAACGATTTTTAAAAGTAAAAATAAAACTGGAAATTGTTCTTTTTTAAAGCTGTCACGTCAAGTAGGAAAAACCATTAATTTTTGATAAAACATGAAGGTGTGAAAATTTATTTTCATGCACGCGAAGTTAGCAAGCCCATAAATTAGTAATGGTTCGAGTGCTGAGGAGTCAAGAAATGAATTCATTACCACTTCAGTCCGCGCTGATGAACAAAAAGAAAAGAAAGAACTAAGTGGACTCGAACGCCTTACTGGAAAACATATTTAAATATTCACATTCCTTGCCCCGTATGCACTCCTTGTATTATAACACTTATTTCTTTTTTTTTACTTTTCAACAGAAAGTTTATACTTGAAGTTGTGAAATCATAAGTACTCTTATAAAAACAAAAAAAAAATTGAAGTGGAAAGAATTAAAAATAAACCATATTGTAGTTTGTTTTTTCACAATTAGCTCGAGTGTAGAAAATAAAGGATTTTTTTCTTTTTAAGAAGGGTGTTACTAAAAGCAAGGAGGGTAAATTGGCAAAGCTTGTATCGTAGCATATTGTGACGTAAGCATTAGTTAGACAGCATAATGCTTTTGTTGTATGCATATGTTTCTCCACTATGTTTGCACCTCTCGTTCACTCGATGACTTTATACCAGAGGGGGATTCCTTAATGGTAATGTATTATGCATGGTTACCAATTAGAAGACGCCTTAAACTCTTGATGCTGGCAGTGTCTATACTCGTCGGGAATATTTGAAACATTTCTTACTATCTCTCCTTCCAATACAATACAATGCCTTACCTTGCTACTTCATCTAATATTCTCTCTACTCTTCTCTTTCACTTCTATTTTCCCCTTTCTA
Organism: Microvelia longipes; assembly: GCA_018340805.1. Taxonomy (NCBI): domain Eukaryota; kingdom Metazoa; phylum Arthropoda; class Insecta; order Hemiptera; family Veliidae; genus Microvelia; species Microvelia longipes. Next base: position 50,594,816 of record JACMZG010001908.1, on the reverse strand, counting down.
TATAATCCTACAGTACTTTTTCCCTTTCTATAATCCTACAGAATTTTTTCTCTTATTTTTTTTTCTTTTAAGGTTTTTTGTACAGTTATGCAAAGCATAACTTTCAAAAAACTACCTAACATTTTCCTAATATTCGTAAGAGTACAACATACAAAAAAACTTTTGTATGTATATCTCTGAAAGGTATAAGACAAGCTTGTTAAAAAAACACAATTCTCCCCGGTTAAGAATATCAACTTCGCTTGCTATAGAATTTTTATTATTATTTCTACGCATGAAAAATTTTGATCTTTGATGTATAATACAAACAGTTTATCCTTGTTTTCATACTGTTCATGTCTACTCCATAAGTATTATTATTTCCAAAATCATATCTTTGCTCAGATTATTAAGTTAAAGTAAGTTAAATTTAGAAAAAATCGGGTACGGGGTACCTCTGAACTTTCCTCACTTTAGGCTTTAATTTTTAAAGCCTAAAACATTTGGGCATGTTGGCATGTTGTTGTTGTTTGGGCATGTTTGGGGCTTTGCCTAAAACGTTTTAGATTCATGTTTGTATGATAATTTTGAGCATTGCAGGATTAAAAACTCGCAATACAATGAAAACTGGTATAACTAAAAAAGGGGTTTTGAACATTTGTTAATTTTAGCATATAGATTACCTATTTAAAATATATTTGAAATGAACTAATCAACTCATCAACCCAATTGACGGAATAGCTTTTTGCCGCGAATCTTACTTTTTTTTTTCTTTTTTTTGGAGGTCAACTGCAGGGTTATGTTCCTCCATTGTAGTTTAATTAAATAAGGTCTAAGAAAATTATTTGATATTTTTGGTTATAGAATAATAATATATAGGTTTAAGTAAATATAGATGTTTTTAAGGTATTATAATAAGGATAGTTAGGTGAGTAGTAAATAAAAATTTAGTTTAAAGGTCTGTAATTAGTTCAGCTTGATGGAGGTATCGCAGTAGTATTTGCACGTTTTGTTCGTCGTCCTTAAGAATTTCTGGCATGTTAGCTGGTAGCGAATTTTGCTTACGTAGTGGTTATAACTGGTGACAGTCGCATAAAATATGATAGACGGTGCGAGAATTTGGCCGCATCTTGAACATTGAGGTTTGTCTTGTTTTGTTACGAGATATCTATACGTAGGCGGGTCAGCATAATTTCTTCGTGTCTATTGTTCCTGAAACATGTCTGCCAGTTGGATAGTATTGGTTTAAAAACATAGGTTAAACTTTATGCATCTTTCTCATTTAATATAATCAATCTATTCAGCATCACTGTTTAGCAATTTATCAATCTAAGCTGACAGGTACGAGGAATTGGATCAATAAATCCTAAAGCAGTGGCGGACTGAGCCAAAAAGATCCGAGGAGGGTTTGGCCTAAAAGGGTCCAAACCTTCATCTTAGGGGCCTAATATGAGAGAGGGGGAGGGAGAAGGTTCCTATTTTGCTTTCGTATTAGAGGGGTCTACTTTTAACAAGAGTAGTATTAATGATTATTGCTTGATAGTATTAAGATTAAAAAACATTTGTCTCCTAGTAGCTCTTTTCGACCTAGTCTCTTCTCTTTAGGACCATTGCCTCTGGCGTAATGAATATATTACATACTTATAATAAATAAATTTATGTGTATATTGTAAGTTTAAAAATATTTAATTACGTTTTTATTTTTTTTTTTAACTTTTGTTTAATTTATTTTTGGAAGAGGGGCCTAAGGAGGACAGCCCCCTCGGTCTCACTGGCCAGTCTGCCCTTGTCCTAAAGCATAATAAATCATTAGTTGTTTTGACGGACATTTTGTAGTATAGACTAACTATGATGTTTAATAAACAAAAAACATACTAGAATTAAAAACACTTAATATATTGTCAACCACAATAGAGTAAACAATTTTGTGATAATAATAATTGTGTAATTCTTTTGTCATTGCAAGCACTAATGATTTTTTACGAAACAAGCAGTACTTATCGTTTACTTAAGTACTAGGCGTTTGTAATAAAATATTTGTTGGGGATGGTGCTAAAAATTATCATGAGTTAAAAGATCACTTAAAATTCATCTCACTCGCATTTCTAGAATAATACTGTTCAAAATAAAAAGACCCGGGAGGTGTGCATAAAAAATTAACAATTCATAAAGCTTGAGCAATAGAGAGCGCAGTACGGGATAAGGTCTAGATGGTAACTATGTTTGTGTTTGAATAATGCACAAGAGGTTCATTGGATTCAGAAGCAAGATTCGCTCGGAAAGACGGGTCAGGGAAGAGAAGGCTCGGTCACAAATCACTGGGGCCCTTTCACTTAAACCAACCTTGTTCTTTTTCTTCTTCTTGAAAACCTAATTGAAGGTACAACCTGCCAAGGATAAATCTACATTTAGTTCTTTTTTCCCTTATTCCCTCTTTTTTTCGGAGAAAAACTCTCCATCTTAATTACGACATCGATTATCCGCTCCTCCAACTCTCTCTTGCCTTCACGCCCTGTTTCACTTTAATTATAATTATAATCTTAATTTTAATACTTTGAGAACCTCCCTACCAAATCAATTGTTAATATTCATAAACCGGCAACCCTTTTTTGTCAGAAAATTTCCTTTAATTATGTTTGCTACAAAGCATTCTCACGATTTTAATTAAACTTGCTTCTTCCGCTTTTTCTTTCTATAGAATTTTCCAAGAAACTTAAGGGGACAGAAAAAAGAGAAAAATCTTCGAGACTTGTTTAAAAAGTAATTACATTAAAACTCACTTAATATAGTTTTTCGACATCATTTATTCACCAATTTGTGTCATCTTCATTGTTGGAGAGTTAGAAAGGCAACTGCCGTTCTGGTTCTTCTGAAAACGACTTACTTAAAGGATGCACGTTTCTCAAATAAATTAACCTGAACTTGTTTAAAATATTCTTTGAAATGACGAGGTACATTTTTTAAAGTTGTTTACGTTTTGCACCATAACTTAGTTTAAAGCTTTAAAACAGTACTTGAACTTAATTTTTTGTTCTAACGCAGTAGTAATAAATTTTCGGAAACGTTAAGTTCATACGTCACGTCTACACAACGTGCTACCCAAATGGTTTTTAAATTTATTTTTATTTAGTTATTTTATTTAAGTTGGAACAAGCCAACTAACAGTCAAAGCCTAATTTTAGAGCTTACCCCGCGTTTACATCTTGCTTTTACCCCAATTAGCATACCTATTTATCACCATGATGTTTATTAAAATAAAAACTCACTAGAATTAAAAACAATTGTATTGTCAACACCAGTAAAAAAATTATAACTGACGAGTTTCGACATTACGTCATCATCAGAGCTGTATGCATCATCACTCATCAGTCTGTATCATCAAAATCTTTTTAAGTGTGCTCTTTCTTATCTATTTAATTTTAGCATATAATATATATATTATATATTATATATATATATATAATATATATAATATTGTATATATGTATATAATTGGTACTAAATCACCTCCTCAGGTCGGTCCAGGTACTCGATCCAATAAATGAAAATCAGTTTTATTAAGCCAACGTGTCAAAAATTTTGATACGTCTTCATCAACAGGGAAAACTATATTGAAAAGTACAAAACTCAAAATATAAAAGAACTATAAAACAAGTAAAATAAATGAAAAACAGAAAAAATTCAATCCTCTGATAAAAGAACTTACATAAAAACTGCAGACAAAATGGGCCACTAAAATCTCAAAAAGAGACAAGTATAAAATCAAAAAATGAAAATAAAAGATAAGAACTGACTATAGCGACTATATATAGTTTTCTTTTTAACGGCTATTGAAATTTTGTAGAACTCCAATCTTAGACGATATATAGAGACTGAACCAGCGTTAGTTCTACAGCAGTTGTTAATAATGCTTTATTTCATTCTAATTTCATAATTCATAGTTCGTTTAGCTTATCACATTGGCGTTTTTAAGAGATAGGTATATTTTCAATTCTTCCAGAGCATGCAGCTTTCTCCCAAATTTTTTCTCGGTGGGTCAGCTCTTTATGGTCATCTTTAAAATTGGTATCTTGTATCTACTATATATTGTATCAATTATGTTTAATTGTTTTAACTTAATTGTTTCTTTTATTATTGTTATGACTTGACCTTTATTTAGGTAAGGTTCTAATCTTTAGGTTTTATGGTAGTTTTCATAAGTTTTGTTTTATGTTGACCTAATGGTTGATATTGGTGATATTTGTGTTTCAGTTTTCAGAAGATGTAAACAGTGGTCTATGAAATTAGAATGAAATAAAGCATTAATAAAAACTGTTGTAGAACTAAATGATTCCAATCTCAAATCCATATTTTTCCTTTAAAAATTCGCTTAAAATAGATCATTAATTACAAATTGTACCAGTTTAGAAAGTAAAAAGGAAAATAAATTTGTTACTAAGCACATTTTCACAAATGTAGACAGAGGTTTTCCATGTACAGAAAATTTTCTATTCAAAACCAGTGTCGGTTACAGAAAGGCACAGTGGTTTCTCTGGAGGCATCACTTTTGCATTATTGGTGTAGTCAGACCTTTTGGAAAGGACTTTTCTTTGCATCATGCATGCTTAGAAAACTCCTTCAGAATAGATAACAGTTTCCTCGGTATACATAGATAAGTAAGGTAAACCACAGAGCTTCTTCATATAGCCTTGTCATCATTACATAGTGTAACCTATACGTTTGACTTATACATACCCTTTGAATTATTTAAGTTAAGAATATTTTACTGAAAATGTAAGAGATATTTTACATAAGCATTGGAGATGAGCAGTGATATCACAATGTAAATTACAGCCTGAGAGGAAAATCAAACGTTTAAGTTATTGAAACCCATAATTTAGCCCATTTGAAACTCATAATGTAAAACACTTGAAACCCATAATGTAGCCCACTTGAAACCTATAATGTAGCCCGCTTGAAACCCATAATTTGGCCCACTTGAAACCCATAATTCGGCCCACTTGGAACCCATAATGTAGCCCACTTGAACTATAATTTGCCCACTTGAACCCATAATGTACCCACTTGAAACTCATAATGTACCCTTGAAACTCATAATGTAGCCTACTTGAAACTCATAATGTAGCCCACTTGAAACTATAATGTAGCCCTTGAACCATAATGGCCCACTTGAACCCATAATGTAGCCCACTTGAAACTCATAATGTAGCCCACTTGAAACCCATAATGCAGTCCTCTTATTTAAGGTCTTCGATACTGACTCCCTCACAATTGAAAACCATTTTTATACTGCAAGAACCGGGCCTAAAAAAAGGGACTCATTTTGTAATAGTTTAAACCAAATTTTTCTGAAAATATGCCCTAAATTTACCTTTTTATTTACCTTTAATATTATTATTTAAGATTATTTACCTTAAATATACAGTAAGTAAAAGAATAGTCTGCCTATTCAGAGTAAATGATAAACTCTTTATATGATAGCGCATGCTCAAAATTTTATAAAAACACAAATTTTAGTTTACTTGAAATAAGTGGTTCAAAACATGAATAGAATTTTTTTTAAATGTGATAAAATGTTCTATAAAACGAGTGTCCAATCATCAAAATCGAATGAGTACAATCAAAATTTTGGCTCTTTCAAAAACAACAAAAAACGGTCAATTTACGCAAATTCAGCTAATTTCTTTGAAAAAGTATTTAATTTTTTTTGGCTATTTAACAAATGTCATAACTGTAGTTATTCGATTTTGACGAAAAAAACACTCATTTTATAGCGAATTTTATCAGCTTTAAAAAATGTGTCTTCATGGTTTGTACACAACCCACAGGGAACCACTTGTAGCAAGAAAACTAGAAATTGTGTGAATTTCTTATATTTTGAGCAAGCGCATTTATATGATATTTTAAGGATCTCGCTTCGCTCGCTAAAGGTCTGAATGAATTAAAATATTATTTAAGCACAATAAATTAAATATTACTTGATTTTCGTCAATACATTATAATTTAGTTTATCAAAGCCCCACTCTTGTGGTTTGCTGGATTCCTATCTCTGATGTTTGTGAAAGGGTGCTGAATATTAAACCCGCAGCACATTCTTGATTATTGAACTTGGTAGCTTTGACCCCCCCCCACTGGAAAAAACCTCCGGACGCCCATGCCTGTACTTGATATATAGGTGTCTTATTAACCGCTACTGGAATGAAAATCACTTCTTTAAATGTCATCTGGTATTAAAACGGTATAAAAGCACGTCATTCGTAAAACAAAATATGTTATTACAAACTAATTTTTATGACATTATCAATTACTCGTTACTTATTCAACCGTAAAACCAAAATAACAACAGGAAACATTTTGTAACTTAAGGGGACATTTTATTAGGAAACATTTTCCGATAATAAGGCGTTTTGGTTTTTAATAGAAACAGCACCTGGGAACAGATTAGCGGGGACAGTAGAGCGGGATTACTGTGGATTACAGAAGTGCGTGTTGGTGACATATGCCGCATGTGCGTTACTCTCGCGTGACACTACAAATACTTAGCTATTAATTAGTTTAGGACTTATACTATCTTATACTGATGGGTCCACTAAATTGCTACCTTTGCTACCGTCACAGAACTGTTTCTCACTTAACGAAATACCATGGTTTAACAGAATTTTTTTAACGTTTTTTTTATATTAACAACAATTCTTGTTTATTTTGTGCTTCCCTAAATGAAAACAAAAACCCTTTGGCCTCTTTGCTACTCCACTACACGGCGTCGACGCTGGGCGCGTCTCCCAGTGGCCACTTCTTGGCCACTTAATTGCTGTACTTTATCAGTTTATTGTATTACTGGTTCATATAAGTGGCATAATACCTCGATGGAATTTTCAATGTATTAGAGAAAAAACTTGATTTGTTTACATTATGTCAATTAATGACATATTATTTTTTTTGGCATATATATGTCAATCAATAAAACCAGAACTAATACAGATAATGAAATGGAACATTTTATTTTGTGAACCATACGTATTAACATGTGTGTAAAAACTTTCAGTCTAATCTGACCACTATATGAAGATTTGCGATTTTTTGAAATGCTTGTGGGGTCATTGTTGTCGGTTAATGACATCACACATATTTCATAAAGAATAAAATTCGGGACATTAGCAAAGTTAATTTTTGTCCCAAGTTTCATTTCGATGCGAGGAAGCGTTCAATGGTTACCGTTTGAGTCCTGCACTATTCTATGAGATACCCATAGAAAAGTGCAGGACTCAATAATCTGTACATACATTTATATATATATATATATATATATATATATATATATATATATATATATATATATATATATATATATATTTTACATTTATTTTGTATGCTCTTTTTGTTTGTTTGGACTTAAATTTATAAATGTATACTTTTTACTTTATTTAATTTGATATAGAAGTAGATATAAGCATTAGATATAAGGAGTAGACTCGTGTCGCGCACAAGCCTTGAGCTTATCCAACACAAATGTCAATATTATTATTTTATTTATTTATAATTTGTAATTTAATCTTTGTAAACAGGTATTTATATATAAATGAACGATTTATTTATTATTATTTATTATTTGATACTTCCGAGTTTCGCATGATATGAATAGTTGACACAATATAATTATGCTAGAAACACCTAGGAAATGTAACATGCAAAATGCAATCTAGGACTTGTTCCATTATTCGACATTCGTTATTACTCACAGCAGACATTATTCAGAGTCATGTACCATTCAGAGCTGCGTGTATCATATTGAAGACAAGCGAAGTGGGTCCAAAAAAGTAAAGCGTATTAAATGTTGAGTATATAAGTACAAAAGAAGGTTTGCTTTTCATACTAGACAGCTTCTGTGAATAATACAGTATAAAAAATAAGGCTCGCTTCGCTCTCTAGTTTACTCAAATTAGTAAAGAAATATAAGAAATGAGATTAATTATACTTTTAAATTATAATTTCACCCTGGAATAATCATTTTATTTTGAGGTCGAGCTTAGCGAGACCAAAATATTTTTATAAGGTCGTACTTCCAAATTAAAATCATAGTAGTATACTCGTCTCAGAGCGAAACCGAAGTAATACCTTAAGGTGGTGCACTCACTTCTCAGCGAGACCGAAGTAATACCTTAAGGTAGTGCACTCACTTCTCAGCGAGACCGAAGTAATACCTTTAGATGGTACACTCGCCGCAGCGAGACCAAAGTAATACCTTTAGGTGGTACACTCGCCTTGCAGTGAGACGAAGTAATACCTTTAGGTGGTACACTCTTGCAGTGAGACCGAAGTAATACCTTTAGATGGTACACTCGCCTCGCAGCGAGACCAAAGTAATACCTTTAGGTGGTACACTCGCCTTGCAGTGAGACCGAAGTAATACCTTTAGGTGGTACACTCGCCTTGCAGTGAGACCGAAGTAATACCTTTAGATGGTACACTCGCCTCGCAGCGAGACCAAAGTAATACCTTTAGGTGGTACACTCGCCTTGCAGTGAGACCGAAGTAATACCTTTAGGTGGTACACTCGTCTCGCAGCGAGGACTAACCTCATTATCTCCCTCGCATTTTTTTCCCACGCCTTCAACTGATTTTAGCCTTGTGTCGTACTAAGTCTTGTAATTTTGTGAAACGGGCCCCTGCGATGGTTGATTTAAAAGTTATTTTTCCTAATAAATCAAAATCCAGAGTGTTTTGTTTTTCTTTCTTGAAGCATACATTCATTCTCTCAGGATTTATAGGTGTGAAATTATCTGATTCCATTAAGATCTCATCAATTATCTTCTAAAATTTTCGAGATAAAAGTAAAATATAAGTCATAAGTAATGTGAGAGACATAAACAAATTTTTATCCTCGAAAAGTTTAGTTTATAATATTTTGTAAGTTTTTGTACTTGCAAAATATAACTATAAATCTGCTCACACACTTCATATTTGCCTTGAAGGCACTCCCAACGTTAAATTACAACCAATATATAAAATTATAAAAAACATAAATATTTTGATAAGAGAGATGTTAACTTATTTTAAATAGTTACAAGAATATCGGGTGGTCGCACATGCTTGTGGGAACCGAGTGCCGTAGGCAAATTTAATGGTTAGGGGTGATTCTACAATAAAAACCATGTTATACACATGCTACAAGAGTTCAAACCGCTGTGGAGGCGATCAGACACTTGAGAGGTCACGTGACCGCCAAACGTTCGGAAATGGCAATTGAGACGTCATATCGTAATTCAATTATGGAATGAGTCTTGTTATCCAAGCCCTCAAGACACTCTCTATACAGGAAATATTAATCCTATACAGTTAGATTTTATTATGCATTTCAAACAGCTGACAGCGTTGTGGAGCATTATTTTTAGCGGATATTGGATGTCAATATTGTCGAGCGTATTCAAAACTGTAGCACTATCAACAACAGTAAGTATAAATTGTAGTTACATCTAATAACTCCAAGGTATGGGTCATAAAGCAGGCTGGTAGACTTGGAATCATGACCCAGACATCATGGACGAGGCATCATGAACCAGGCCTAAGGGTAAATCCATTTCTAGTAATCCAGAGATGTTACTCGAAAAAATTAAAAATTAATATTTTTTCTCTGTGTTTGTCCTACCCATTGGTAGTGCAAAACGCCTAGTATTATTTTTTCTACTGCCTCCTTCATTTTCAAAAATCACTTTTTAGTTCCCGAGAAAATATTAGTTCTTATGTAAAGCTTAAAAAGGACACTTTCAAAAGAGACCTGTTTCATTAAGCTAGGTTGAGCCAAACCCAAAATATTAAGCCTCGAAAATTGGCAAAAAACGCAAAATTTGGGTGTCACGGGAACTAAAAAGTAATTTTTGAAAATGAAGAAGGTAGTAGAAAAAATTAATACTAGTTTTAGAATATCTATGCGAATGACAAACACAGAAAAAAATGATCAATTATTATTTTTTTCGAGCAACATCTCTGGATCACTTGAAATGGATTGACCCCTAAGAGAGAACTCTGATCTGTTTATTGATCATGTTATTTAAACATGTATTTATTATTATAATAATTATTACTCACAATTGAGTATGTTAGATTGACGTATGAATATTTGTTATACGCTTATATTCTCATAATGACGTCACAATCCCGTATACTGAAAAAAAAATCAAAAGAATCAACCTGATCCCCCATCCTTCAAAATCAAAAATCAAAACTGTGTATAACAAAAGAGTTTTTAAAACTGCAAGGAATAAGCGTTCCGGTTTAACGCTTCTTTATTTTATCATAAAAACAGATTCCATACAACTAAACAATGGACTTAAATCCAACTTGACTACTTTAAAAAAGCATTAGCACTAACACAGAAACAATAATACAAGTATACAATCACCATCACAAACTCATAGAGGAAAAAGAGAGATTAGAGAGATAGTGACAAGGGGAAGATGATTTCCGTGCAACTATAAGTTTCATTGTGACATATGTGACATCACACACCCTCAACACGTACACACAAACTGTATTACACACACTCACACGTACATCACAATACAAGGGTAGACCACATGTCACTCCCTCTATACTTGTTTCTTATTGATTAACCTACCTTTATACACTTCTACCAATTTATCTGTTTCTCTTGATCGTGCTGGGTTTTTATTGTTCTCTTTTAGCGCTTACATACCGAGGTATTTCGTGGTGTAATGTTTATGGTATTTTGCTCTGTAAACATTAAACACAGGAGTTATAAGTTCGATCTAAAGCAATATATAAACCAAGTAGGGAAACTCCTATACTGACACATGTAAAAAAATTCAGACCTGCCCGATCAGCTGATAGCTGGCTCAAAAATAAATAAAAAAAAGCTAAAATTAGAATAACTGCGCATGCACCTTTTCGGATTTAGGTTTTTATATTTAATTTTATTGGCAACCCTGATAACATTAGGTGAATTTTATTTTTTATCGTGTTTTTGTACTTTATTATGTACGTGATAATTTATTGATATTGTATTAAATTCTTTTAAATAATTGTTATAATAATTTATAACAAAGGGGCTCAGTGTAACCTTAATGAAACCTCCTTTAAATTTAAATTAAGCTTATAATAAATCAATTGTTTATCTCGGCTTCTCGCACATCTGTGTTTTGATTTGTATTTTAAATGTTCTTTAGTACCTATAGGTAACTGTAATTTTTTTTTTTTTTTTTTTTATTTTAATAGTCGAAGGTGGTCAGGTTACTTTTTCGATGTTTCAAAATTCAACCAATAGGGCCCCTCTAGTAGTAATATCTCTACGTAAAAATAGCTAAAATCGGTATAACTGCGCATGCTCATTTTAGGATTTACGTTCCTTTTTACTACGTTTTATTGGCAACCCTGATAACATTAGGTGAGTTTTTCTTTTTATCGTGTTCTCGTACTTTAATATGTACGTGATAATTTAATGATTTCGTATTAAATTCTGTGAAATAATTGTTACAATAAATTAATTAAAGAAACAAAGACACTATAGTAAAGGTAAACCACATGTTTTTATTAAGATTTTGAAGAACATACAGACGAAAATGAATGTTAAAATAACTTAAAATTACGATAGCTTTTATTATATTCATACTTAAGTATTTGTATACAATTATTTTTTAGTAATGTATGATGCCACATTACTGAATTTTGTATTTGTGTTTCAATTGATTAACTTTAGCACACTGCTGTTGCCAAATAGATATTAATTCAAAAAATTGGAACTCTTGCAAATGTTTACAGTAAAAAAAATCAGGTACGGAGTACCTCGAAACTTTTCCTCATCACATCGGATTCGCTACGTCATCCTCTCTGCTTCGGACTCGCTTCGCTCGTCCTCAGAATATACAATTCGACAAATTTAAACTCCAACATGGTTTCGGACTCGATTCGCTCGTCCTCAGATAGTAAATGCATCCGGTTCATTCTCAAGGTTCACCCTTTCAGTGACGGCACTGACCACACTCAATGCTACTTAACTTTTATGATCCAACAAAAATCATGGATTTACTAGTCGCATTGAAACGAAATTTTGTGTACTTATTTAATAAATAAAGTTACGCTCTTGCACTATTTATCGACTCAATTGAATCATTTTTTACATTTTTTAAAAAACGTACACAAGACGTTACCTAAAAATTAAACTAATGCTGATAATGAGATGAAACTTAACGCAGCACATATATTAGTCTTATACATAGTCACATGCGTGCCAAATTTCTATTGGATAGCTTAATTTGTCTGCGTTTTTTGACTTTTCAAAATTTTTTGCTGTGTCATTATTGCGGGTTAATGACGTCTTAAAAATATTTTACAGCGGTAGATTGATTTTTCTACAAAGTTTCAATTCTGTAGCATAAATGCACTAGGAGCTACGATGATAACAGACACACACACGCATACAGACAGACAACTTTGAGATAACCACTCAGGAGGCCTTTAAAACACCTGAAACTGATAATTCCGGTTTCATCCCGGTTTCGGATTTTTTCGCAAACTCAATACTTTTCCTATATACTTACGGTATAAATGAGGAAAAGTAAAAATCACTGCCTAAAAGTTAAAGCCAGGGGAACTCAAAAATGAGGAACGCTTTCACTCCATCGGTCCCTTATAAAATCTATTAAATGTAAAATTAACTATACATATATACTTTACAGGCTAAGTTAGATATTACAATATTGTCATAATATGATATTATGACTTAATAAGTTTTTCATGCAGAGCATGTCGTCATACGAGAAAAGCTAAGAAATGAAAAAGTTTCACCAATTCATAATTCATATCGAATAAAAAATATGACCACTAAGAAATACTACTTATTCTCTCTAAGTGGTAAAACTTTGAATGTATTTAGTGATCGTAAAATAAAATAACGTTTAAACTGGTTCTGGCATGGTGGACACAACGAAACCTAACTGGACATAAGACTTTACGGCCCTCACGTGAGTCAACGTAAACTTGTTTCGACATAAAACATAACCTTATCTTGTTTAACCTATAAAAACCTTTAACGACTCTAACATGTCACTACACGAAAAACAACGAAAAAACTTTATTAATAACTAAGTACTGACTTGGTAAGTACCAACTTTACTTTATAACCCTAATCTTAAATACATTATGATACAAAAAGTAGTAAAAAATATACTTTAATATTTAATTACCGGTCAAAATGGTTATTTTATATGATTCTGTCATGTCCACTCCGTATGTTTATACGTGTTTCGTCCAGGTCATATATTTATATTTATTCTTCTTAATATAAAAATGTTGGGTTTTATTCCAAACCGTAAAAATTGTGGACAAAAATTAAATAAGAATTTTGTATCAGATAAATAATATTAAGCCTAAGTAATATTTCTTTTTTTTAAAATATTTTCTTATCTTTCTAAGTATATTTAACTTCAATTTTTTACTTTTGCTGATTTATACTAGGTATATTGGGAAAGTATTGTGTTTGCCAAAAACCCGAAAGCGGGATGTCACCGGAATTACCTGTTTCAGGTGTTTTTAAGTGGTTTTCACAAAGTTGTCTGTCTGCATGTGTGTGTATATTTGTGTCTGTCATCATCTTAGCTCCTACTGTATTTATGCTATAGAGTTGAAAAATTAGTCTACCACTGCAGTTGTGTTATTCGAAAAATATTTTTTTATGACGTCACTAACCCGCAATAATGACTCAGCAAAAATCATAAAACGAGGAAATATGATGCGATAAGATTGAGATGTGGCACGCATGCAGCCGCATGTATAAGACTAACATATGATATTATGTATCTCCGAAGTGGTTTTAACAAATTTTCCTGTCTGTATGAGTGTGTATTGGTATAATCGTAGCTGCCAGTGTGTTTGTGTTAGTGAGATAAAAATTGGTGAATCAATCATTAGGTCGTGCTATCCGGAAAATTATTTTATATCCAGAAGGGTAATAATCAAAACATTTCGGGGCTTGTTTTTATGTAATAATGACCGTCATTATAACCCGGCGGGAAATAATAATTTATTATATCCCGCCGGGTTATAATCCAGCTTAGCCAACTTAATTATTGAGTAGTTAAAATTACAGATTCAAAAATCTACGTAAAGAGTTTTGAGTAAACAAACTTATGTTGGCAGCACTGATTCATTAAATCCCAGCTGTCTGTAAACAAATAATTTCTTTATCAAATCTGTTTTGACGATAAATACCTACTTTTTTACTAAGTTTTTTCTTATCTTTCAAGTAATATTCCTGTTATATTTATCATAAAAGGATTTAGTGCGGTTGTTTACAATGGAAAGTGATAATGAAATGATAGTAAACGACATAGATGAATTGTTTCCCGATATCCCCGATAATCCTCAACCGTCTTGTATAGATGACGAAGCAAATACGGTTTATTTTATTAATAGAGTATTTAGGTATTTATATATTTTTGTTTATTATGATATTTGTTTGTTATGTATGTATGTGGTTATGTTGTATGTATAATATATTATACAATGCATATTTGTTAATTTTGCATAAAATAGTTTATGTTTCACTGATTCTATATATAAACAAATACAGTATTTTTTGTTTCATATATATTGTTTTTCCTTCTGGAGATTAAATTTTGTATGCACCACGTGAAATAATATAACCCTCGTCAAATTATCTCCCTCGGCAAGCCTCGGGAACTAATTTTAATTAAAATAAATAATTCCCTCGGCTTACGCCTCGGGATTTCTAAATCATGATTCCTTCGGCTTTCAGCCTTAGGAATCATTACAGTGACCAGGGTTATAATAAGGGTCATTATTCACTATAGGTGCATAAATAACTATTTTTGTACAATTCATTTCATTATCTGCATTAATTCATTTTTTTTGAGGTAGTACGTAATTGAGCACTTTATTGGACCGTTTTTAGGATGAGAAGTCAATTATTATTGTTATAGGAGGTTATTTAGTACTTTTCACCTCCAAGGACAATAATGAATGTAAAAAAACTCCTAGGACGTAAAAGTAATTCATATATTGCCGCCATTACTGTAATGTAGCGTGTTCAAAAAACAATCTGTGTAAAAGCTTCATGTGGTTTTTTTAAAACGTTCATTTTGTTTCTGTTTTTGTTCGTAGACTAATTTTTTTTTCGTTTTTAAAAGTTGTTCTAATTGTCAATTTTTGTGTGTTTATTTGTAAAGCTTTTACATTTTTGAGTAAAAGTGTGAAGCTATGGATGAATTCAATGATGACGATAATATGGAGTTAATTGGACGTTTTTTTTTTCAATTAAGTATATAGCGCAGTTTATTTAATGAGTGCTACCTCAAAAAAAAATAGTGTATGCCATCCGGCTGAGAATGTCTTTATGTCTTGGCAATTTTTCCCGACCACGCTTCGCTCGTCGGTAAATATAATTGCCGTGACATAAAGACACACTTCCAGCCTTATGGCATAAATAACTATTTCATCAATTGAGCATTAAAAATTATAAATAGAATAAATATTATTAAATATTATAAAAGATATGTATGTCCCTTAATGTAATAAATAAGTATACTAAGTTTTATTTTAATGCGGCTGGTAAATATTTCGTTGGATCATCAATGTTAAGTAGTTTCCTTTGAGGTGACTATACTTTGATGGGTGACTGGTGACGAGCGAGGCGAGTACTGTCTCACCATACTGGATTCGGTACGCTCATCCTCTCAATATTAGACTCGCTTCGCTCTTCCTCAGAATATGGAAGTATCAACATCTTTATTGCAGTACATACTCGGACTCGCTTCGCTCGTCTTCAGAAAGTAATGACAATTGTTTTACTGACCTTGCTCAAAACTGCGAAACATTAGTGACCAAACAAAAATCTTACACTATATTATAGTCCTATTAAAAAAAACTTAATATACCAATTTTATAACACATATAATATAATATATAATATACCAATTTTACACATAATACACATATAATACACATATAATACACATATAACACACATAACACATACAACATAACACATACAACACACATAACACATATACACACATAATACACATATAATATACCAATTTTATTTCACAAGGGATTAATATTTAAGGGAATATATATTTATGTATGTATATTTTTAATATACATAAGGTATTTTATATTTGGTCCGAATTTCAATTCAATTGGATTTTTTCGTTTTTAAAACCGTATACATGCCATTAAGATTGACTTTTGTACCAAGCTTCGTTCCTTTACTTAAACAGTCTAGAAGCTTTGATGCGATAAAATACAAACATACTCACATACACACATACAGCACACACTCATACAGACAGACATCTTTGTAAAAACCACTCATAAAAACACTGGGATAACTCAGGTGGAATCCTTGTTTCAGATTTTATTGTTAACACAATACTTCCTCCGTAAACTAACAGTAGTAGTTGAGGAAAATATCTGAGTCAAAGAAATACGCATTTGATAGGAAACACAAAGAAAAGAAATTTGATAAGTCCAAGGGTTTCATGCACCACAACAGTATATTTTAAATTTTAAAGTCTAAAATCCAAAGCTTATTTCCGATCAATTAATCAGCACATTCATAGGTACTTAATTTACAGGACACTATATACACTATTTAAATATAGTCGCCAGCAAAGCAAGATAGCAAAAGAGCCGAGGTAAAAAAATCCATTCCCAGTCGTGAAGCTTATATGCTATGTTTTCGGTCGTAGTAATTGTTAACAACTAATAAATAACACGAACAACCATGTCTATCCACTAAACATTATCTATTAAAAATAAATAAATTGACAAAGCCGGCTTTCGGCAAATAGCCATCAACAGTGCCTAAAACAAGCGAAAATCATAAACTTAAAAATATACAAAATAAAAAGGTTACAGCATAAAAACTAAAATTCGTAAACAACTATTTATAATATATCATTTGATACTACCGAGTTTTGCAAACATGAATAGTTAAAACAACATAATTGAGTGAGAAACAGCTATAGGAAATGTAACAAGCAAAATGCAATGCTACATCTGGGAACTGTTCCATCATTCGACATTTGTCATCATTGACGGCTCGACATTAAGTCTATATAATATATAATAATATATAAACAGAGTAGAACATATTATGTTCTACTCTGTTTCGTTACGCCTAAAGCAGCATTCACAATACTGTGGTAGCGATGCGTCCGTCCGTTGAGTGCGGTGACAGCTCAAATTCCAATCTATGTAATCGTATGGGGACGTTCTTAAACAGCTTGCGGTAGCGTTGCGGAAAATGGAAATTTCCGCAAACCTACTAATCCCGCACAAATGCACCAGTGATTAGCATTCGATTGATTACAAAACACCTTAGAGACTTCAGGCGAAAGAAACCTTTCCGTTTTCAAAGTTTTGGAATTTTTCTTACCCCCTCTTCCGATTAAGAGAATAATACTTTTGTTTAGTTTGGATTTTGATTCTTGCCGTGCTTTAAGTCGTTTTATTCTTTATTATTTATATTTTAATAAAAGAGTAATTTTTTTTATCTAAAAAATACATATCATCTTGTTTTTAAAACACATTATTGTTATTTTTACATTGTTCGTGCTGTGTCTTTTTAAAGTGTTTAATTTTCCTTTTAGTTTTTATAAGCTCAAAGTTGTTTTTTTATATTTCTATTCTTATATCAGATTTATTTTTTAATATTCTTGGTGTTCCCCAATTTTAATGGTATAGTTTTATTATCTTTATCAGTTTATTTGATCAATATGTAATTGTTCTGAAATGTTATACGTTATTTCTATTCTCTTGGTTATACTGTCTAAATAGCATTTAACAAGTAGACCCCGGAGTTAAAATGTTTTTAAAAAAACAAGACTATTTATTCCATTTTATAACAAGTAGATTACAATGCACTAAACTAAACAACATAATACTTTGCCGTTTTTATCTGGTTGGTCAGTTAAAAAATATTTAAACTTAGGCCATATGAAATTTTAAATAAGAAACTATACTTTGAACAAGAAGAGGAACTAATATTTTTCTTCTGTCGAGAAAAATATATTTTTGTTTCCAAAAACAAAAATAACCAACGCCGTAGCGATGACCGCTACGCTTGCAACGGACGGACGCATCGCTATACCGCAGTATTGTGAATGCACCTGAACCTATCAGGGTGCCGACAGAGCCTGAACTTACTCTGACCTTCAATTAATGTGAAGTATTTAGAAGAAACGAGTAAACTTAATAGAAGCTTTTAAAGAGCACTGTCGTCGCTTGTTGATTTCTGTTTTTATTATAATATTAACTTACTAAGTTTGTTTCGATTAGATAGAGCAAGACTATACACAGCAATACTCGGCATTACTCAGATGCACAAAAATATCTCACCTGTCTTGGTCAGACTGAGTTATTTTAACTTAAATATGAATTATTATTTTAAGGATCTGTAGTATTATATATATAATTTAATAGAACCTCATACACAATAGCTGTTTGCTCATCGGTAAAAAGCTTGAATCTTCTTAAATTTATTTATCTTAAAAGAATCCGAATTATTTATGTTTTTTTAAATATTATAAAGCAGTGGGACGTTTAATTTGATTGGCATGATTATTAGATTTACAGCCTAGCGAGGAGGAGACAAAAAACCAGTGTTGTCGTTTCATTAAAAATGAATAATAATAAAATGATTTAAATCTTTTGCTGCGGTCCAGAGGAAGATGAGACGAGATGTAAGTGTGAGTAGATGTAATATTTATGATATTAAATAGGTGTAGAGGCGCTGTGAGATGGGGATGTGATTGGGAGCTAAGAGAAGGCGTGATATATCGTATCGATGGAGCAAGTAAGTGAGCGTGCGCTCTAAAACAACCCCTATACACTCCGCCCCCTTACACAGGGGGTCAATTCTTCTAACTAGGGGGGTGCCGAATTTTCTCCCGTGTGACTCCAGTCCCTGTCCGACCATGGACCTAATGATGTATTCGAGCGACAAGATGGGCAAGTCCCCTGGACTGCCCTTGGGTGCCGCAGGCACGCCCGCTTGTTTTCCACCTCACAGGTACAGCCCAACTTACCGCTCTCAGGACCCCATGCGCCGATGCATGCCCAATCATTCTGTAAGTACATCATATGCAAATTACCATTAAAAACAATTATTCTCCTACTTTCTCACAATGCAAAGGTTACTGAAAACACATCGATAACTGATCCAATACATAGATGATACCTTAAATAATACATACATGAGGATGATACCTTACCTAAATAATATATTATTTGTTTTATTATATGAATTATATAATAGATGGAATGATACCTTACTAATAATACATACATGAGGATGATCCTTACTAATTAATACAACATGAGGATGAAACCTTACTAAATAATAAATACATGAGAATGATACCTTACTAAACAATAATACATGATGAAAAACAAACTTACTAAACAATAAATACATGAGGAATGAAACCTTACTAAATAATAATACATGAGAATGATACCTTAACAATAAATACATTACCTACTAAATAGTATATTATTGTATTATTATACACATTATAAAATAGATGAGGATGATACCTTACTAAATAATACCTATATGAGGATTAATACTTGTTTATAAATGCCTTATTTATTTTTTAATTATGCTTAGAAGTCAAAGCATATAATTTATTATTATATAAATTATTTTAAATAATGTATTATTATTTATTTTTTATGATGACTAGATAGTACTTTTTTTTTAAAAAAGATTACTATCGAAAAAGATAATTAAAAATATAACTAATTTTAAAAAAAGTACAGCACACAAGGTCCAGTGGAGCAATATCGTTTTATGGAATAATATATTTTATTTCTTTTCTTTAACATTAATAAGAATAATAAAAATTAAAATACACTTAAATGTTTTAAATATATTTAACTATAAATGTTACAAATATATATGAAAACAAATAAACTTAAATATATTTAATATAATTAACTATAAATGATACTATAATATATAAAACAAATACATTTTCAGTGAAGAAATGAACATGTGTATATTTAAACAAGCATTATATTAATTAAAAATATATTTTTCTTCTTACCATAATTAATACTAGACCCAAAAAATAATAAAAGATCAAAAATATTATTATTATTATTACTTTTTTTTATGTCTACAACATTTATTTATTTATATATGTAAATAGTGAAATTATATTGCTACTTATTAATAATTTACTAGTTATTTATATTAATTTAATTACATTTTAACAATATTTTGAAATTTATATATTTCTCTTCTGAACATATATTTGTAATCATGAGGTAAGGAGAAGAAAGACTTGCTTTAAGTCTTTAACGCTGAAAAGTTATTTTATAATTTAAAATTATAAAATAAAGATAATTTTTCTGCAATTATCTGAAAAATAAATAAATAACACACGTCCCCATAAATAAAATGTAAATGTAGCCTAAGCAATATAATAAATAAATAAACAATAAATCTTGCATTCAATAATAATACAATATATGTTTTTATATATTGTTGTTTATATATATGTTTTTAAAACATGTAAGTGTTGTATAAATAATGGAATACGTTTAATTTAAATAAAATATATAATTGGTATACTGTATAGTAGAAGTATTTAATGATTGATAGTAAAATATTATATTATAAATGTTACATTTTGTTTCTATTTTAATTGAATATATTCAAGACACTTCAAAAATTAGTTTGATGCAAGTTTAAAATATTTAATAGTACTGGTGATGCACCAATAAATATTATTTTTATTCTCTCATTTAGTAGGCCCCTATCTTCACGACTGTATATTTTGTCCTACTTTATTATCATAGGATGGTATATTAGTTCTCTTACTTTTAAAGTACAAGTATATATAAATATAACGAAACAAATGGTTACATATGATATTTGATATATAAATAAAAACGAAACAAAAATGTATTATAAGACAATAAAATTAATGCATAAAAATGATTTTATTCGTCATAAAAACGTATCAAATAAATTATTTGTTAGTAAAAGACATAAATGATTAAATAATGGAAGCACACAAAATATAGTTAGATTGTGAACATATGGTATGATTTAATTATTAAATAAACAAATTATATGATTTTATATTATATAACAAATCAAATAATACTACTTTATAAAACTAAAATTAAAACGAATGGAATCATTACATGAAAAAATTGATAATATTACTATGCGTTGTAATAAAAGTTAAGTGAATTACATGAAGTAATGTATTTTGTTTGTATTAAATTTATGTAAAATTTATTAATTAAGCGTTGAAACATCAGTTGGTAACTAAGCAAAACACCAACTTACCTAATTTTACTTACATTATTTAATTTAATTTTATTTGTACACTAAATGTACAAAAAAATTTACTTTAAGTACCACATATATCATTTCAATGACCTGATAAAAGAAGGAGAATATAAAACTTTCATTTTTAATAACTAAAGATGGTTGCTTAAAAAATGTTTCAAGATTTTTTTAAATTCTTAATTTTTTCTTAAAGTCACTTACCTTTGAAAACATAGCACTTGCTACTGGAAGTTTTTCCCAACTCGCAGCCTTCTAGCATAGTTTGTTTTCAAAGAAGCTTATTAATAAATAAAACGATATTTTTAAAATAATATGAAATATAATGGAGCACTTCCCCCCATATAGTACAATATCAAATATACATCAGTCAAATTTCAAATTAAAATAATTTATTTGCAAGACGACGGCGCATTTTTCCACAGGATTATAATCCTATAGTACTTTAATATTATACTTTAGCTATGATGTTGAAACAAAACTTAAATAAGTTTCTTTTCCATGCATGCTTTTCCGGCTGAAAATGAAAAGAGATCCCTGCTTATATTTTTTTGTACCAAATATTAATATCTCATAATTTTTATCCTCATTTTTGCAGGCACTTCCACTGCACTTAAAATTTACTAATTAACTTATCTCAAAATTTATACGGTATACTTATCTTGAAATTTACTTTAAACTAACCTTAAAATAACAATGTACTTATTTTGAACTAACCTATATTCTCTAAAAATTTACACAATATTTATCTTGAAATTTACACTGTATTTATCTCTACATTTATTCTGTACTCATCTTTAAATTTACAATTTACTTATCTTAAAATTTACACTGTATTTATTTCGATATTTACTTAGTATTTATCATAAAACTTACAAATCACTTAGCTTAATGTTTACACTGTACATACCTTGACATTTATTCTGCACTTATCTTGAAATTTGCACTGTAGTTGCTTTAAAATTAACAATGTATTTATCTTGAAATTTACTCTATACATATATTGAAACTTACAAATTACTTAGCTTAATGTTTACACTATATTTATTTTGAAATTTACAATTTACTTATCCTAAAATTTGCACTGGTATATACCTTGAAATTTACAATTTACTTATATACAAAATTTAAAACTGTATACTTATCTTGAAATTCACTGTGTTTTTGTTTTGAAATTTACACTGTACATATTTCAGTTGACAAAGTTTATAATAAATGTATATTGTTTCAGATATCCTTCTTTAAAGAGGAGATATATCAGAAAGGATCAGGAGATATGCCGGTAAGTAAATTGTCACCAACTTATTTTTCTCTTTATTTATTAATATACTTTAAATAAATTAGAATGCTCTTAGCATTAGCATCATGCTTACTTCCTGAACAAACCACCAAAACAAAAAAGTAGTTCCTTCAATGTTCATGTTTCCCTAAACATCAAAAATAAATTATGTTCAAGTTGATGTGTGTATTTGTGAGAGACTGTGCACACTAACTTGAAAACCAAAATGCCAAATAGCTTAACCAATATACATGAACTACTAAAACACTACACTAAAGTCCCATGAGAGGTCATTTAGCTAATTTTAGGAATTCGGGGGTTGGGCGTTTAAAAAAATAAATTTTAATAAATTATAAATAAAACTATTCTTGAATTTTCCAAATAGTTTTTTAACTAACCTTGAAGACGTTAGTAGCAGTAGAGTATTAATTAGAGTTTTATAGAAGGGGGGACCCAATAGTAGATTTAGCATCATAATTAGTATAATTATCCAATATTTTTCATATTATTTTTATTTATGTAATGTGTTACATTACATATATCAAAATAATCATATTTCATGATAAATGTGAAGGAAGCCGCGAAAATACCTTTTTAAACACAGAATTTTTTAAGTATTTTTTGTCATTAGTGAATCTAAATTAGAGAACGAGCTCTCTTCCGGATGGCTTTTTCCAAGTCATATGTCTCTATCTAATAGCGGTGTTAACTAAAAAGGATAACTGGATTCACTATTTGGCAAGGTATAATGCCTCTAGTAATAATGATTATAACAGTAGTTAAAATGAGTTAGTTTTGGAACAATATCTTATATTAAAACATAATCAACTTGAATTTTCATAAATATATTTGGAGGCACGATTATTAAAAAAAAATTATAACTCTCAACTATTATGGATTATAAACTTACGTGTTCCACCACTCATTTAACTTAATATTTCATTAATTTTACCCTTAAATATAAATTTGATTAACAATAATAATATAAATATAGCACATATTAGTAAATATATAGTTATTATTTTAAATAATTTTTTATATATTGTGTTTTTATAATTATGAATTTATGTATTTAATGTGTATATTAATTATGTTATGTGTTATAAATAATGCACATTAGAAACTCTTTTATAAATGAAGTGGTTTCCTCTATATAAGTTATAGTGTAACCAGAATTATTGCATACAAGTATTACAAGTTATGGTCATAATTTTTAGTTTTAATTTTGTTTCTTTAAATATTCAAGTTTGAATCCATCTAAAATAACTTAGCCCTCCAGCTCCCTTGTAAATGTATGTAAAACCTTCAAGACCATTTAGAAACATTTTAACATTGTAATAAGGCTGTTATTTATTTTCAAGAAATTCAAAAATAAAACATAAATAATTACTATTAGGAAAAGAACGACTTTAATTCTATAATGTTTTTTTTTATTAAACAGGAACAATATATTTCAATCCATTTGGATCATCTTCAGGAAAGACTAAAAAAACAAAAGTACAAAAATATCACTAAAAACATACAAAAGTACTAAATAATAAGACAGGAACAAAACATTAGTTTCAAGTATTAAACTTGACAAATTATACTTACTATAAAACTACTAAAAAGCTACATTAACAATAAAATAAAAAACTAAGAACAAATTAATAAAAATAAACTTTCAAAGCCTATAACAAAGGTAAAAAGATTATAAACAAAAGAAACCAAAAGAAGAGGTAACAAAACAAACTATAAAAACAAAACTTAACATGTCGGATCTTTTTGCGTGGTTAAAACAGAAAAATAGTTAGAAATATTAATTTAAGTATTGGTACCTCACCTACGGTTATCCTATAAACTTAACCTTTTCTTTGTTATTTTTGTTAAATTTTAACACTGTGTTATTAGATAGTTTAAGCCTGAAGATGGCCCGAATGGGAACGAAATAACTATAGCTTAATTAATATATTCGCTTTATAGAACTCAAGTCTTTTCTTTTTCTTTAATTATGTCGTTCTATAAGAAGATGTTTCTCTTTACAACGAAGTTATTTATATCATTATTACTTTATCCGTGTTTTACAATATTTAGTCAAAAGTAATGCAGTAGACCTACAGTATCACACAGAATTGAAATATATTGAATAGCGTTGCTATCTTTAGTATTTAATGTTGGTTTTTATTATATTTTACAACATGGTTGCAACAAAACAAAATAAAATAAAATAAAACAATATATAAATCCCACACAATGACAAAGAATATTATATTAAAATATGCGATAGAATAAATATATTAATTCTAATATTCAATAAATAACTCTATTATATAGTCACACATATAATATATATATATATATATATATATATATATATATATATATATATATATTATACATATATACATATACATATACATATACATACAATACATATAATGTAAAAAATTAAAGAATAAGATATAATTTTGAGTATCCCCATGGTTGCATTTACAAATCTACAAATATAAAATACTTATCCATATTGTATTATATTTTTAAAGATATTGTGTTTTAGACCTATAAAACCAAAATTCATATGTGACATATAACTTGACTTTATCACGGAAGTTGATTGCCGTTATGCACTCGGCTTTTACTCAGGAATTAAATAATTCGATCCTATAGGCTGTCGCCTAAAAACAACTTATTGCTCAGGGAATTTGCAGCATGCTTTATTTCCGTAGTGTATAAAAAATCTTTTTTACTTTTAAGTCTAAAAAAATCATTATAACACCACCACTTAAACAAATGATTCACCGGAGTTCTGGTCGAATAAATGCAGGCCCAATACAATACTTTTCTTTTAAGAAACACACGTACAAATTTTATTTGAGACTAAAATCGTTTTACTTTTCCTCACTACTACCGTAGGTATGCAAGGAAACGTATTGTGTTCGTTTTAATTTTAATAGCCAGAGTCTTAACCATAATAAATCAATACAATTGTATAAAAATACTAGGATTGAAAGAAATAAATAGTAATTAATTTGTGTTTTTTCCTTAATGAATTACTACCGTGAATATTCGTGGTAAAATTCTAATAATGGTTTCTGAGGTTAAAACTGGGTAAAAGTACAACTCTGAAGGGAACCCTATATACTTTGTTTTAGCCCTTTTACTACAAGATAGCTTCAGAGACCTCGGGGAGTTTTTCCTATTAAATAATAAATGTAAGAAGAGAAGTGTATAATTAGCTTTCGTTGCGGGCTCTGCGGACCCAACCTCCGGGCCCTGCGGACCAACCACCGGCCCTTTACAAATTTTACCTACTTTTCTCTTCTTCTCATCTTATTCTTAATACCGCATTGCACCTTCCAAAGTTGAGGAAAACATCAAATTAACTTAAAAAATGAATTGAAAGTAAACATCTTCTCCACAATAATTCTTGATATTTACTAACAAAGCCGACTTTGAATCTCAGACAGACCATCATCAGTGTTTGAAACAAAGGATTTACTCCTTTGTTTTAATTTTCCTAAATTTTTTGTCATAGTTTACCTAAGACAAAAAATTTAAGAAAATTAAAACAAAATTAAATATGATCGATAAAAAAAATATAATCGATGACATAATCAGCGTTTTATAAATTTGCTGCGTCATCAATGACGGTTAATGAAGCCATTAAAAATTATTTTGCGGAAAGCACAAATAGACCTAAAGATTATAATTCGAGTACCAAACATACTGGGAGGTACAATTACATCACCGCACACACAGACGTACATACGCAAATAAAACTTCATTTAAATCACCTGAAACTGATAAGTTAATAGTGAATTCTCGGTTTCAGATTTTGAAAGCAGACACTTCAATTACAATAAACCTTTGGTTTACTTAAATAAATGTAGAAATGTTAAGACTTTTTTTAAACTGACCTTTTCGTCAATTATGAGTCACAGGGTACCAACCAAGTCTAGCGAATGTCAAATCTGAACATTTTAGGCTCGAGCCTCAGGCTCAATATGTGCTAAAACATTAACAAGTCCATACACTAATTTTTAAATTTTATCTAGGTACTGTAAGCTAGATAATTGATGAGAAAATAGCTAAGAAATTTGTTCTTATCACAATGCTTCCCTCTCATTATTATTTTACACTCAATATAATTGCGCGAGAGACACCTAGGAAATGTAACAAGCAAAATGCAATGCTACATCTGGGAACTGTTCCATCACTCGACATTCGCCATCATTGATGGCTCGACATAATGTCATGTCCCACTCTATTTCGTTACGTCTAACTCATCACGGCGCCGACAAAGCCTAAACTCAGGCTCTTTTTAGTTCGAGTATCGCCGTGTATAGTCCTGCTCTATCTAATCGAAACAAACTTACTAAGTTAATATTATAATAAAAACAGAATTTAACAAGCAACGACAGTGCTCTTCAGAATCTTCTATTAAGTTTACTCGTCTCTAGTAAATACTTCACATTATATTCGACGGAATTTTAATTGAAGGTCAGAGTGAGTTCAGGCTCTGTCGGTGCCGAACGAAACAGAGTGGGACATGACATTATGTCGAGCCATCAAAGATGACGAATGTCGAATGATGGAACAGTTCCCAGATGAATAAGAATAAGAATAAGAATAAGAATACTTTTATTTGCTTTAGATATTTTTACAATACTTTCACAAAAGGTCTATCTGTACAAGTTATACATAAAATCAGGTTTATAAATAGCATATGCATATATACATATTTGTGGCTGTCTTAAGATTATTATATAATAGAATATTGTAATAGAAAAACACTGAGAAACATAACATAACATTATTTATGAAAACAAAATCTTAATTATAATATAAATAAATAAATAAAAAACAAATTTAAAATCTATATTTTTAACTGGAAAAATTCCTCAATATTGTAAATTGGGTTTTTTGTTAATATTTGCTTACATTCTCTAACAAATTTCCCATACTCTAAATCGCTATTCCTTAGATTTTTAGGTAGCTTATTAAAAAAATTAACTCCCGCGTACATGCAACTCTTTTTAAAACTCTCCGAACTAAACTTATCAATACTTAAATAATTTTTTCCCCTGGTTTTATACTTGTGATTGCCGCTGCTAAAGTTATTTAAGTTCTTCTTTACCCATTTTAAGTTTTCTAAGATGTAGAGCCCAGGTATTGTAATTATGTTGCTAACTTTAAATAATGGCTTGCAAGATGTTCTTCTTTGCTTTTTAAACATGATTCTCATCAATTTCTTTTGTATAATTAAAGAAGACTTAATTTTACAAGAAGAACCCCATATTGCTAACCCATATAATTTAGACTGAAACTGACCGTAATAAATTGTTTTAAGTTGATCTAATGTTAAGTAATTCTTTAAATAGTTCATTAAGTAGTAAGTTTTATTTAAATTTTTATTAGTTTTCTCTATTTGCTTGGGTCCAGCTGATTGATTCGTCTATTGTCAGTCCTAGTAAGTTAGTAGCTTTAGTTTGTTTTAATTTACAGTCTTTATACTTAAAATTAAACTCGTTTATTTTTTTATTTTTATTATTAAAAACTATATATTCTGTTTTTTCTATATTTATTTTAAGTTTATTATTACTTATCCACTTATTTAGTAATAATAAAGATTTATTTACTCTCTAGTTAAGTCTTCTTTATCTTTGATTTAAAAAGCAAGGTGATATCATCTGCATATAAATATATTTCATCTACTTGTGGTAGGTATCCAGGTAGGTCATTAATGTAAACCGAAAATAATAAAGGACCTAAAATTGAGCCCTGTGGTACCCCTTTTTTAATTAACAGTGGTTTTGATTTGAACAAATCCCCCTTTTCGTTATAAACATACGTTGATGTAGCATTGGATTTTGCTTCTTGCATTTCCTTGGTGTCTCTCGCACAATTGTTAATTATTCATGTTTTGAATAACTCGGTAGTATCAAATGATGGAGTTATTTTTCTAAACATTATTACTTTCCTAATACATTTAAATCAAAATTAAACAATTTATTCTTGTACGGGGTACTTCGAAAGTTTTCCTCCCCTCATCGTATTCGCTGCACTCATTCTCGTAATTTCGGACTACCTTCTTTCGCACACCTTCGTTCTTGCTTTGTCCATCCTTTGCCAAGAAATCACAGTTTCAATCCTAGAGGTAAACTTTCCGCTTACGAACCACGCTGGACGCTCTTTAACAAAAGTGATGCGAATAATGAAACTTCGAATACCCGCGCATTATATAAAGACATATACTCATGCTAAATTTTATCTTAGTTATTTATTTTTATGATTTTGAACAATTTTTTAAATGTATACATTTCATTTGATAAAAAATTAACTAATGCAAAAAGATGCAAAGATGCATAAGATGCAACTTAGCGAAAATGTTAGTCTGACATAATTTTACATGTGTGGTAGATTTTAACATTGATCCAATCATTTTTCGTGTTACATATTTTTTTAAAAATTTTTTGCTGTCATTAATACAGCAATCGAATATAATTAACGAAAAATAATGTACTTATTTTCAGGAAAGCACAAACTGACCTAAAGATTAATTTTCAACTCTTTATCTCAAACACTCAAAAAACTAAAATAATAGTAAAAAAACACATGCAACATGCAGAAACATTGAGACATACAGACTGACAACTCTGTAAAAACCACTAAGGAGTTCTGCAAAAGATCTTAGACACATGATTCAGGTGAAATCCAGGTCTCGGACTTTTCCTTAATTTATATCATCAGTATAATTAAAAAAATCAGGTACAGGGATTCCTCGGAAGTCTGAATTAAAATTTACTATTTAATTTAATTAAATAAAATGTAATTAAATTTATACTGCTGGACGTTTTCGGACTCGCTTGGCTCGTCCTCGTCCATGATTTTTAATTATGGATGCTCGTCCTATTCACTTCTACGCTACGCTCATATTCCCTGCTTCGGACTCGCTCCGCTTGTCCTCAGAAATACAGTTCACCAAATTTATACTGCAAATACATCCGCTGCATTTACAGCGGTCACCCATGCAACACCGACATTGCTTAATGCTGCTTACCATTTATGATCTACCAAAAATCATGGATATACTTGTCTTATCGAAACAAAACTTGGTGGTAAATAAATGTATATACTTGAACCAAATTTCAACTCAATTGGATTATTTTCAGTTTTTTATTTTTTAAAAACGTACACAAGTCATTGTTAAAAATTGAAATAATATTGATAATGAGAAGAAACTTGGCACATATATAGTTACATGCGCTCTAAATCTCAAATTTATCGCAACATTTTTCAGCTTTTTAAGATTTTTCGTAATTTTTGCTGAGTCATTTCGAATGGCACAACTACACCTATAGACTGTTTTTACTCTCTAGCATAAATACACTGGGAGCTACGATGATAACAAACACACATACAGACAGACAACATTGTGAAAACCACTCAGAAGGTATTGAAAACACGTAAAACAGATAATTCCGGTAACATCGTGGTTTTGGATTTTTTTTGCAAACAAAATACTTTTTCTATTACCGGTAAAATTTATATATATATATATATATATATATATATAATATATATATATATATATATATTATATATATATATATATAAATATATAACCGGAGGAAAAGTATACATTATTACATATATAAATGATTTCTAAACATAATTTAAAATACTCAGATATACGATGATTGACAAAAGTTTGTTTCTTTGTTACAATTTACAATTGTATTAGTTGCAATTTATTAATAACAAAGGAATCCTGTTATTAACTAAGCTAAAAAGCCTTAGCTGACTATCCAGCTAAGGCTTTTTCGGAGGATATTATTAACGCTAATGTTTGCATATTCACTGATGGGAGTAAAATGAAGAAGGTAGGAGCGGCATTTGTAGTTTTCAGAAACCAAAACATAATATTTTCAGAAAAATTTAAACTCTCCAAAAATTGCTCTAATAATCAGCAGAACTCCTAGGTATTGAGAGAGCACTTCTTTGGCTGACATCGAACATACTATCAGGTGACAAAATCATTATTTATTCAGATAGTCAAGTCTCAATAAGTTGTATAAAAACCAAGCTTGCCATTATCTCTAGCAGAATCATGCAGGTCATTGCTAATACAACTATTAAGATTGGGCTCATCTGTCCAAATAAGATGGATAAAGGGTCATTCTGGTGTTGATGGGAATGAAAGCTGATGAGTTAGCCAAGGAAGCCTCACTCAACTCTTCAGTGAATGCTCTGTATATGATGGAATCCCTAAATCGACGTTAAAACGGCTGAGCTATTATAAGCTTACAAAAATGGAAAGAAATATGGAGAAACTCAGAAAAGGACTATGGACAAAGCAATTTTTTCCAACAGTTGAGAGCAGATCAAAAATTAATATCGCCATAACATACAAACTAACACAAGCTCTCACTGGCCATGGCTCCAACAAAGCATATCTCCACCGTTTTAACATCATTACAGATCCATCATGTAGCTGCGATAGAGTTACTCCACAAACATGGCAAATGTTATTTTTGATTGTTCACTTTTTGATGCAAAGAGAAGCTTATAATATCAAGTCTTGTCACAAGAGGAGAATCTTGGAGCCCAACAAATTTTCAAATGTTGTCAAATTTTTTAACATTTTTTCTAAATTTATGAATTCTTTAGATTTTGATTTACTAAGTTTGTAGAATATTTTACTTTTTATTTCGATCTTATACAACATATTTGTTTTCTTATTTCTATCTTATTATTTTATTTTTATTTCTATATCTTTAATATCTTTAATAATAATTTACTTCCTTTACTATTATTTAGATTTATTTTATATTTATTAAATTTTATCTTATTTTAATTATTGTTCTACTAGGCTAAACCATATTGTCTTGAAATCGAAATTATTAACCTTTATTTTACTTTCATTTGTAGCTAAATTCCGTTTTCATTTTTTAAAAAAAAAAAAAATATCTTTAAGAAATTTATACATCTTAAGTTTTCAATAGCAGATAACATATGTAAATTATTGGGGCATATGGAAAATAAACGGCTTTCTAAACGGGTTACGTTTAGATGGAAAAAGAAAAAAAAAAAAAAAAACAAAGGAATAAATAAACCAATTTATTTTACTCCTTAGGCATTACAAACATACATAGAAGTAGGATGAATGTTCTTAAAAATTATAAATTATAAATGAAACGACTTACATGATGTATATTAGGGTCCAATAAGGATATAATAACTTGGGCCGACAAGCATCCCGCCCAATTTGCTGCTTCAACTTTCAATTAGAAGCTAAGGGATGTTAGGAAGGGTAAGGTAAGGTTTATGTCGGGTTATAAAAGGGTTAAAGTTATAAATGAAGTAGAAGGTTAGGGGAAAAGGTTAAGTAATTCGTTGTTGATGAATAGGAGGCCGCAAGTACCGCAATACTTTCAACCAAAAGGTCGAACCGATACAACAGCTACAATTGTAAGGGTAAACATAAAGTTAAACAAAACCTTAAATTAATTTCTATTTTCTTTAGTATTATAACTTAAAGAACTAATAAATAACTTGGAAAGTTTCTTTATAGTTCAATTTGTCCCTAATAGTATAGTCGCTTTTGTTCTCTGATCCATTTCATTATGTTCATCATTCAAGTCATCATGGTAAACAGGGGCCTTCGACTTTCAATAGTCTTTCATAATTGTACATGTGTGGTAGATTTTAACATCGATCCAATCATTTTTCGTGTTTTATATATTTGTTTTAACTTTTTTGCTGTCATTAATACAGCAAACGAATACAGTTAAAGAAAAATAATGCAAACTTATTTTCAGGAAAGCACAACCTGTCCTAATATGTGTTACAAAGTGCGATGGCACATTATTGATTAACTTCTGTAACAAGTGTTACAAAGTGCGATGTTACAACATTGATTAATTGTTGTAACAAGTGTTACAAAGTGCGATGTCACATCATTGATTAACTTTTGTAACATGTTTTACAAGTGCGATGGCACATTGATTAACTTCTGTAACAAGTGTTACAAAGTGCGATGTCACAACATGATTTAATTTGTAACATGTGTGATGTCACAACATTGATTGTGAAAATGCGATTCACATCATTGATTTTAAGAAAAGCAAAATATTTTAGTGCTTGTATTATTATTATCGTTGTTTTATATACTCGACTCCTTCGGGAATAAAAACGCGAGTATATTACACCCCCTGACACTTGAAAGAGTCATCCTATTACGCCACCCCTTCACCGCCCCCATATAGGGGAACAAATACTCCAATATAAAATTCATGGAAATCATAAGTTTTATTTGAAGGCAACATATTTTTTGATATGAAACCTGTATTTCATATTAACTTAGGGTTATTTTTATTTGTTTTGATCATTTATATTATCTGTAATAAACGTAATTGGGTACTGGGTTCCTGAGAACTTTTTTGCTGACGATTTGAAAATCTCGTTTACTGTTACTAGTTCCTTCTTCAGTCCGATGTTGATCGTGTTTATCAATAGGCCTCCTCTAATAAACTGTAGATACATCATGGTAAGTTGTCGAGTTATTTCCTTTCCTGTTCTTTATAAATAACGGAATCCTGTCCATTTATGGTAAATGAACAGGAGCATTTACCGTAAGGCATTGGACATCATTGAGCTCAATATCGCTGACAAATTTTAAAAATTTAAACTTAGGAGGCAAAATTTTTAAGACCAAGGTAGAAATGCGTACATTCACGGGAGAAATAATCAAACCAGTTGGAGTAGCTTATGTTAAATGTATATATAAAGACACCAAATTTTTCGGTAAATTATACGTTATAAAACAAGAGGTTGACGC
This sequence comes from Microvelia longipes, assembly GCA_018340805.1. NCBI lineage: Eukaryota > Metazoa > Arthropoda > Insecta > Hemiptera > Veliidae > Microvelia > Microvelia longipes. Next base: position 50,561,396 of record JACMZG010001908.1, on the reverse strand, counting down.
GATATTTGGACGAGATTGGATCTTAGATGTAACACTAGACTAGGCGAGTATAAGAGCAATAGAGTATAAAAGGAATAGGAGAGAAGACTTACGTGGTGTTTATTAGTGTCGATAACAAGTTAAGGTTCAGTTTGATTCCATGATTAGAAAAGCTAATCAGCTGCTTGGCTTGATTCGTCGATTTGCCTCTGATCTTTCATTGGATTGTTTTGTTATGCTATATAAATCCCTTGTCTGACTAATCCTTGAATATGCGGTTCCAGTCTCGATTATGTATTCGTTCTAAAAGTCTAGTGTGATTGAAAATATTCAGGAAAAGTTCAGTAGAATATGTTATACAAGGTATATGTATCGACAGTTAGCGTTTGTCTTTTGATCCCTTATAATAGTTCATGAGGCTCTGTTCTTGTTGAACTGCTTGTCTGGTAAGACAATCTGTTCAACAGTGCAGGACTTAGTCACGGGGCTTCCATCTGGACGCCGAGCTGCGTCGCTTTTTCTGTGTATGGGAAGTAAGTTTCTACCTGTCCTCATGTCCGTTGTGTGTCGTCCTGTAATTCCCTAACCAACTGTCCCAGTGTTCTCTCCCTATCTAGTATATCCACTCTATTATTCCCTTTGTTTTCTCTGGTCAGGAAATTGCTGGTATTGTAAATTTATTGTCTAGTCAGTTATTAATTTTTACCATTCTTACATTGTTTTCTATCCACTGATTTTAATGTTATTGTTTTAATTAGTGTTCATTTCTTTATTTATTCAGTTTTTATTTATTTATTTATTATTGTCGGGGAGTGCCCCTTTATTCTGTTGGGGGGCTCAGATTATACATGTATTCTGTAATTTGCAATAAATATGTATGTCTACATATATCCAATATTTCACATATTATTTATATTTAAATTAATGAATAAATAGAGCAGGACGCCTTCGGAATCGCTTCGCTCGTTTGTGAACCGACCATAGACATACAAGCTGTATTGAAATGAAATCTATTTTTTATTTATTGTATGAAGGGATACACTTATACCATATTTCAAATTATAATTAAATAAATCAAAACTTTATTTTTAAAAAAATAAAAAATTGAGTAAGGAGTAGTAATGCTAGTGTTCAAGTTATAAAGCATTAACCAGAACCAATAATCGACTGTTAAGACATGAAGCACGCATTTCAAAGGAAATCCACCCGGTATGCGGACCCCCGCGTCAGAATTATTTGGTTTCTTTGAGTACACGTAACATTCATCTACCTAACAAAAATAAGAATAGACAACTTAAAGTACAAACTTATTAAAAATTTAAGCGCTGAGTCTAAGATTTGAACCAATGATCCTTATAAGCCAATCTTCCTTATAACCTCTTGATAACACATAACACATTTATCCACTGAGCTATTTTGTACGAATAAGGATTAACTCTATTTTAACCTATAAAAGCTCTACATTATACTTTAAACTCAATATATAACTTATAAGAAAAAAAATTATAGGGACCTCTATTTTCTGGAATAGGTCCAAAAAAATAATAAAAAAATTACCGAGCTTTTGATGTAATTTTATCTTTTTCAAGGCTTAACATGAGTACACTTAACATTCATCAACCTAACAAAAGTAAAAATAGTCAATTTAAAGTACAAACTTATTTAAAATTAAAGCGCTGAGTCTAAGATTTCAACAAATAACCTCTTGATAACACATCACACACTTATCCACTGAGCTTTTAAAAATAATTAGTTCAATTGATATTATAAATTATTAGTAGACAACTATATTCTTAGTAATAATTAAATAATAAATTATATTTTAAAAATAATCTTAGTAATAATTAAATAATAAATTATAATTTAAAAATAATTATAATAAAAAAATAATAAAATAAAATATAGTGCAATCATAATATTAACTTTTAGCTTTGAAGATTTATTTAAAGGGGCCTTTGCTCTAAATAAGGAGTTTTTAATTGTAGATCTTTGTTTAGAACTTAATGTAGCTCAACAACATTGTTACCTTTTTTCTTTTTAACGGAATTATTTGTCTGATACTCTAGGTGTTGTCCATACATCTATTTGTTAGCCACCATGTAACTGATTTTTGTTATTATTTATTATGTTAAGCCTTGAAAAAGATAAAATTATATCAAAAGCTCGGCAAAATTAGTTTTATTTATTATTTTAGACCAATTTTTTCTCGAAAGCTTTTATAATATATAACTTATAATAATTAATGATAATTACTAAGTTTTTTCCATAAAAAATGCATGGAAATTCTTTAGGTTTTCCATATGTTTCTAATTGTGTATTTAAACGTACATTTACTCTACAGATGAAGATAAGACATTTTACGCCCAAATAATGCGAGTTTACTGTTTGTCAGAATATATAAACTTCTAAAGGCTTAGGTTGGTGAGGTCGTTACCATGACAATAGCAGACAGATAACCCCTTCCCTCTTCAAGTAAATCCTTTACTTGATTTAATGCCTCTCAGTCTTGCTTATAGACCTTGTTGGCAATTCCATCAAATCCTCTTGAACTGTTTAAATAAATATTTAACGTGTTATTTAAAATAGCATCTGTTTTAGGTTATGGAATAAATTAAATCGTAAATACAAACGTTGTGATTCACATAATGGTTAAGGAAGTTATTGCTCATGTTAGGAGTTTTCGGCTCATCAGGTTATTTATCCTGCGGTAACAGCCTCTGGTGGGCTTCATCCACTATGCTGAGGCATAGTATTAATTAGAGTTATTGAATTTTTAGTATTACTAAGTCTAATTATTAAAATAGAACTTAACCCACCTGCGAACCCCGGTCCTTCAGTGTCAAAAATACTTGCACAGAGGCAATACCTACTTCATTCAAGTTCGGGGATCTCTGAAACGGGTTTGAGCCATATTTGAATAATCGCCCCGTGAAGCGATTAGCTTCATTAGCCTATTTTTCTTAAAGAAACTTGTAAAAAAAGTTGAATTATTATGATTAATATAGCTTGATTGCACTATAAATTGTACATTCTACTAAGTGATAAGTTTATAATAATATCTGCAATAAAGATCTTATTTAAGTAACATGACAATTAAGTTAATAAAAGAACTTATTTAAGTAACATGACAATTAAGTTAATAAAAGAACTAATTTAATCTCGCCGAAACATGAAAACATGATAAATCATCGTATCAAAACTCGAAGTAATTTCTAGAAAAGAAGGGTAAAACTGAAAAATAGAAAAATATGAAAAAAGGGGTCGTCCGATCAAGAATTGTCCTCATACGAATGATGGAGCACCCGACTGGTAATTACTCATGTATGAAAGAGGGGGATGACATAAGGGATAAATCAATAAGACCGGACAGTCTGACAGCAACCTAACACACCTGTGTTTCACCTGCCATGCTTCGACAATATGCTTGACTTTACCAAAGCATTTCAAAGTACAATGTGGACTTAATGTCATGTCTTACGACTCTTAATGCTCCCATATGCATATTAAGTGGGGTGAAAAAAAGCAACAATATGGTAATATTGTTAAAATCTGTTCGCTTTTGTCAGTATATCAGTTCGCAGACAGTTACGATGTTTCACTTTAATGTGCAATATGTTAATTTTTATTTTAGAGAGATCATTGTTTTTAGAAATTCAATTAAAATCTAGTATAGTTCTTAGATATAAACTAGAATTAAAAGTGAAGTACTTAGTAGTAGTACTTAGTCAGGTTATTTTTTCGCTGTTTCGAAATTTAATCTATAGTGACTGTGTCAATGTAGAAGATGAATTCGATGTTTCGCTTCCACTGAGGGAGGCCCTTTTTAGGCGTGTAGGACATCATAGATGAACCCTCTTCAACAAATACGAATAAATGTCTCATCTGAGTAAAACGCTTTATCATATTTTAAAGTTATAACGAAGAGTGAAGCATTTTTTGTTGCATTGCGCTGAATGTTGTACAAAACTAAGCTTCTCAGTTCTGTAAAAAAAGATATAATGTTTATCTATGATATCTTACACACATGATGATGGCTTCCGCTGTGAAAGCGAAACGTCATGTTCATCGTCTACATTGACGCAGTCACCACTGGAAGACTATAATCTTCAATCAAAGCTACTAACACTAAAACATTTTACGCTTAATTGGTTACAACAGTCCAAGAGCCAGTTACAAAAAAAGTGACGGTCAAGCCCCAAATGTTTAAGTTACTAAATTGGCTTATTTTGCCTCCCTGATACGGATCAGGCAGTCTCCCATTTCGGAAATAGGAATTATGGCCCCTGGGACCCTTTAAAGTTCAGAAAATTGCCCCAAAATCAATGTATGCCCTATATCGTTGTTAATAATAGTTTTAAAATGTTAAAACTATTAAAGTAATAAAAAATGTTTTTAGGCCATTTTCTAAACTTAACTTAAGAGTCCCAGGGGCCAAAATTCCTAGATTTGAAATGGGAGACCATCTCATCAAGGAGCCAAAGTAGTCAATCTAGCGGGTTAAACTTTTGGGGTTTGAAGCCCACGTTTTTTGCCTCTGGCTCTTGGAATTAAACTAAAGTTAAATGTAATATAATATACTATATTATACTTAAATATTTTTCCTAAGTATATAAATTCACTACTTAACTTTACTTTAATTTTACTAAAAAATTAACAAAGAATAGTCTTTGTAAGGCTAAAGAGTACTTTAACCTGACAAGTATAGTCACCTCTACGGTAATATTTTTTATAATAATATTCTTTCCAAGTCATTTTATATTTATTTTGCTTTCTTTAACGTGATTTGGGATATCCTAAATATGGGCACTGTGCTGCCTTGAAATATGTTAATATAAATAAAGACTTAGTTAATTTATTTTATAGTCTCAAGTTAACAAAGTCAAATTGTATAGAATAGTAATAAATGGTATAGAATTTAATTTTGTATATAGTTCTACAAAATTACAATTGCCATAAAAAAGAATTGCAATATAATATTATTTGTTGTAAAGAAAAAGTTCTATAAAGTGTTCTATTTATCGAACACTGTAAATAAAGTGATTTATACTAAACTGTTTATAGAACACTAAACAGTTCTATAAAGCGAATATATTTTAAGCTATAATTATATATTTATATTATTTTATGTATTTAACATTACTCGTGACGTTTAGTTTTAATAAACTGCGTAGGCTTCCGCGGTTGTTGTCATGAAGATTTAGGTCATCCGGTGGTGACCCTATTATCCCTTCTCATGGCTATAATCTTCGTCCTCGAAGACAAGTTTTGTAGAGCATTGTATTTCTATCCATGATGTCCTACATCCCTGAAGATGCCTCCCACAGTGGAAGCGAAACGTCGGATTCTTCATCTACATTGACGCGGTCACCACCGGAAGACCTAAATCTTCATGTTTAGTTGTTATTGTATTACTGTTGTACTTTAGACAATAATTTAACGCTAGAATATTAGAAGTAAATTCAATTCAAAGTTAGTATAATTCATGAATGGGATTATTAAGCTAAGCACTAGATTATACAAAAAGCTATAAATACATCAGTTTTAAAAATTCATCAGATTATTATTAAATCATTTCATTATTTGTAGTTGATAAAATTTTAATCAATGGATGGGAATAGATTAAGCATTATGTTGTGTTTACATTGTTTCGGCGATATGGTGTCGTCTACAAGCGTGATATAAACCCACTAACGTTGTCGCCTTTAAATTACAACCGTTATCAATACCATCTTTCAAGCTGTAATAAGTCTATGAATTATGAAATAGCACATTATTCATTCGAGTTTAACTAAATATTCTTTTTTTCACAGCTGTTATTTATCAATTTTAGCAAGCATAGCGTGTTATAGGCAAATGATTATAAAGCCTGTTTTCTTTTAAGCTACCTGTAGGGAAAATTGTGGAGATTGGCTGTGCTATAAAATGTCTAAGTAATGCGGTTAAGCTTAAGCGCTGTCAAACTTAATAGGCGAATCGAACGCTTTCCAAATTAAAGCTGATTTGTAGCAAGATGGCTACCGGAGTCCTAACTTTGTGGCAGGAAATAACCTTGGTTCCAAAAATACGTGCGCTAGATTCTTTCAGTGTAAGTAAGAAGCGCCGGAAGCAAGAGAAGCAGATTCATTTTTAAAGCGTTTTAAATCGTCTGAAATTCTTATGTCGTTAAAACTTGACCCATCTAACAACGACCTCCGAACGTCACACTTCTTAGAAGAAATAAACCATTACTAATATTTTTATGTTCTTTCTCCATAAGCTGTTTACAATTACTAATACTGAATTAAAAAGAGTATTTGTATCACTTCTCCTCATCCAATACCGTATAGATATTTAAGAAAAGTAGTTTTCATCCTAAAAACCCTAAACAGAGGTTTCACATATAACCGTGGTTGTATGTGTGCGTCAGTATTTATCACACACAATTATCACTGATTTTATGCTACAAATTTTTAAACTTGGCACAATAATTAGACTTAACGTCTAGTTGTGCTGCCCGGAAGATGATATTCGTATGTAAGACCATAATGCCCTACTTTGCTGAGTCATCAAATATTTAAAAATTCCTAAACATTTGACAGAAATGTACACCTTTAAATATTGAATTGATTTAGAAATTTTTATTTTAATATTGATCGTAATTGGAAGCCTATAACTTTTAACTTTATAATTGTTTTTGACTTGCAAAGTAAGTCCAGCATTGTTAGGAAAATTACCGAGGTACCCCGTACCCGATATTTTTGTTAAAATTAAAAATATATTTAAAAACTATGTCAAGCAGCATCAAAAACATTTGACTCATTTTTACATTGTAAAAACGAACGGCTTAAAATTAAAGGAAAAAGAGAAGGATGTGAGAGTGGGGAAGAAACGGGACAAGAATAGTATTATAGGACTGCAATAGAGTAGTTGAACGACAACAAACTGATCTTCTCGCCAAATAAATATCCGAACAACCTTCAGCGTTTTCTGGTAGTTTCGGTAGATTTTGGCGTTTGGAAAAAAATAAAGCAATTTAGGGAATTTTCATCATAAAAATTCTTATTCTTAGGTTGTTCGAATAACATAAGAGGAGAGGGAAGGAAGTGGGGAAGATCGATTTCGCATTTATCCAAAAACGATGGAATGTTTAAGCGTCAGCGAATATAGCAGATTTATTTTGTTTAGGTAGGATAATGGTTGCACTTTATTGCTACGACGTTTATCCTACTGTCGATAAAAATGATTAATAAGAGAGTCGTGGGAAGGCGATGAATTGTAATTGTGTCAGGCATCGAGTAGAACATCTGCATAGCGAGTCAGACCCCACTGTGACGGCTAAATACTGAGATTTTGTCATCAACTCTAGAGTGCTCTTGAGTGATAAAGGGAAAAGTTTAAGGGGAGGGTCAAGTGGGCTGTATCTTTGCTCCCGTTTCTGTTTGTTTTTACACAATTAACGTTAAGAGTGTTTTTTTGAGTCCAGTTAAGAGTCAGTACCTCATCTAATACACAATAAAGGCGTCATTACTATGGGAAAACAAGGAACCAACCATCCAACGCCCTTTAACAAGCGACCACTTAAACAACAGTTGAGATATTACATAAAACAAAAGAAGTGATGCAAGATAAAAAACTATCTTTTACTTGGAGCCAATCTAGTCTCACTCAATATAAACAAAAGATTTTCTTTAAACTCAACTCAACTTATACTTGATCCTCCATTCAAAACTTGCGCTGCATAACAGCTAACGATAAAAAAGTATATTCTCAGAGAAACAAAGGTATGTATACACAAAGTCTTTCAAACTTGATCTAGATATTACAAGCAATACAAAGGCTAGAGTATTGGGTCCCCATGATCTTACCTCCCCCCCCTCAAAAAAAAGGCCATAAAAAAGAAAACACGCTTTTAATTAAATAAGTTGTTGGAAATAAGTTGTTATGACAACTGTTCTCTTTTGAAAAATAGGCTCTCTTCAGTCCTTAGAATGTTATATTATATATATATTATATATATATATATATATATATATATATTATATGTATATATATATATATATATATATATATATATATATTATATAATATATATATATATATATATATATATATATATTATATATATATATATATAATGTATATAAAGATGCTCGCTCGGCTCGCAAGATTGCTGAAATACAGCATAATCATAATAAGAAAGGAGCCGCTAGATGGCAATAAATATATATGCAAAGAGGCTCGCTTCGCTCTGAAGATTGCTAAAGTATAATATTAGATAATAATGGGATTTCTATGCTCTCATGATTGCTGAAATGTAATAATAGATTCATTAAAAATGGCTCGCTTCACTTGCAAGATTGCTATATGGATATTGGAACATATAATAAGAATCTCGCTTTTCTCCCATCATTGATGACATTTAAAATGTTGCTGAATGTAAATTCAAGAAGATGAGCTTATAGTGAGTCAGATGTGGTTAGAAGAAGTTCCAAGGTACGCCGTACCCGATTTTTTGTATAAAAAATATGCTTACGTTTTTTCCAGTGACTTATTTCAATTTACAATTAATTAAATAATTACAATAATTAAAAATAGTGGTTTATGACTTCAATCTGATAATAAAATATTTAACCTAAGTCAGCACGTCTAGAAGTTATGAATGCAATTTTTTGCCAAGTTTAATACTATAGTGTGAAAACGGCGGGATTTATTTGTTACACAGATGCACACACACAAACAGACACTGAGGATGACACACACTTACAACGTCATAAAATGCCGTAGACGGAAGATTGTAATTAAACATCGGTTTAGGATTTTTAGGGTGATCACAATATATTTCTTATATTCTATGGGATTAGGTTAGGAAAAGTAAAAATTTAATAAGCATTTATAATGTCAAGAGAAATAAAATGAAACGTAAGTGGGTTGAAAATTTGCCGACAGTTGGTTTTAAACGATATTTTCTCATAAATTGTTAGTGAGACGAATGAGCTTAGCATTTCCATAACCATCTTTAATAGGTGCTTTAAAAACACCGTAATTATGGTATTTTTCTTTACTTTCGGATGAACCTAAAGTATAAGTATAACTTTTTCCCCCTTTTCCTGCATAATAGGAGGAGTTTTCGATATTTTCATGCACGAGTTTTGCGGGGAAGGGATAATCGTACAATACGAAGTTCTGTACAAACTTTAGCTTGGGGGGGGGAGGGGTTAAAACATAGTTGTTTGAGAAACAAGTATCCCAACAGCTACAAAAGTATTTGAATAATTTACAGGAGCTTGACTGGGAAAAACTGGTAGTCTCTATCAGGGTGTTTTTCAGGGAGCTCCCCTTGAGCCTTGCCTTTTTATTACATGTTTTAAATAATTTTTACTCCTAACTTGGTCATTCGTTCATTATATCATGCAACTCGTGTTATTTGTATACTTAAGTAAATTATGTTATATATAAATAACTACTGATAATGAATCAAAGTTTATATGGACAGATCCAGGGAAAGAGTGGATTGTTTCTTAGCTTGGGAGTGGGTAATACATTGTGTTGGAATCCTTCTCTAGCGGTCATGTCATCCGATATTGAGGTAAACCTTAATTTAGATGTAAAAATACGATTAACAACTATAAAACAATTTGTCTTTTAGTAAATCTTCAACCCCATAAGTCAATCTCTGCGGGTTTTGGATTTTGAACAGTGCCTTAAGAAAATAATTTTAGTCGATTTAGTTGACTCCACTTGCTATTTAGGAATTCAGCCCAACTATACTACTCCTTCATTTCCGGTTAAGTTTAGATCTTAAGAAGAGATGATCATTGAAAATTATATTTTCCTACTTTGTTTATAAAACCGCACCATTAGATAAGTTATTGTTGGTCAGGTCATAGATGAGCAAAATAAATAATAACACAAATACATGTCAATTGCTGTTTATATTCCGAATAGCAGTTATCTGCAGACACAAAACTTAACTTAACCATATACATGCAACATATAAAAATGAACTAAACAAAAATCAAACAAAGCGTTATAATGTAAAAACGAGGTACGGGATGCCTCGGAACCTTCAACTATCAAATCTCAATTGGGCAATTGTTCAATTTTTAAGGATTATTTAAAAAAAATTTAATGCTGTTAATACGGTAGAGTTTGGTATTAGTTGCAGGTAATACATAAGGCAACATGGGTAGAAATTTAAAAAATACTTGATAATTTTTTTGAGCTATTAATGACGTCATAAATCTTTCATTTTAAGGGCAGCATAACTAGGTTTAAAGGTTAATTTTTTAACTGTTTAGCATAAACACTCTGAATGATATTGACAAATAGTCAAAAAACTTGTTATTAACTACTTGTGAGGTCTTAAAAACAGCTTAAACGGATGATTAAAGTAAAATCTCGGTTTAGGATTTTTCTTCTTAACACAAAAAAACCGTATAAGTTCCTGTATTTATACTTGATATAAAAGTACTTAAAATATTCCCTCAATTATACTTACAGTATAATTGAGGGAATGTAAAAATACTTAAACTAATAACAATTAACAATCCTAGGAAGATGACCTTCTCTCAAGATCCCCTGTAAGATTAACCTTACAGACTATGTATAGTTTTGAACGAATATATAAAGACCTACAAAACAGAGATTTATTAACATCGTTCAAATGCAAGATCATAGACATAAGATAATTCGATTCGATGAAAACAACCCAAAGGTAATAACTTGACTTTTTTATGAATGGCGTGTGATGTCATTGCAGGAGTCGGTATAGGCAGGCAGCTTACATTGAATGCTTTTTCTACTGATTTCTGGGGTGACGTCACCACAGGACTATAACCTAACATAAAAAAAGATAATTTCATTCTAAGAAACCCTTTGATTTTATTATATATACGACAGTTGTCTATGGACAATTGTCCAAATGCGCGCGATAGTTAACACACATATTTAATAGTATCTTAACTCCATAATATCCCAACCTTTTCGGTTTGAACCTCACAGTGTTTGTTTAAATTCTGTTGGATATTAATATGGTATATAGTTCAACAATATTTTACACAATTGAAATACATACTTGATTTAATTAAAACAAATATTAGCTCTGTTTAAACAGTTAAGTTTTGTAGAGCACTGTGTTTTCAAGCATGATGTCTGTCCTACATCCCGAGATTTAGATAGATGCCACACGTAGAGGAAACGAAACGCCGGATTCTTCTTCTACATCGACGCGGACACTACTAGAAGACCTAAATATTTATAGATCTGTTAAAGTCGAGAAAGCGTAAATTAGTTTAATCATAACTAATCTGTCGGACTATAAGTACTAAACGTCTTGACAACTAACTGGCTCTACAGATGGTGTTACAGCCGAGAGCATGCTCTGCTAAGAGTTCAGTTAATGGTAATACTTGAAAAGATCAAGTTGTAGTTTAAATTGTTAACTATTCCACGACGCTGGCTAAATATATAGCGTCAGGTAGACAAGCTAAGAGAGCATAGAATCCAGGCACTGAAGAAAATATAGCTGAAAGCTGACTGTGCCTAGAGATTAATTAAAGCTTATTGGTAGAAATACCAACTTCATGATACTGTAGACTCTTTCTCGGCGATCTCTGAAGTTTTGTTGTCAGGCAGGCAAGCTAAGAGAGCATCGGATCCAGGCACTGAAAATGACATTATAGCCGAAAGCTGACTCTGCCTAGAGATTAATTTAAGCTTACATTAGTGGAAATACAAACTTGTTGTTATTGTATAGACGTTTCCACAGTTATTATTATTCTGTATGCATGTTCAACAATTGATCTGAGGCATGAATAAATACATAAGAGAATAAATGAGTTACATTTATTCTTCATAGCTGATTTTACTGCATTGTATTTCACTGAATTTAACTGCATTATCTGGAAAAAGAAACAAAAACTAATCTTAGACGTATTATAAAATCGTATTTATATTTATAGTTAAAAACACAATTTTGAGAAAATTATTATACTTAATGACAAAATAATAGTTTTGCATCACCTTCGTTTCATTTATAAAACTCAAATTAAAGAGAAAAGAAAAAATAAAGAATACATCGATAGGATAAAGTATAATTAAAAAAGAAAAAAAAAACTAGACTATCATTTTACCATTTGAGAAAACAATTTGAAAATATAAAAGGTTGTATTAAGTGGGTGAAAACGCTCGAGGAGGGGGAAAGGAGAGGTGGGAGGGGAGCTCTGTAATTGGATTTCGTCTAAGACACGATTGTATTTTTATTCTTTCCTTCTTTTACAGTTGTATGTATTATTCAGGAATTACGTGTACAAACTGCTTTCGCCATTGATCACGCCAACTTTTATTTTCTCTCTTTTTTTTGTTAAACATAACAATGTTATAAAGATAAATAAAAAGAAATAAAAGTTAGGAAGGCAATATTAGATGGTTAGAGTAATAAAATAACAAAATTAAAAAGTGTAAAAAAATTCTTTGAATAGAATAATTAAATGATTATGTTACAAAAAATGTACGAATATAATGTACACATAGGTTACAATTAAACATATGCAATAATCGTACAGAAAGATGTATATAGCTTCCTGTAGGACTGCAGTATAATTTTGTTGTGAAAAATATTCGACTTTTCATGGAAACTATTGAGATGATACTTTCCTCGAGGCATTAGAGTTGAATTAACAAAATAACTTCGGCCATAAGTTTTAATAATTTATTAGTAAATTTAGCGAGTATTTTTTATGAGGCAACGCGACATGATATGCTGGTTGTGCCAGCCTGGATATTATATACAGTAGGGCTCAATGCATGTCAGCACCAAGTGGCTTGTTGGAGTAATATGCCAGGTTCTCAAGCTTTATCAACCGATTTGCTGATCTCGTTTAGCAAAACAGGCTTTCATCAGAAATGTACATAAATTTTAGGTTCGATACGCCATTTATGCAACTTCTACTGCATAAATCTCACAGAAAGTTTCAAACCCCAAAAGTTCCAAACATTATTTAAATTTCGAAATTCTCAATTCCATCTAAGATCTAAATTTAAATATCATTTATAAAATTAGCGTTGCTTAGCAAATACTAATTGAACGATGATACAGAATAAAGAATTTTGAGGCCTAGAAGATAAACACTTTACCCGCAAATTTTACACACACACAAATATATATATATATATATTATATATATATATATATATATATATATATATATATATATATATATATATATATATATATATATCTGTGTGTGTGTGTGTATGCGGCTGTTTTAATTAAGTTTCTTTTAATATACATTTAATTTTATTTTACAGAATCAGGATTCTTCCTACTATGATATGAAAATGGAAAGACCGGCTCTCAAATCATATGTAAGTGTTTTTCTTAAATCATATTTATGTGTCATTTAATATTTACAATTAAACACTATGTTATAGTCCAAGAGCCCAGGGGTGTTTTGTTAATAAAAAGTGTAATGGCTGGAACTGGTCTCAATATTTCGTAAAACCTTCCTGAACAAAGATCTGCAATTCTGCCGACTCGTATCGGATGGGTGTCCCAGGCAGAACGCACTTTAGGGGTCAAAGGTCACCCATGCCTGGGACACCCATCCGATACGAGTCGGCAGAATTGCAGATCTTTGTTCAGGAAGGTTTTTACGAAATATTGAGACCGGTTCCAGCCATTACACTTTTTATTAACAAAACACCCCTGGGCTCTTGGTCTATTAGTTATTTATGCAACAACGCCGGAAAATTGATATTATTTTGTATCATTTCAAAATTTATACATTTAGAACTAGAGCATATTATTGCCTTCATTAGTATTTATAGTATTGCCTAAGCAGGTAATTACTGCTTTATGCTGCGTCGGTATGAGGCATTGCCCTCTTGCCTAATAGTTTATAACTTTAAGCCAAAAGTTTAGTGAAGGGTAGTTTTTGAACATAAGAAGCCAAAAAACGCCCATATTGAAGTAAATTTTCACTTATATAAAATTCTGCCTAATATTTTATCCGATCAACGCGCTCAAAATGAGTCGGTTAAACGTTAAACGCCTCCAGAAAATCGAACTACTTAATCATCATTACATACCATGCGTTCGTTTTTGAACGCATGGTATGTAGTGCTACAAGAGTCTTGTATATGTTTCTTAAAAAATAGTACACAAAATCGAAAAATAATCTTATCAAGTTGGAATTCGGTACAAAAATATCCATTTATGTTATAAATAAGTATACTAAGTTTATGTTATAAATAATTATACTAAGTTTATGTTATAAATAATTATAAGTTTCGTTTTAATACGACAAGTACATGGTGGATCATAGTTAAGCAGCATCGAGCGAGGTCATGTATATATACCATCTAAGGACGAGCGAAGCGAGTTCTAAGACGTATTGCATTATAAATTTTGTGATTTTTATATTTAAAAGACGTGCGAAGCGTGTATAAAATATTTAGGATGGTACAAATAAATGCGGTATATAGAAAAGTTTTGTGGCACCCTGTATCCGATTTTTTTATTGCATGTAATTTAAATCCCTATCATAAAGTATATAAATGATTATTAATATTAACAAGTTTTCATAATATATTAACTTATAATAATTATAATATTATTATTACATTTTTCATATATACGTTTTCCTATAAGAACGATATATTTTGACCTAAAACGGATTTCTTGCTCGGACCCTCTACTAACCTTCTAACGAGAGATCAACTTTTTTTAACAGCCAATTAAATAATTCAGGATTTTTACTGTCTTAGGGGTTCGAATGTAATTTAAATGTAACATAACTCACGAGGCAGGAAAAACTTCAGACAGTTAGTTTTCTTTGCTGTCTGAAATTTTTTGATTAACTACTATACTTAAAAACAGCAGCTTATTTTTCGATCGTTTGCAAACAAAAATAGTACTCTCGAAATATGTTATAAAGTGGCCTGGTTTTATATTCGGCAGCTTGTTATTGAATTGTTAACCTCAATGAATTTCACTAAGTAAAATTTCGTTTGAAAATTCGCCTAAATGAAATTTTCTGGTGTTAAATAAAATGCAGTTGATAGAATAAGTTAATATTTTATAAGTTGTAAAGATGGGTATTTATATGAAAAATAGTGAAGTCGGTGTGTCCGGGAGGGAGGTTAGTAAATAAATCAATGCCCCTTATTGAAGAGAAAGGTTTTTCTCGAGTACGCAGGCTCCCGGCTTTCACTTGTTGCCAACCTTACCTGTGCTCATAAAGTATAACCTTCTACCTCTAAATATGGCAAGGTTATAGAACCTATATACAATATATCTACTGCATATAATATATCTACTGTATACAATATGTCTACAGTATTTAATATGTTTAGTGTTTACAATATGCCTACTGTATACAATATGTAACTATCGTTTGATCATTTTCTAATTTGAAAGGATAATAGACGAAATAAAAGTGAAATATACTCAGAACAAAACAATAGATAAAGTAGTGGTAGTGCCCACTACTGGATCAGTGTGTTTTTGTTCAAGACCCAGTAACCGGCATCCCCGTGCTCAGTACTGGAACTTTGTCACAACTATAACCCAGTAACCGGCATCCCCGTGCCCAGTACAGGAACTTTGTCATAATTATAACCCAGTGACGGACATCCCCGTGCCCAGTACTGGAACTTTGTCACAACTAAAACCCAGTAACGCGTGCCCTGTACTGGAACTTGTCACAACTATAACCCAGTAACCGTCCCCATGCCCAGTACTGGAACTTTGTCACAACTAAAACCCAGTAACCGGCATCCCCGTGCCCAGTACTGGAACTTTGTCACAACTAAAACCCAGTAACCGGCATCCTTCTTAATTAATTAAAACATTAATCTTTATTAACAAAATACACCTTTCTATATTCAATAAACACTGAAAAATAAGAAATTATATAATTGTATTTAATAAAAATTGACGAACATATCTTAAACTTTGAGATTCTTTGACCGTCTTTTTAGTGAACTTGTGAAAAAACACACGCCATATTCAAGAGCTCAAGACCGACTGCCATTCAATCAGCTCATTTAGGCACATTACACGATGGTTTTGAATTAATCTGGTATTAACCACTAGGTCAAGGATGACTCTAATAAAATATGTATTTTGTTTTCGCCTAAACCCAGCAGTTCTTATTATTTTCGAAAAACCGCTGAAGGGTGCCGGGTACTGGTGCTTTTGCCCTTTTAAAATTCGTTTATTGGACAGATAACCTATATTGGATTATATGGGAAATAAATGAATTTTCAAACGGGTTACGTTTTAAAAAATAAAAAAGAAACGATTAAAATTATAACGTTTAATGTTCCTGTAGTAAGCAAGGCAAAGATATAAGTACAAAGTACTCCTCCTCCAGCTCTTTATTAGTATCTAAAATTATTAAATGAGCGACACTTATAAAATTAGTAAATAAATATAGCACAATATAATTGTGCGAGATAGCAGATAATGGCAAAACTCGGTAGTATCAAACGATAAATAAATATAATTTTAGTAAGTAAGATTGAAGCACTAAAATAATTGTTTATTTTTTGACTTTACCCATATTTTTTCTCTTGATTTAATGTAACAAGGTAATTCATAAGTTAGTTCGCACAACCGAAGAAATAATTTTTTATATAATAGAAACCTAGGGTACCAGAACCAAGGATCTTGAATAAAAGGTATACCGAGGTATAGAACTTTTCTGATCCCATGGACGTTGTGGAAGATAAAGAAAAAGGAGAAAACTTACCTTCACAGAGTTATAACAAATGAAGACGCGAAACGCAGGTTATGTTACAAAAATAAATTGAGTTTATACTTCTTATATAACTTTCTTCTATATGCTTGTCGTTTGGGGTTTGACGTGATTTTAGTAACATTTAGTGCTTGCTACGTCAATTAAGATAAATCAGTTTAAAAAAAAATACTTTTTGCTATTTATTTATAACCTTCTCAATAAGCAAAACACTTCTCTATTTTTTGTTCTCGTTTGGGGTCACTTTGTAATATAAGAATTCGACGTAGTGTGTCATCCTTTTTATTCAACATCCTTGATCGCAACCTAGTTCTATCAAACATGTCGCTATCGAAACGTTTATTATTTGCAATTAAATGTCGGGTTCTCTCATAACGATTAGCAAAAGCAATCTGCGTTATGATATCGAACGAGTTTTAAGAAATAAATATTTGATGTTGAACAAAAACTACAAGTCGGTTCGGTTTATACACATATCAAAGTATTATCTTGTGGAGAGATATATTTATTCAATCTATTCACTCCACCAGCCTTTTCTATATCGATTAACTTCTCTCCACTAATGATTAATCTTAAAACACATGATATATTAAATTTAGCGGATCTTTTTAACCAGACAGGATCGAAATGTATTACTCGCTTGCTAATGATCATATTGAAGCGGTATTTATCCTCAAAACAAGCTATTTTGTCACCACGTATTTCGAATAAGGTTGTTTAGAAGTCTTTTGATTATTGCAAGAACCACGTGCACAAGAATTTTTCTCCATACGCCTATCTCTCCACTTCACAAGATCTACAGCTACTAAACGTGAATTAAAAGAGATTTTTATTCCAGTTTTACTCGCTTACCCGATGACATGCAACAAAATAATTGGAAAAATGTGATATAAAGATTTAAAAGTAGTTAATAAATATAGTACTTTAACAAATTATAAGATTTGTTTCGCCGTTATCAGTAGTTGATAAGAAGCACGATTTTCTGATGTTATTATTATAATATATATGTATATATAGAGGTTTTGCTTAGTAAAGGTTTTTGTCAGGAAGGGTATAGTACATGAATTCTTAATGATGGTTGGTTGAGGGTTTCTCCCCACTCTTGGTAGAGTAGAGTTAGTGATGTTGGAGGGGGTAAAGGGCTAAGAGGAGAGTGTGCGCAGAACCAAGCGCTCTGACGCCATCTTGTTTTTACCTCCCTATCACATTAACTCACTCTTTCACTCATATGAGTGAATATATTTCTTTCTCTATTAACTTTGGTTGAGAAAGGGTAAGATAGCTTTTAGCAGAGCTGTCTTCCACCCCTTACCATGGTATGCGTGTGTTTACCTAAAAATACTTCACCTGTGTGTAAATGTTTTTTTTTCTGTCTAAGTACCTATCGTTCAACTTTATTTCAGTTTTTTTTTAAACCGGAAATCTAACTTTTTCTCTCCCAAGTTAGTTTTCCACCTCTCACGATATATTTTTCAAAGCTTTTTCTTTTCGCCACTAAAAGCCACTTAGTTTTTTACTTTCCTGAGTCCCTTAAACTAAATATTACGAAAAATATGTTCTACGTTTAGTTCTGTGCAAAGAAAAATAAATTCCCTTCATGTTAATTAGAATTAATAAAAATTTAGATAAAAAATACGGTGCACATCTTAAACAACTTTTCTTCGCCACATTGGATTCGCGACACTCAATCTCCATGATTTTTGTTAGATCATAAAAGTTAAGCAGTTAAGTTTTTTCGTGTCGCGCACAAGCCTTGAACTTATGCGACACAAATGGTCAATATATATTATTTTATTTATTTATAATTTGTAATTTAACCTTTGTAAACAGGTATTTATATATAAATAAACGATTTATTAATTATTATTTTTATTTATTTACATCGAGCTTGTTCAGTCCCTGGCTAGGTGAACGCCGGTAATGAAACGGATGTAATATACTACCTGAGGACGAGCGAAGCGAAGCGAATCCGGCTGAATAGTAAGGCGGAATGTATTTTTTCGCCCTGATAACTTCCCTCCCTTATTTTCTTATAAAGGTCGTAATACAATTCTTTCCAGCCGGAAAATAAGGGATTTGTTTCTCCATTTTGAAGACAAATGTTACAATGACCCTAGTGTACCTGTTCCACCTATTATACAAAAAATTAAAATGGTAATAAACTGTAAATCCGGATGATTACCAATAAAAAACTTCTGTATTAATTAAGTTTGACATATTAAATGATGTTATCTTATTAATTGAATCATTGTATTATTGTTAACATTTAATTAGCTTATAATTTAATTTACTTAATCAACCGTAAAGTAACTAATTAACCCTTAAACACATAATCAGACTATATAATTAAAATATATAATTAGGGTTAATAGTAGCCATTAATGAAATATAAATATAATAACCTTCTCTTTTAACCGCGCTATTATGCTAGTTCGGTTTTAGTTAGATCTCAAAAATAAAAAGACTCGGGGGATGTCAATACTTGGAATGGCAACTACTGAACCTGTACAGGATGCGTAGATTAAATAAATATCTCTGATAAATATTCAAAACAGAGACATTATAATATTATAAATATATATAATAAATTATAACTATCTTATTTCTAATTATTATACTATTTTAAATTTAAATTATTTCTATTTCTTAATAATTGTAATCTATCATCCTATATACATGTTAAATTATTTTTTTTGTTAATAAACAATTTATTCTTGTTAAACTTTTAGATTATATTCAAAATTGATATTTCTTTTTTAGTCTATTCATATTTTAAATTCTTTTTTTGTACTTAAATTTTTATAATGTATAAAAAGTATTTGTATGTGTGTGCAATTTTATTTTTTCTTAATTAAAAAGGATTATTTTGCCCGTTGTTGTATAAATAAATACAGTATAAGTATTGCATTGCTTCGAAAAACACGTTTCTAAGATTTAACCTGGATTAGCTATACATGCGACTAAATGTCCGAGCCTGTACTTCATCCTGTTGCTGCTGATCGATGTTTTGATATCCTACCCTGTTAGATATTTCTTGGTCGAGTATAGAGAAGTCAAAGTAAAGCCTTTCTACACAAAGTAAAATTTTAATTTTGCGAGGACAATTGAAGCGAGTCCGAAGTTAAATCACATTGAAAAATCTGAGGCTGACTGTAGCGGAATACAAGTATTTCTTCTTCCTAGGCATTGTGAGGTATTTTACAAACGAGAGAAGCGAATTTATAGTTATTTCAGTCTCACCTTCTTCTTTACCCATAAGGGATAAGATGAGCATGTATATCAACAAGATAAGTCTATATAAAATTGAATCAACCTAAGTCTTATATCCTGATATCAAGCGTTTAGAGACCTAACGTACTATATCCTAAGCAAATTAAACAAAATATATTGAGAAAGTGTCAGTCTATGTTATAAGGATAAATTCTGAGCCCATTCAGTTTTAGGCCAACCTGTACGCTATACCTGAATTATAACAAAGTAAAAACCAGTCGGAAAACACAGACTGGTTTATAAAAATAACAACACAGCACCATGAATTTATAATTATATGCAATATTTTTATACCTCATGAATTTAAATTTTAGTGCAATCATTTTATACTTGATGAATTTATATTTAAGTGCAATGGTTTTGTACTTGATGAATTTATACTTTAGTGCGATGATTTTATACTTGATGAATTTATACTTAAGTGCAATCATTTTGCACTTGATAAATTTATAATTAAGTTCAATGGTTTTATACCTCATGAATTTAAATTTTAGTGCAATCATTTTACACTTAATCAATTTATATTTAAGTGCAAAGATTTTATACTTGATGAATTCATATTTAAGTGCAATGATTTTACACTTGATGAATTTATATTTAAGTGAAATGATTTTATACTTGATGAATTTACACTTAAGTGCAATAAAACGTGAATTAGAACTACTGAAGCACTAATAGGTAGTAAGATGTATATGAGGGAGAAATGTGAAGCTAACCCTTGTGACCGTCAGTGTTACCACCACACCCCTGTTATCTGATGATCTGATTGTGCTGTGTCACGTGAACCACCCTCCCAACAAGTGGCCATCTCTCAAAACTTAGCTCCGAATTCACTACGCATGATTTCCCCAAGGCACACTCTCGCAACCAGTGCTATAACCTATCCCTTTATTCACGACAATTTGTAAATTATTATTTTATCTTCCCTTTTCAGTTTGTTTAAGGGAGGGAAATCATACTAATATAAAATAAATTTTAAGGCACATTCGGTTTAATTATAATTAATCAATTGGAACAATAATGTCATAACACACAAAGTATGATAAAGCAAACGTAATAAACGCAACATTAAGTCAATATAAAACAAAACAATAAAGCGGCTATACGACGTACCTCAGAAATTTTCCTCACAACATCAGATTCGCTACGCTTATCCTCCCGAATTCGGACTCGCTTCGCTCGTTCTAAGATAGTAATTGCATTAGTTTCATTCCATCAGTCGCTCATCCAGACTGACCTGGCTAGATGCTTCTTAACTTTTATGATTCAAATAAAAACTATAGATATTTTTGCCATATTGCATTGAAAATTAGTGTACTTACCGATTTTTTACAATGTTTAAATACGAGTACAAGTCATACGATACAAATTGACTAAATATATCATATAAATTAACCTAAAGTTAACCTAAATGTGGATAGTGGATGTTCTTCTTAACCACCTCCTACCCTTTATCAGCA
>JACMZG010001908.1:50494948-50537448 GCA_018340805.1 Microvelia longipes | reverse complement strand
GTTGCGCGTAAGCACCTGCAATACTTCCCCTAAACCAGAGTAATAAAAACAATTGTTTTTTACTGTTTTTCAAGGGGTTTTTAAAAGGAGGGGAGGTGAAGTAGTTTTACCTTGGTAAACACCAAAGTAATTTCGATGAAATCAAGTTAATTTTTAATGTTCTTTTTAATGTTAATTTTAATTTAGGGGTTTTACAGCATTTTGGTATAGAAAGATTATAAAAAAATGCGTATAAATTTATTTACTCATGGCAATGAATGAGTCATTATTACTATTATATGGTCAGAAAAGTATTATTTCGCTGATCAGTTAAAAAAATGGAGCACGTAGCTTCGGGATATAAAGTTAGTTTTATGATTCAAGGCAGTATACAGTAAAGAAACTATTTCCTGCTTATAGTAATACATATTTATGCCTGTCATGGTTTAAATAATAAATAATTATTTATACACCCTCGAATTCGCCACTGCTTTAGCTTTTTTATTACCAATTATCGCCTTAAACAAATGAGGAAAGTTCTGTTTTGCTATTTTGAGACATAAGTCACATGGCATACCTAAAACATGCTATTAAAATTCTTGCCAGTCTTGTTTTTTTTGTTACATGCGACCATATGGAGGTATATTACTAGAGAGGAAATATTCTATCTCAACTCAACATATAGAGATATATTACTAGAGAGAGCATACCCAATCTTAACAAATAACGATATATTTTTTGAGGGGGCACACCCTATCTCAAGGGGGCATACCCTATTTCAACATATAAATATATATTACTAGAAGGGGGCATACCCTATCTCAAGATATAGAGATATATTACTTAAGGGGGCATACTATATTTTAACACAATGAGAAGCTTAAAACATCTTTTTGATGCTTTAAGTAGACTCTGCGTAACCTCATTAAAACATACTCAAATAGTGTTTTAAGGTTTTAGTAAATCAAACGTTAATCTTTTCAAATATTTATTAATATTTAATTTTTAGCGAATTTCCTTTAGGAATAAATTTGCTAATGGGATAGGCGTAATGGACGTTCGAAACTTTATATACATACATACATACATATATATATATATATATATATATATATATATATATATATATATATATATATATATATATATATATATACAGGGTGTTTCATATAAAGTGTCCACCAGAAAAGGAGGTGATAGTACTCCTCAAAAGGAACAAAAAATGTCCTATATTATAAACCCCGATCTCCAACCGTTTTCCCACAAGGTCAAATTTAATATTTCAAAAAAATATTTGACCTCACATCATAAAATTGTTAAAAGGGATTTACCTATTCAAGCTAGAAAGGCGAAATTGGTATCATTAGAAAGCTGAGTAAATTTCCTAAAGGACAAACTACCAACTATGTCAAATATTTTGGAACTACTGCCCAAAATTTTGCATGAAACATGATTTTTTTAAAAAATGAATTTTATGGAATTTTTGTAGTAGGGCATTAGAGGAAGTAAGAGATGAGCAAAAGTTCAGCCAAGAACGGAAAAAACTTCTCTTATGATTGCCCTTTAAGAAAATGTAAATATTTTTATACATTCAATAGTCAAAAATGTAAGCTATTGTTGCTAGAAGTTGCAAAAACTGATCATTTTTGTCGTATAAAAGCGAAAATAATGTGTTATTTTAACAAAATATTTTATTTTCGAAAATAATTTAATATTACGATTTTTAGACTCTAGAAGGTAAAATAAACCTATTTTATTCTTACGAATTTTTCTCTAAAACCACTTTTTTTCCTTGCTTTAGAGATTTTTAATTATTTTATGTACCGTGTAATTAACATTGTAGATATATGCAAAAATGCCAAAAAATATCAGTTTTTCCAACTTCTAGGAAGAATGGCTTAAAATTTTGACTATTGAATGTATGAAAATATTTACATTTTCTTAAAGGGCAATCATAAGAGAAGTTTTTCCCGTTCTTGGCTGAACTTTTGCTCATCTCTTACTTCCTCTAATGCCCTACTACAAAAATTCCATAAAATTCATTTTTTAAAAAATCATGTTTCATGCAAAATTTTGGGCAGTAGCTCCAAAATATTTGACACAGTTGGTAGTTTGTCCTTTAGGAAATTTACTCAGCTTTCTAATGATACCAATTTCGCCTTTCTAGCTTGAATAGTTAAATCCCTATTAACAATTTTATGATGTGAGGTCAAATATTTTTTTGAAATATTAAATTTGACCTTGTGGGAAAACGGTTGGAGATCGGGGTTATAATATAGGACATTTTTTGTTCCTTTTGAGGAGTACTATCACCTCCTTTTGGTGGACACTTTATATGAAACACCCTGTATATATATATATATATATATATATATATATATATATATATATATATATATATATATTATATATATATATATATATATATATATATATTATATATATATATATATATATATATATATATATATATATATATATATATATATATATATATATATATTATATGTATGTGTGTGTGTGTGTGTGTGTGTATGTATGTCTAGACACTTTTTTGTAAACACTCTATCATTCGAACGGATTGATATTTTTCAATCAAACTTAGTGCAAAACCAACCTTCAACCCTATTGAAAACCAAGTTTTTGTGACGTCATTAACCCGGTTTGCTAAGCCTGCAAAATTTTCAAAAAATCGACGAAATTTAGGGTTAATATTTTTTTGCCACGAAAAGGTTAATATTTGAATGAAAATTTAAATTTTTCATTAAAATAACAGCGGAAGCCTACGCAATTTATTAGGTTAATATTTATGCTTTTTGAGACGCTGAATCAAATGAATCCGGTCAAAAGTCGATACGACCTCTCTAAGTGACCAAAAAGTCGAAAAAACCATTGTAAATTACGGGAAACCAATATTTATGTCGATATTAAATAAATTTCGAGTAGGGTGTCGTTTTATATGTATAAATAAATTAAGTTAAAAATATAACTTAACTTAACTTTAGTTTATAACTGCAAAATAATTCTGTCGGTGGTCTGCATATAGGGCGAATTTCCTTTGGTATGCATGTTGCCGTGCTTAACAACAATCCTGGTTAGAATAATAATGTTTTATAGTTAATTACATTATATAATTTACAACTAGAAAATAATTCTGGCACGGTGGTCGGTCGAATCTCATTTAGAATGCGTGTTTCCGTGCTTAACAATCCATTTCTTGCTTAAGGCTCCGGTTCATGCTTTAGAACCTAAACAGTTACTCAATTGTCAAGCACTGCTCGTAACTACAAAAAAAAACTTGTATTTTTCAAAGGAAATGCGCTAAAACCTTGAAAGATAACTGACAAAGCTTTAATATAAGTATAACTAAGCATTAAACTAGTGCAAATAATAGTGCGTTTTGACTAGTTTTAGATGCATAGTTTTGCATAATCAACTGGATAATTAATTATGCGAAATAATAATTATTTCCTTTGAAAAATACAGACAAAATGAGTTACGAGCAGTGCTTGACAATTGAGTAACTGCTTAGGTTTTAAAGCATGAACCGGCACACTCATTCTAAATAAAATTCACCCGAAAGCGGACCACCGCGCCAGAATTTTTGTATTTTAAACGTTCTGCTGTGTAAATTGTTGTAATTTAGACAGTTTATTTAATTATATTAATAGTCAAAAGTGTTTAGATTACTATTTTGATTTTTCAAAATCCAACCGATGGTCCTCTCTTGAAATAATATCTCTAGACATGCAACATAGTATTTATATTTAAAAATTTATCAAGTGCACTATGTACTTTTTGGTTTTCATAATTAAATATAGAAAAGGGTGCAAGTGATGACTAGCGGGTGTTTCAGCGTCAGTTATGGCTCATAAATAATTGATAAAGGAAACCGTTTAAAAATTCGTTTTGCATTATTTTTTCAAAGGGCAGTGAAAGGCAGAAATCCCTTTTTACCGCAGCCTCATACCTTCTCACTCGTGCTTACTTCGTCATTTTCTCACTTCGAAATCTCATTCTCCTTAGTGTCCTATAATTTCATTTTAATTAATTCTGCAATTTTAATATTTAAATTATTTTTCAAAACCAAAAAAAGTGTCAATTGAAGAATAAATAACAAATTATTTTCTTTTAGCAAATTCATATTTGAAAAACTGACGATTTGTAAATTTGAACAGGTAGTATGAGGGAGAGGAAAACCACATAACTCAATTAAATTAACCACTTCATTTAGACTTTCTAAGATTATCCAAATTTTACAAACAACTTACCAACAATGTTCGACATTTTTAAACTAGAAATAATAACTTTACTCTTCGACATGTACCCACAATTCAATTAAAAAACAAACATTCAAACCTCGAACATATCTTTATTTGAATATCTATATATATATATATATATATATATATATATATATATATATAATATATATATATATATAATGTATATAAGATGCTCACTCGGCTCGCAAGATTGCTGAAATACAGCATAATGATCATTAAAATGGGCCTCTAGATTGCTATTAAAAGTTGCCTCTTTATATATGCAAAGAGGCTCGCTTCGCTCTCAAATTGCTTAAGTATAATATTAGACAATAAAGGGATTGCTATGCTCTCATGATTGCTGAAATGTTATAAAATATTGTTATAAAATAGGGTTATTTAAATGAATCGCTTCACTCGCTAGATTGCTATGAATAGATATTGGAACATATAATAGGAATCTCGCTTCCCTCCTCTGATTTTAATTTGGCAGATAATAAGCATCTTTTTCTGTTCTAATATGACAGACAGTACCTACCAAACATTAATAATAATAATAATAATAATAAATCTTTATTTCCCCATTATTGTCTTTTTCTGATTCTAATATGACAGACATTACAAAAAATAAGTTGCAGTTGCAATTTCGCCAAAAAGCTATAAAAATGTAGCTTTGCGGAAATATAATGTGTTCCAGAAATGTAGCTATAAATTATTGGAATCCTTTTGACAAAAAAAGGAAAATAAAAATGCCCATGAATTTTAATTAAATTGGCTGTGATTTTTATAAATGTTTGATTGTTTCGTAGCTTGTGATGGAATGCAGGATCACAGTATGGTAGTATGGTGTAGTGTAGTAGGGTCAGTAGGATATGATAAAGTTTTCCAATATGTTAGGTATATTCCCCCTCGTATCCGTTGTTTCCTCAGTATTTTCTTGTTAGTGGCTAAAAGGACTCCAAACCCACCCTCTACCCTTAGTTTCTAAAAACTCTCTTTTTTACCTCTCTGTTTTTACCCCAAAGTTTTTTTTAATACCCATTACGGTTTTTTTGGAGCTCTAAAAACTCCTTTTTTACTCTCATTCGAGCCGTCCTCTCCGGGGAATTATTCCCCGCACGCCCGGCTTAAAAACACCGCGGATACAAACACCACTTAAACAATTTTATGCACTTTAGAAAAATCCTCTACCGTAGGGCTACGTCCGTGATAATTTTTAGACTATTTTTTTACCTCCAGGTTCGTAAAGTTAGTTAATTATTCAAAGTGCCCTGGGAGCTACACATTCCGATATTCACTTGTCCTAAAAACATTACTTGTTTCTTAAAATGTGTTAAATTTTAACTTTTACTTACGCTCTAATAGTTTCCTTTTTTTATTACACACAATGTTAAAAAAAAATTAAAAAGAAAAAAAACTATCCAAATTGTTGGTATTACGGAAAAAAATAAACTCTTTGGTTTGAAGGCTTGGATTAATTAAACTATATACGAATTTAAACTACACTGACATAATTCGAAAATACACTGGCCTACTTCCATGGTGATCAATTCTCCCTAATTACTACCTTCAGCTCTCCAACTATTTTGAATATGACCCCTATATTGTTAATACTATTTCAAGTTTAAATTTTTACATTTTGATGACGTCATAACTTGGTTTAAGTATTAATTTTTTTACAATCAATAGTTTTTGTAACTCCCACAACATATTGACATATGTCAGCAGATGCACCATGCGCCATGCACAAGGGTATTTTTATCTCATAGATTATATATATATATATAAATATATATATATATATATATATATATATATATTATATATATATAATATATTTGTCAAAGAAAAAAAAATACTGAGGAGGTCTAGCGGGATTATATTGATCCCGCTCCACTTCTATCATTCAAATTACCTCACAAGAGTCATTTTCTGGCGAAAATACAATCGGTAAAATCAACTATCCGGTTCATATCAACTTATTTCGGTCATGCATTATGACTTGTACAATTATGGCACTAATGTTCTCAAAATCAGTCACCATTGAATCAGGTGTCCTATTGTAGACAGGCATATAAAACATATTTAAACAACTAAACAAAAACAAATCAAAATTTGACAAGATTCAAAATTACCCACGCATTTGAAATCATGATAAATAAACCAGCAACAAGTGAGTTCTTGAATAATTAAACCACAGCTCCACAATGCTTATCTATTTGAGGAACTATTTTAGAATAAAAAAACATAATTAAAATTCATGTAATGAAATAGTGATTTTATATTATTAAAACAAACCTTATAATCTATTAGCTAACAGATATTTTGATTTTTGATTACCAAAACCAAATAGCGTGATGGAATAATTTATTATCTGTCATCCTAGCTCTATACCAGTAATTCTTTGTTTTATTTAATACGTTTGACAATTTCATCCGTATACATACACAATCACTTCTATATTTGCCACTTATATTATTTCGGTGAAATGCATTTCAGAATTAATCATGTTTTGTTCGTACTTACATTTTTTGAGAAATTTAAATTATTGGCTCATGTTAGTTTAGTGCTGATGTCTAGTTTTTGATTATATTTATTAGTGAAGTTTTGAGAGGTTGTATTGTCTCACTGAGGTATTTCTATCTCAGAGCTTTTCCTCCCGAGGGAATAAACCATTAATTATTCAAGAGACAGTGAATTCAACTCACTGAGCCTAATCATTGATTTCAATACTCACTCTTACTACCTCTATCCTTTTCTAACTCTCTCTTTTCATCTTTTATACTTCTCCTCTTACTTGTTTACTTACTCTTTAACATTATTTTAATCTTTGAACACTATTTTATTTCATTTACTTCGAACCCCGTCTCTTTTCATTTTCTTTCTCTCTTATCTACTCATTGAATATCTCTTTCTTATTTACTCCATATTAATCTTTCATTTAAAACTCGCTTTTCTATTTCTCTCTCTCTTTCATACTTATTATCTTTATATTTATTAACTCTTTCACTCCAAACTAATCTCCCATTAAAAATACCTTCCTTTATCTTTCTCTAATTCTTACTACTTTTTCTAATATTATTCTCGTCTTGTATTATACATATTTTTATAATTTTCTTCTTCATATTTCTTACACGATTGAATAATATTTGTCGTCTTGACACTCCTTCCTTTTAATTATTCTTTCGTCAATTCATTTCTTACTTTTCCTCGCCTACAAACTTAGGTACAAGGAAAAGTATTGTGTTCACCATAAAAATCCGAAACCGAGGTTTTTCCATAATTATCCGTTTTGGGAATTTTCATGACATTTGTAAGTGGATGAGAGGATAAGCTTCTAAGCAAAGATAAGCGTAGCAAATTCGATGTGATGAGGAAAAGTTCCGAGGTACGTCCCGACTTTTTGAATTGTAACCATGCTGTTTATATATTCAAAATTATTCTCATTAGTTTTAATATAAATTACAGATTGATATATAAATAGATTTACAACAGACATTTTTTTAAATTTACAAAGTCTGTTTTAACATGATTCTGTTTCTTTCAAACGTTCAATTATTCTAATAAATACTTTTAGCAAATTTCCTTTTCTTCACTACGAACTGGCTCTATCATAAAACTATAACATCAGTGAAAAGACTTGTTTCTTATTTTTCCTCTCAGTTCCTCCCAGTTTTCCCTTGATTCTAAGGTTCATTCATTCTAAGGTCCGACGCTAACCACCGTTAGCTTCGGGTAATCATGACATTTGTTATAAGTTACAAAAATATTGAACTCTAACAAAAATAAATTAGTTTTAAACTTTTAAAAGCTTAAAAAGTTAAATCAAAAATTAAATTTAACATCGATCCGATGATGGATATTCCGTCTTTTATAAATTTTTAATTTGTTTTATAAGCTAAGCGAGGCTAATACAATGAGAAAATGATCAGAGGTACCATGTACCCTATTTTTATTTTTCTGGGCGTAACTCGTTTTTAAACTAAAGGTATGAACATTATTAAAAGTCATATTTCACCAGTTGTAATAGATGAGTACATTATTACTTTTAATTCAAACGCAGAATGGAACGATGTTTAATTAACCCAAAACATAAAGGTTAATACCACTACATTTACAATAATTCTAAAAGTTAATACTCCCCGCTCTCTAAAAAGGTTTTTACCATTACAAGGGTTCATTGCTGGTAATCTCTTATATATACTGTTATTACCGCCGATTAAACAAAAAACCAAGCCACACAGTTAAAACTAACGAGGCAATATTCCCAACCCTTTAAGAGCCGTCTATTTTCCGGTGTTTCAGGAAAATATATTATTTTGAATGTGATGCTTTTTTGAAGAAGAGATAGGGGTGAAAGAGCCAATCAAATCACGGTTACCATGACAACAGTAAAGGATACTTTAACCTACCCTTCATTCAGGTTTTTTTGACTTTTCATCTCTGGGAAAATTTTTTCCACCTACCTCTCCATGTATTATAAGCCAACTTCTGATATTTACAAAACTCTCTGTTACAGACAGAATAAAAAAAAACTTTATTCGAAAAAAACCAGACAACATTATAAAATATTAATAAAAGCTTAAAGGCATTATGCACAGGTCTTTAAATATCTAATAATCCTTAGGTTTTTAAAAAGAGCTTTCTACTATTAACACATTTACACATTACACATTAAAACATTTATTTAAACTCTTTTGTTTTAAGTAGATGACGGTTTAAACAATGGTTAAATATCACTTGCAAAACCATGAGATAAATTATTCTTTTGAAATTGCTTGTTAAGCGAAGTATAGATAAAATTAGTTGTGCAACTATAAAAAATCATGAACTGGGTACCTCGGAAATGTCAATTTAATTTTTAATTAGCATGTTTTATTATAAATTATTATATTTTTGTTATAATTTTTTAATTCGTTTTTTGCTCAGATATAAGAGCCGCATGTTTTAAGTTAGTTTAATGTAAGTTGTATTGTTTAATCAATTGTATTGTTTGAGTGCTGGCCGAATGGAAGAGGAGACTTTTGTCTCAATTTCGCCAGTTTAAATAAATCAATAAATAAATAAATAAATAAAACTTTTTCTCATTACATCGGATTTGCTACGCTCATCCTCCATGCTTCGGACTCACTTCGCTCGTCCTTAGAAATATACAGTTTGCAAAATTTATACTGCAAAATACCTTCGGACTTGCTTCGCTCGTCACCCATTCAGCACTGACCACGCTCAAAGCTCCTTAATTTTTATGACCCAACAAAAATCATGGATATACTTGTCATAGTAAAACTAAACTTAGTGTACTTATTTATTAGATAATATTATACACTTGTACTAAATTTCAACTCAATTGCACCATTTTCTAACTTTTTTCAAAAACGAACTAACAACTTTCATTTAATAAAAATTGAACTAATGCTGATAATGAGATGAAACATGGCACATATATTAGTCTTATACATAGTCACATGCGTGCCAAATCTCAATATGATCACATTATGATCATATATCATCTCAATATGATTATTTTTCCATGTTTTATGATTTTTCGAAAATTTCCGTGTCATTATTACGGGTTAGTGACATAAAAGAAATAGTTTCCGAATAGCACAACTGCAGCGGTAGACTGATTTTTGTACAAAATTTCATCTCCCAGCATAAATACACTGTGCGTTACGATGATAACAGACACACACACATACAGACAACTTTGCGAAAACCACTCAGGAGGCCTTAAACGGATAATTCCAGTTTCATACCGGTTTAGGATTTTTTTAAAACACAAAACTTTTCTTATATACCTACGGTATAAAAGAGGTAAATTCAAAATAAGTAAGCTGGTACTATACCAGGTGTTTGTGTGTTTTATGGTTTTTTCCAGAGCCAGAAAGGCTATGTTTGTTAAACTATAGGGAGATTCAATATAACTTAATGCTGATAAAAAAGCCAATTAATTTCTAATTTACAAGCTGCTGCTTTAAACTAAAGCGCTTAGCTGTTTGACAAATATATATAATCTAATTTGGAACTTCAGGAACTTCTTTTTTCTTATAAAATAAGTTTTTTAATTTGCGAAACCGTTTCAGTTGTATAAATTTAAAATAAATCAGCAGAACTTATTTTATCTAGGCAAATTGAATTATCAATTAACATTTAATTTAACTTTAATGCTAAAACAAAAATATATTTGACATCTCCTAAAAATCTTTAATTTTTTTTCATAAAATTAAATAAAGAAGTTTTTATTGCCAAAAATCAAGCTAAGTTTCTTTTTTTCAAAAAAGAGTAAAAGGAGGGGTGATTAATTAAGAAAAAGGGAGAGAAAATAATGATAAATAATTCAGGGAAGTAAAGATGAAGTAAAAAAGAGAGCTCCTCTCAATTAATGCTTTCTATTTTTCGGCTCTTTTTTCTTTTTAAAGTTTATCAACTCTTTTTTTTAACTTTGATAAAAGTTAAGAAGGTTATTAAAGAAGAAACTAAGGAAGCACCATTAGAGATGTCTTAGACTGCGATGGTTCTCAGTTTATGGACCTTAATTAATGTAAAGTCAAAAAAATACGAGGGGAATTCTGTTCCAAGATGCCCCTATTTAAAATCCTTTACTGCAGCCTTCTTTATTTTTCCATTATTTAACTTCGTTTCTTATACTGAAGAAAATCATTAATCATCTGAAAAAAGTTTATAAGAATAATAAATTAATTTAAGACTGTTGCGTTTTTTGAGTGATAACATAAAAAATGATTTAATAACAAAATCTAATACGATTTATTTAATATCTAAGATAAATCGACTTTATAAAACGTCAACGAAAACAAAAATTGTTAAAAATACATTTTTTAAGTTTTGTTATCTAGAAAAGTTTTTCAAATTTGAAAGGTTCGATGCTGTTTTGATTTCTAATAATCATTAAGTAAAAATATTTTTAAATCTACGTCTTTTCCTTTTTTGTGAAGGTAAGAAAAACGTAAAACATAATCAAAAAGTTTTTATTTTGTAGTAATAGTTTATATCCGTTTGAGAGTTCCCTATTAGTCAAATTTAAAATATAGATCAGAAATGGCTACTCACAGTGGCGGACTGAGTCAAAAAGGTCTGAAGAGGCTTTGGCCTAAAAGGGCCCCAATCTACATCTCAAGAGGCCCAATGAGGGGAGGGGGCGTTCCTATATTACTTTCTTTAGTAGAGGTGTCTATACTTTTATCCAGAGTAGTATTAATGATTATCGCAACTTTAATTTATTTAATAAAATTAAATCAAACGAAATTATTTTATTTAAATAAATCAAAATAAACCTTAATGAAAAAATATGAAACTTATGTTTATTTATTTAAATGTAATATTTAATTATACTATTTTATCTCTAGGGCTCTTTAGTACTTTAGAGCTTTAGTACTGAGGGATCTTTAGTACTAGACCTCTCCTTAGTAATATTTGGGCCCCTTTAACTTTGGTGTAATGAATAAAACCTAATTAGAATAAAAAACATATTTTTATATAATAAACTAAAATTATTATTAAGTTTATTTTTGGCTGAGGGGCCTAAGGAGGGCTGCTGGACTCGACTTCACTGGCCAGTCCGCCCGTGGCTATTTACCTTAGTTATTAAAAAAGCAACACCACTTTTATTTGACTTCTGTAAGTGAAATATTAAAAGCCGTGTTTGTTAACGAACTATTAGACATACAATAAATCCAGGGTATAAATTATGCAATAATTCAGTAAACTATTTAGAATCCTAATTAATATGATTTAAAACAATATAACCAATTATTTTTCAATATTTAAACAAGTCAGATAAATAATGCAAACATAAGATTAAACCGAAGTAATAAAATTAAAATAGGTAATCTGTAATTCGAATATTATATTTGATTCACACTATATTATAAAGTAGATAAAATAGATGGTCTGTGACAAGTTGATATGTGGAGTTGATGGTGAATTCGTGTAATGTCGCGAGTCTATTTTAACAAATTAGTGTTAGAAATTTAGGAGAGCCGTGTCACAATTAGCTAGAGATGTGTCAAGCTGACAAAGTTTTAGCCGGGAAATGCTTTAAGAGTTTTCCCTATGTCACAGTAGTGTTTCACCATCTGTCACCATGTCACTTCCCTTCTTGTTTCCCAGTTTATTATTTATTCAAAACGTTTCACAATTACCCGGGGGCTCGGCAGGGTGCGCTAGTATCCCAATCTTTTTTTGTTAAGAATCCCGAGACCACTTTACAACATAGTCTCTTCACATCTTCTAGTTTTAGTCTTTTTGCTACGTCCATGCTCTGTCTTTTTATTTTATCATTGATATAATTCTTTTAACGCCCAAACTTATTCTTTTATTCCGTCTTTTGTATTTTAGTTTTTGAAAATACTCGTCGGATATTTTATTTCTCTATTTTATTTTATTTCATTTTTATTTTGTTTCATTTACTAAAGAGAAAAAGAAAAACAGAATAATAGAGTAAGACTCTTCCTGAAATCAAATATTCATAATTAACAGAAGCGGCTTTCAGCTTTGCAAAATATCATTTGTTGCTCGATGATGAATTAACTAATTAGTTAGTTAACCACTGCACTGTTCAAACGGGGGTTGAGTTAGTTCAACAAAATAGACAAAATTTCCATAAATGAAAAACAAATTCCTTTAATACAAATGACGTATTGAGAGGTTTCTATATGCCTTCTTTTCTCGTCTTCCCCTGATTAATCCTCAGGGTTCGGAAATTATTTAATATTGACACGTTTTGGGAAATTGTATGCGTAGCTTTAATAAAAAATAAACTTCTTTGATGGAAAATGAGAGAGTAAAACAGGACAGTCCGCTTGGATATCATGTCTAGGTAGAACAAATGGAAAATATGGTGAGGCAGACAAGGTGTGAAACGCCGCCCTGTACTTTTGGCGAATACTGCAAAAAACTGTAAATAAGTAATAAAACAAATACTGATAATTAAAGAAAACTATGAACTGGCACCGTAAAAAATAGTACGAATATGTTAATATAGTGATAGTGATAGTGATAGTGATATAGTCATTTTACATATGATATATTTCACATCAAGACACAAAGAATTTCTATGTGTCTCATTGATAGTCACTATTGATCAATAATTATGACCACATGGCTCTAAAATCAAGTTCTCTTTATAATAAAGTTTTTTTTATAGATATTGTTTCTCATTTTCTATTATTCCATTAAAGTTTTGCTATGATACAAATGAAATATATTTTTACAATAAATACCACAATCATATTTTTAACTATTTGTTTAAAGAAACTTCTAATAATAACTTAGAAATTATTATTATTAAAAATACCAACGAACTGTTGGATGATGATAAAACTTGCAAATGAACTGTGTGCTTTTAAGTCTCGCAATTTACGTTTTACATCATTTTTTAAAAATTTAAACCTAAATTTTTAGGTTTACGTCAGTCAGTCATTTGTTTAAATTGAAAATGAAAATTTAAAACTAGTTACACATCATAAAGTTTAATAATATCAGACATCTGTTTTTATGCGTTTGTGTTAAAATAGATTTACTATTAAGAATATAAGAGCAATTATATTCGAGTATTTAAGTAGCTAACTTCCATCTATTTAATCTAAGAAAATTGAAATTAAACTTAAAATTAAGATAATATGACGTAAAACAACACATAGGCTAAACTAACTGGCATTTTCAAGGCCAAATTAATCAGCATAACCAAGTCTAAATTTTCTAATCAATCACAAGGATAATTGACAGTTAAAACACAGTTAGAAGATGATTACTCATTTAATTATATATTAATCAACTAATATTAAGGTTAAGTTAGCAGATTAGTAATTAGTTAGTTGGTTTAGTTACGACTGATATGTCATAACAGAGGTATAACAAGACGACATCTCTCTGGAATTACATTATCAATCATTTCCACTTCTGCCACTACTGATAATTTTCTCATTCAATTTATATTACCCTTAAAGAAAAAAAGAAACCCTCAAAGTGTTGGTGAAAGACTTAAAGGAACTAAACAGAAAACAATTGATAAGAAGGGTTCAAAATATTCATAGAATAAACATTGGATTTCGATAGAGTTTTTACAAGATTTCAAAATCTTGCAGCGAAATCTTTTGCAAAATTTATTTAATTCATAACAACCTCTAATTAAATCACCTTATAAATTCTATCAGCTTGGACATGTATGACAAAATTGACATATGTTTAAACTTAGTGATGTGATTTATTTTTTATCCGTAAATAAAACAATAAATATAGTAATAATAAAAATAGACATGCTATACTATATCCCGGAGATGTATTATAAGCATGTTTTCCTCTATTTTTAATTTTTAAAATAGAGGCTATTGCATTTCCAAAGCGTCGCTAAATACGATCAGCACCATTAGGTTTTTTTATAAATCCGCTTAAAATATATAAACTGTATATATATATATATATATATATATATATATATATATATATATATATATATATATATATATATATATATATATATATATATATATATATATATATATATATAACGTTAATCACGTAATTAACGTTTTTACTTTAATCTCACTTCTAACCTTATGTTTTGTTGTTTTTTAACTAGAAGATCTAGAAAAATTTTAAAGGACTGAAGTCTTTATTAATCAACCTACAATGTAACATATGATGTTTCCTTTGTTACCTAATAGCATATACTATTTTATTTACTTATTTTATTATGTTTAATTTTAATAGATAACAGCAAAGATTTAAGATTAAAATAAGATTAACAATCACTTAAATAAATAAACGAAAAAAAAGTTTTAAATTACTTGCTACGAGATTTTGGAGGCTGTGAATATTGATTCGTTGTTGTTGCAATACTCAAAATGTCAGCATGATTTATTTTCTCTATTAATTCGTCAATGCTAACAATATTTGTATGTTAATTCTCTTTTATGTTATTCTGATTCATTATATTATATAAATTAGTTTACCTTGTTTACAGTATGTTATATTTACGTACTTAACTATTTACTATTCGTCTATAAAAAATGTAAATAAACTACTAGGGAGTAAACTAAAATAAAGAAAATTTCAAGTAAAAAAAATCGCGCTTACTCATAAATAATATATGAAAGAGGAAAGAGGGTGAACTCATCAACTATAGATAAGCTCTTTACGTATAAAATCAAGCTTAAAAAGCACAAACGGATAATGTGGCCATTTATTTATAGCTTTTATCACTTCTAAATATATCTTCATAATATATTTATCAAATTCCTTTTTTTTAATTTTAACTTAATTTTATTGCGTTTAATGTAGATAACATTTTTCAAGAATTTATGTTTTTAAGAAAGTATTAAATAATATATAGAGCTATTCGGCCTATCAGGTTATTCACCCTGCGGGATTCATCAGAGGTGAATTGCATCGATCCAATAATTATAGTTTATTAAATCTATTTTATTATGAGTACTAATCATAAAATGATAGCACAGCTTGGGCTGCGATCCCATATGGTCGTCTAGCCGAAATTGAGTACTTTTCTACAATAACAGGCACGTGGCAGACTGCTAACGTGTTTCCAGGAGGCCACCTTTTTAAGTATACTGATCACGTCCAATGCATCTTAATTGATCCGGTAAACGGATCAACCACAGAAGCGTAGACTTTGCCATTTTCCATGAATAATACGAATAATAATAAAATATCTTAAAACTAATAAACAAAAACTCTATAATATAAGAAAAAAATAATATAGAAAACTGAGATGTTCAGGGTGCTCCCTGCTCTTTCACATCTCCTTTGCATCATTTAAACGTATTTAGGTGTACATTTAAATGTATTTAGGTGTACATTTAAACGTATTTAGGTGTACATTTAAATGTATTTAGGTGTACATTTAAACGTATTTAGGTGTACATTTAAATGTATTTAGGTGTATTTAAATGGGTGTACATTTAAATGTATTTAGGTGTACATTTAAATGTATTTAGGTGTACATTTAAACGTATTTAGGTGTACATTTAAATGTATTTAGGTGTACATTTAAACGTATTTATAGGTGTACATTTAAACATATTTAGGTGTACATTTAAACGTATTTATAGGTGTACATTTAAACATATTTAGGTGTACATTTAAACGTATTTAGGTATAATTCAATGGTGTATTATTAGGAATATAATGTATTCAAGGTATGTATTTTGAGAAATATACAATTATATATTTATGAAGTTTAAAGAGTTTAGAAAAGGGATGTAAAGGCGGACATAGCGGAGAATAATAAGAGGTTGCGTAGACACGCTACCATGAACATAATAACTATCTAGAGAAATAAAATAGAAAGAAAAGCTATCGGAAAGTGATTAGCAATACCCAAGGAAAAAACCACTAGTATGGATGGAGAGGGATAAATAAAACTTCTTTACCGCCCTCTTCTTTTCGTTCTTATAAATAAATAATGGAAACCGCGGTTACCGCCTTCTAGTCATGATATTTCCCTCTTTCCACCTTATTTCAATGTTGTTTGAAGTTAGTTTTTCTTTTGGTTATCACGCAACGTCTATAAGTTGCCATGCTAGGTTGTCAGGGTGAGAGAGGTAAACAACAACTCCCTTTAAGAGAAAAGTCTGTGTTTAAATAGTTGAGAGCATGGTGCAATACCGCAAAATATACATAACATAACCGCGACACGTAATTTCATGTTACCACTACGTAAATATATTTTCATGCCAATATTTGCTCATGAAGTTTGCTGATATAAGCTTTCTAATTAAAAAGGATGTATTCCTATATGTTATGAAATATATTACTGATATTGGTTATTATGGTAACTTGTCACAAATGCTTATTGCAAAACATTAACCAATTAACGGTAGACTGTACTTAAAGGCAAAAGGCCGTGAAAAAGATAAGAAAAAGAAACAATATATAGATAAATCTTATAATTGATCCAATAAATATGAATTTCAATCCTTATAAATCATGAGGAATAAGATGAACTATGAAAAAGAAAATAACTTCCCCTAAAAAATAATTATTGTGAAAATAATTATTTCACAATAAGTTTCACGTTTGACGTAATATCGTACTCGATATTACGATCTATTCCCAAAGCTAGAGAC
The DNA here is from genome assembly GCA_018340805.1 of Microvelia longipes. Taxonomy (NCBI): domain Eukaryota; kingdom Metazoa; phylum Arthropoda; class Insecta; order Hemiptera; family Veliidae; genus Microvelia; species Microvelia longipes. Next base: position 50,520,101 of record JACMZG010001908.1, on the reverse strand, counting down.
TTCATTATGAAAGAATTTTGGCTAGTCTTCAGTTTTAGCGATTAATCATGAGGTTGTTCGGATGAATCCTTTTTTTAATCATTCCGCAATTATAACATCTTCAATTTGAACTTTTTTTCAGGGAGAGCTTTTGGGTGGTTTAAACGATGGACTGTTATCCCGAGCGGAAGCTCTTGTAGACATAGGTAAACATCACCATGGTGTTGGTGGAGGCGGTAATCAGTTACCACAACTTAAACACGATGTGATGTACCATCCCGGTGCAGCGGGAATGACCCCTCCATCGGGACCTCCCAACTCCAGGCCCCATCAGGTTAACCTTCACCAGGTAATATACATACTAATTCTGTCGATGCACTTAAATTTTGTATCAAATATACATTTTGATGCCAGAAAACAAAATCACTATCATTATGAAACTGACTTGGGGTTTTTAAAGTAAGTTTTCCAATGAAATTAAGAGATATTGTATAAAAATAAAACATAAAATAGTAATTACAACAGCCCACGGTTGGAAACAAATATCCTTAAAGTCTTAATAAAAATAATTAAAAAAAAACTTATTGTACCAAAATTATATTATAGCACCCACCAAGGTACACTTGATGGCTCGTTTCATAACTCAGTCACTTTTAGCTTTGACTGCAGACTCAACTGAAACTTCTTGACTTAGTTGATTTATTAATTAACTTAAGTGTTTATTTCTTAAACAAGTTTAAGAAGCAGAGCAGTATTCAACGCTTAGTCTCCTTTAGAAGTGAGCAAATGCAGTTAATCTAACTTTTACTATGTAGCATAAACTGCTCATAGTAGCCTCACTCCAGTCCGCAGAGCACAAGTGTCAAAATAATAAAGTGTCTATTTATCAAAATAGAACACAACAAAATTTCCTTTAAGTGCTGGTTGCAATTCAAGCAAGCACTTGGCTTGCTTAATTACTTGCCAATTAGCAAGCCTGAAGATAAGTAAGGCCTTTATGTAGAAGACCACCCACCCAATAGTCATTCAAACACTTAAAAACTAGCTGTAATGCCTGATACAAACTAGCTCTATTACGAACTGTAATAAACTATTTAAGTACAAGAAACACACGTAGAGAACTAGCGCAAAAAAGTATGGTAGTGGTGTGGTTAAATGACTTTTCTACTTGAAACCTTGTGTATACTTTTTGGAAGACTTAAAACTCAAATATTCCGTTTTCTCATTACTAACCTACCCATTCCGTCTGCGATACGTATTCCCTTCTATCTCTATTTACCCGAAATCAAATGCGAATACATAAGACTTAATTATTATTTGAAAACTAAAGATTTGAAATTTATCACCGAGAGTTATGTTTCTCCGGGAAAATAGAGTTGCAAGTAATTCATTATAATATGTTAATCAAAATTACTATCAATTGATCCAGAGGTATATGTAAAGGAAAAATAAAATGTTTTGGGCATTAGTTAATGCCAAATGTCGAAGGACTTGAATTAGCTATTTTTCCCTGGTTTTTAAATTAATTCTCATGGGATGGCCGAAATAACCATAGTTTACTGATTCCAAGGCGTAGCCGTGGAAAAACAAACCGAACTTGTTCCTGAAGCGTATCTGCGGTTAAAAACAGTAAAAAATTTGTTTACAATGGTTGCCTTATATGGTTTACCTTAAATTTTTGTACCACCAAAATCTACGGTACAAGACTTTTTCTTAAAAAAAGAGAGACATAGATGCATTCAAGATTTAGTCTATAATATAATAAACTAATAAAATTTCAACTACAATTTCACTATTAATTAAACATTATTTATTGAACGAACGTAAGTGAGTTCTTACATTTCAGAAGATTGGGACGGCGCGTTTGTTTGTGTGTTTGTTTGTTTGTTTGTACGTGTCGCGATAACTGCCGTAAAAATTGACCGATTTTGATAAAATTTTGTAAACAGGTAAAACTAATTATGTGTCAGAGCTGTATAGTTTTTGGTAATATTCCGAAAAATATTTTCAAAATGGCAGCCAAAATGGCGGACCGGATAAAAAAAATTTTTGAGCGAAAAAATCGTGTTGTATATCGTTTTAAAGCTCTTAAAGAGTAGAAAAAGAAAATATATGTTTCATGGTCAAAATTTTAAAATTTTTTGAATAATTTAAAAATGGCGGCTAAAATAATGAACTCAAAAAATTTAAAATTAAAGGAATAACTCGAGTAATATATCGTTGTAAAGCTCTTGATTAGTAGAACAAAAATGTTATATACTAAATTCCGAAAAATTCAACATGGCGGCCATAATTTAATATAATAATTAGTTTCTACTAATTTTATAAGAATTTACAAGATAAAGATCTATTGTAATATACTTTAGATACTTTTATACAAGTAAAATTAACTATATGTCAGAGCTGTATAGTTTTGGTAATATTCCGAAAAATATTTCAAAATGGCGGCCTTTATCTTAAATTATGAAGAAAATACATATTCTGCCTATTTAGAGTGGAGCCCTTCATATGATTGCGCCTGTTCAAAATTTTATTAAATCGCACAAATTTCAGTTGTCTTGAAATAAGTGGGTCTTGTGCAAAATAAGAATAGAGCATTTTTTAAAGACGATAAAATGTCCAATAAAGCGAGTGCTCAAACATCAAAATCGGATAACTACAACCAAACTTTCAAAAACATCCTAAAATATAGTTAATTTATGCAAAGTCAGCGAATTTCTTTGAAAAAATATTTTTGTGTATTTTTTTGATCATTTAACAAATTTCATAACTTTAGTTGTAGTTATCCGATTTTGACGAAAAAATACTCGTATCATAAGGAATTTTATCAGCTTTAAAATAACGTTCTCTTTATGTTTTGCATTCATATGAAGAGCTCCACTTTGGATAGGCAGACTATGCTTTTCCTTTATATGCAAATACTAGAATTAAAAAAGCAAATATTATATTGTCTTACCACAATAGTATGTTAACAATTAAGGTATATTTTCAGAAAAAATTGGTTTGAAGTTGTGCAAAATGAGTCACATTTTTTAGGCCTGGCTCTTGGACTATTATATTAGGATACCGGATTAAATTATCATAATTATAATAACATAATGCAAATACTAGAATTAAAAAAATAAATATTATATTGTCTTACCACAATAGTATGTCAACAATTAAGGAACTAACCGGTTTTGACTATACAGCCATCATTAGTGTTTTTTATAAGCAACTTTTTTATATTGACCGACTTGTTTATAAAGAAGGTTATAAAAAACTCGAATGATGTGACTATACAGCCATCATTAGTGTTTTTATAAGCAACTTTTTTATATTGACCGACTTGTTTATAAAGAAGGTTATAAAAAACTCGAATGATGTGACTATACAGCCATCATTAGGTTTTTATAAGCAACTTTTTTATATTGACCGACTTGTTTATGAAGAAGGTTATAAAAACTCGAATGATGTGACTATACAGCCATCATTAGTGTTTTTATAAGCAACTTTTTTATATTGACCGACTTGTTTATAAAAGAAGGTTATAAAAACTCGAATGATGTGACTATACAGCCATCATTAGTGTTTTTTATAAGCAACTTTTTTATATGACCGACTTGTTTATAAAGAAGGTTATAAAAACTTGAATGATGTGACTATACAGCCATCATTGTGTTTTTATAAGCAACTTTTTTATATGAAAAAGAAGGTTATAAAACTCGAATGATGTGACTGTTAGATAAGCAACTTTTTTATATTGACCGACTTGTTATAAAAAAGGTTATAAAAACTCGAATGATGTGACTATACAGCCATCATTAGTGTTTTATATAGCAACTTTTTTATATTGACCGACTGTTTATAAAGAAGGTTATAAAAACTCGAATGATGTGACTATACAGCCATCATTAGAGTTTTTATAAGCAACTTTTTTATATTGACCGACTTGTTTATAAAGAAGGTTATAAAAAACTCGAATGATGTGACTATACAGCCATCATTAGGTTTTTATAAGCAACTTTTTTATATTGACCGACTTGTTTATAAAGAAGGTTATAAAAAACTTGAATGATGTGACTATACAGCAATCATTAGTGTTTTTATAAGCAACTTTTTTATATTGACCGACTTGTTTATAAAGAAGGTTATAAAAAACTCGAATGATGTGACTATACACCATCATTAGTGTTTTTATAAGCAACTTTTTTATATTGACCGACTTGTTTATAAAGAAGGTTATAAAAAACTCGAATGATGTGACTATACAGTCATCATTAGTGTTTTTATAAGCAACTTTTTTATATTGACCGACTTGTTTATAAAGAAGGTTATAAAAAACTCGAATGATGTGACTATACAGCAATCATTAGTGTTTTTATAAGCAACTTTTTTATTTGACCGACTTCTCGAATGATTTATACATTCGAGTTTTTTATAACCTTCTTTATAAACAAGTCGGTCAATATGAAAAAGTTGCTTATAAAAAACACTGATGATGGCTGTATAGTCGAAACCGGTTAGTTCCTTAACTATTAACATAATATTGTGGTAAGACAATATAATATTTGTTTTTTTAAACTTCAAGTGTTTAAATTATTTTATTATTTTCATGCTTAAATTATACCACAAATCCTTCGTTAAACACTGAGGGATCAAAATGACTTACTTTAATATCCTATAAATTAACTCAAAAAGTTAACTTTAGCCTCTTATATAGATACAAATGTTTTTGTTTTATACGACCGTCTTGCAGAATTTCGAATTATTATTTGTCTCATAAAAATATAGCTGATTTATCAGACAAAATATATAGTTTTTAAAGTAGGTTACGATTTTCAATTTAAAGTAGGTTAAGTTTTTAGAACTTAAATAGCAATATAATGCTTATACATCTCTTTTAAATAACACAATACATAATGAAACGTGTTATACATTTTTTGAGATAGAACATAAATCAAACTTAAATTTTGTAGATATAGGAGTCTAATCTAAGCATGGGTATAGTTAAATATTTATTATTTAGGATAATAACCCTCAAGTAGATTATATTGACCCTGTGTTTATTATTCTTCGAGTTATTTGGCTTTGTCCAGCTTTAATACAAATCGAATGAGATATTTACACCAGATGTATCGAGTTAAGAAGGAAACATCCCTCGAGTTGTTTACTCGAAAGACTTTGAATGTAGAGTTTTAAGAGGGTGTTGACATACCGCCTACCCATTTCCTCCGGGCAAGGCAAACATTACACACAGAGCAAGGTTTTACTGTCGATCTGTTTCGGAAGGACAAATAGATCTCCTGCTTTTATGGGGGGAAAGGACACGGCAATGAATAATTGATATCAACGGTTATTCTATGATAACATTACGAGATGTTCTTCTAGAGGGTGAATCAGCCCTAGGAATATCTCGAGGGAAGCATATTTCATCATTAGGTAAGGGATAGGGGAAGCCGGTGACTGTAAAGTGGTCATTTGGTGGAGTCCCCGTGGACCAAGCCCTACTATATCAACCCTGTAATTGTTCTTCTCTTGCCTATAACGTTCTCTCTCTCTCTATTCTAGATATTACAGTCACTTGTTGTTATTCTCCTTACCTTGTTATAACATTCTGAAACCGAACCCTTCCTCCAAACACTATAAATATAAGCGCAATTTAACTACTAACCAAGCCCCCAATCCCTTTAATATAAAGTTGCAGACATTCAAAACTCATTAACACTACTAGCTGTACAACCGTGACAGTTCATTATTTTCCTATATAACACTGCCCTAGTAAATATCATCTCCAGCTTTATACAATAAATACCTCGCTATTACTTCACTGGATACCTCTCATAACAATAATAATGAAATAAATACTAACAAATACGTTTAAACTAATCATTGTACTTAATACTACAATTTCTTTTGTAAATTCTGCTCTCTTCGGGTGTTACTTTATCTTCAGGCAAACAAAAAAAAAAAAAAAAAATACATAATAACTAATATTAAGTAAAAAAAATCATAACTAAAATAAGTATAAAATATAGCAGAATATTTTTTAACAGTTATTTATTTTTGAGGTGCTCAACTAGTAGGTCATTAGCACCTAATAATATGTATAATTAATTATACATATTAAATATAAACAATTAGATGAGCTAGATTATTTAGATAATACTAGATTGGTTATAATTATTTGTGATATAGAGGATTATGATTATTCAAATGGCCAAGATAAGCTAATTGATTTATTATTTAGATATATGAGATATAAAATAGCTGATATTAAGTGTAAGTTCAAATTAGATATTATAATATTTAAAATAAGACTACATCGTATTCTCTATACGTTTAGATGGATAATTTAGATAGTATCTGGTTATATGTCTGAATAGAACTTGTTATCTGTTAAAATGTTTTAAAAATGTAATGGTTTGTTCATTGTCGCCTAAAATTTTTGCCAGTTATTTAAATTTTTAACAATTATTTAACCACAAATAACCAAACAAGTAACGTATTTTTGGCTTGGCTTAGTAAGTTTTAGTAAAACTGGGTACACTGTGCTTGATCTAATAATGCTGCTTGAACAGAGGTGAGTTATTGGAGTCTTCTATTTGCTCATTTAGAGTGGTTACATTTTGGTTTTAGACAGATAAATATAATTCTAATTCTTTAAGTTGATTGAGTTCTTGGTTTATAACTTGAATCATTAGGAATAAATATACTCATCTGTCAACAACTGAAATATAACCACTCTGAAAAAGCGTCTAACTCACCTCTGTTTAAGCAGCTTCATCGGATAAAATAGACTAAAGACAGTGTTACCAAACCTTTCCACTTCAGCTATCTGGTAAGTATACAAAAGTTACTTGAATGAACTTATATGGCTAAAAAACAAAGTTCAGGAAAAATAAATTTCAATTAATTTAATTGCAGAAGTAATTTGGAACAGTGTTCAGCAAATATTTACAACTTTCTATATTAGAAATCACATTTCAGTTTCATCAAGATACGCTTGTGCAAAATTACTTGTGAAACTGAAACCTGAAAAACTCATTTTATTTACCTAATTTTTGTATTTCATTTTTTATCATTTTGTTAATTGATTATTTTTGTAAAAATGTGTATTCTTTTCTTACAGAAGAGATTGACATCCAGTGCAAAATATATCATAGGTAAAACCAAAACTGTTAACTTCAGAAACGAACCCATATTTGCCCCTAACCGTAAAACTAGGTCGGATATTAGATCGGGGGTGGGAGGCAGTGCGAGTGCTCTATAACGTCAGTGTTGTGCCGGAAAGATCAGTCTCTTCTGCTTTCACCTAGGTTGCAGAGCCGAACCCTCGTTATTAGGAATCCAAAAGTTAAAACAAAACATAGAAAATTAGGGATTTGGTTTCTTCTGCAGGAGCCTAACTGTTTTCCCAGCATAGGGACTACATGATGCCTCTATTTCACTTGAAAAAGAACAACGAGCCCGGGATTACTATTAACATTAATAAAATTATAAATAACATTTCCGATATAGTCCGGGAATCAACAGAGAAACAAGAACGGAGTTTACAAGTTTAGCGATCTCCTGGAGAAGACTTGTATGCATGGCGAGCCGTTGTCCCAGTTGGAGAAAACAGTTAGCTCCCTTAGAAGAAACAGCACCTGGTAAGCCGGTGTGTTGTGTTTCAGGGAATGTTCCAGATGAGCCACCACCCGGCCAGTATGGAAGGTCTAGACATGCTTGATCCGACCGGTGCTATGACCACCTTGACACCCATGTCAGACGGAGGAGGAGGAGGAGTGGGATATCCTCATATGAACAGTATGATGCAACATCATCACCACCATCATGTCCACCACGGATCACCTCTCTCAGGACACGGACCTCCACCCCATCCGATGGCCGGTCTTCAGCATCCCGATTCCGACACTGACCCTAGAGAATTAGAAGCTTTTGCAGAACGGTTTAAACAAAGGCGGATAAAGTTAGGTGTCACTCAAGCGGACGTGGGTAAAGCTTTAGCGAATCTCAAACTTCCCGGAGTAGGTGCCCTTTCACAATCTACTATTTGTAGGTTCGAGTCCTTGACTTTATCGCATAATAATATGATAGCGCTCAAACCTATTCTTCAAGCATGGCTCGAAGAAGCGGAAGCACAAGCCAAAAACAAAAGGAGAGATCCTGACGCTCCCTCGGTTCTTCCAGCCGGTGAAAAGAAACGGAAACGGACTTCCATAGCTGCTCCAGAAAAACGTTCCCTAGAAGCGTATTTCGCTGTACAACCGAGACCCTCGGGCGAAAAGATCGCCGCTATCGCAGAAAAACTCGATCTGAAAAAGAACGTCGTAAGGGTTTGGTTCTGCAACCAGAGGCAAAAGCAAAAGAGGATGAAATTTGCGGCCCAGCACTGACAGATGGAGTACGGCTGCCCCCCACATCGGGAACTTGTGCAATAATACTGACCCTCCTGTACATAGTAACCTCCTGTGAATAACGATACCTCCTTTCTAAACATTTATATATAACAAATTAATATTTAAGTAGATAATTAATGTTGGAGCTGATACTCTTCATAGAGTTTCACGTCCAACCAACCCGTCATCTTTAGTTACAATTTGTATTATACCAAAATTTTCAAGATCCTCTAGTCCCAAGACCAAACAATGCTCATTAATTTAGTAATGTCTTATATTTAAGTTTTTATAATACATACACGATTAGTTAATTTTGGTATAATCAGATCAGTTCCTTTTATAAAGTTTCAATAAAAAACATGCTACGTACATTATTTTCTTATGTTAAGAATTAAACAAATATTTGTTTTGATTCAAACAAAGAATATTATTCAATATAATTGTGCGAGAGACACCCAGGAAATGTAACAAGCAAAATACAATACTTCATTTGGGAACTGCTCCATCATTCGACATTCCCAAATGAAATGTCGAGTGATGGACATTCATTTGGATACTCTCTTATGTCGAATGATGGAAGTCCATCATTCGACATTCGTCATCATTAATGGCCCGTCTTAATGCCATGCCCTACTCTATTTCGTTACGTCTATCTTATCAGGGCACCGACAGAGCCTGAACTCGGCGCCCAGATAAATTAGACGTAATGAAACTAATTGGGACGTGGACATTATGTCGAGCCATCAATGATGACGATTGTCGAATGATGGAACAGATGTAGCATTGTATTTTGCTTGTTAAATTTTGTAGGTGTCTCACGCACAATAATTTGTCTCAATTTTTCATCTGTTGCAGAACTCGGTAGTATCAAATGATGAAAAAATACGATTATAAGGAATAAATATTAAAAAAATGAGACTGCTGATCTGATTTTATCTTTTGATCTCATGTTTTATTAATATTTTTTTATTATTTTACAATTTATTATTTAGCCTTATAAAAACTATCATCAAGAAAAATATAGGCTGTCCTAGTATATACTCATTAGAACACTAAAACAAAAAGTTTTATTTAAAAAATATTAAAACTTTTAAAATTTGTCTACAATTTTTATGATAAAATTAAAAATGCATTGTAGCCATAACAGTCATCATCAGTCCTAGAGGCAAGAATTTATAAATTTAGGTTGAGTGAAACTTAGGATCACAGACTAATGTCAGTTTTTATGCATTGTTACGTTTCAGAGGTAATTAATTATATAATCTCTCCATTTTTTCTTGTCATTATTCATAAATAAGAATAATTTAGTTAAAAAATAACATTTTTGTTTCTTCATAAGGAATTTTAATTCCCCATGAAGAATTGAATTACCTTTATACTTAAATTTATAAAGAAGTATGTCGTTGTTGAAAGTGCTTGAATAAAGCTCTATGAATACAAGTTTTAGCTTACTATCAAAAACATATAGTGAGAATAAACTATATGTTTTTTTTTTAAATTTGATATTACTATTGCATGCGTGCCCATATTTGTATCAAGCACTCTTGGTCCAAAGCCAGGTCTAAAAAATGTGACTCATTTTGTACTAATTCAAACCAAATTTTTCTGAAAATTTCCCTTTAATTATGAAGGAAAGGCATAGTCTGCCTATCTAGATTGGAGCCCTTCATATAAATGCACTCGCTCAAAATGTTAGAAAATCACACAAATTTTAGTTTTCTTGGAATAAGTGGTTCCCTGTGGGTCGTGTGTACAACATGAATAGACCTTTTTTAAAGCTGATATAATTTTCTATACAACGAGTGATTTTTTCCGTAAAAATCGGATAAATACAACCAACATAATGGCATTTGTTAAATAGCCAACAAATGCACAAAAAGCCAATATTTTAAGGAAATTCGCTCACTATGCATAAATTAACCAATTTTTTAGTGTTTTTGAAAGAGCCATAACTTTGGTTGCAGTTATCCAATTTTGACGATTAACCACTCGTTTTATAGAACATTTTGATACCTTTAAAAAATGTTCTTTTCATGTTTTGCACACTACCACAGGGAACAATTTATTTCAAGAAAGCTAAAATTTGTGCGATTTTCTAAAATTTTGATTATGCTCAATCATATGAAGGGCTTCACTCTGGATAGGCAGACTATGTTTTTCTTCATAATTTAAGGTAAAGTTTTTAAAAATATTTGGTTTGAAGTAGTACAAAATGAGTCACATTTTTTCAGGTCTGGCTCTTAGACTATCTTTAAGATCCAGGTATATATTTGGATAGCCTAATATTTTTAATGAATTGATTTATTTTAATAATCACTATAGACAATAAGTCAGTTGACGTAATATTAAGGCGTACTTTTTAATAGATTAAATAAGTTGATATGCGTTCTTATATTATTAAGTGACACATGTTTCTGGTGGCGGTGGCATTTTCGCACCATTATGACTGAAGTACAAGAGAGAAATGTAAGTATTTTATAGAAAACCGAGTTGCTAAAAAAGTAGATGTTTCAAAATTTTCGTGTCTACAAATGGGACCATCTTCAGTGATGCTTTAAATCGCAATGTGATTAGATGTGACCATTTATTTAACTTTTAGATAGCAATTGAACGCTCCAGAGACTAATAAGGAAATGAATAAAGTTCCATAAATAATTAACCCGTTACTACGCTGTGGATTAGTTACAACATCAAACTACAACTTTTGTTTTTTCCACAAAAGTATCTATATTTAAATAGCAGTGCTGGGTATCGGCTTGCACCGTCAACAGTGGCAGAAAGTGAAGTCACTGAGTTTCTATATGTTGTTCGAAATCTCCGTTAAGATGCTGCTTGAAGCAGTATGCTCCAAGCCATTAACAGAAATTTTAAACAACATCAAGAGACTCACATTTCTGCCACTGTTGATACAAGCCGAAAGCCAGCTCTGTTATTTCAATGCAGATATTCTCGTGGAAAAGACGGATTTTGTAGTTTGATGTTCCATAAATTTATTTTTGTTTCTCAATTAATCGTGAGAGTATTGCAAAAATTAATTTAGGGTACGTAAATATAAACTAAGGTTAAATAGTATATAATGACATAAAGAAGGTAAACTAAATGCGCTAAATCCCTGAAGATGTATCTAAAAGTGGAAACGAAACGTTTGATTTCTCATCTTCATTAACTCTTTGTCCACCTGAAGCTCAAATGCTCAATGACCAAACAAGCTTATTGGCTTATTATTGAGTACAAACGAGCAAATTGGCTAGTCGTTTTATTTCTTTTTAATAGATTGGCTCATCTATACATAATAAACCTTCATAACGCGGTGTTCCATTAATCAGCACCAAATATTATGTTTAAGATATCCTCAATACCAGATAGATATCATCTATACGAAGATGTAAAAGTTAACAGGTTTTGTGTTTTTCAGTCCCCTTCCCCAGGATCTTTTGTCAGATTTTAGTACTGTTTTTTGGCTTTATGATCAACAAGTATCCTTGGTAACCAAGTATATCCACCACTAACTAAAATTAACTATCGGTTACATAGACCCACTGAGAGCCCTAAAAACATGTTTCAGTTCTTTCAATGAATTGAGATAAAGGATTCCCTCTCAAGTAATATATCTCTTTGGCTAGTCTCAATAACTTTCTATTTTTAATGGTTAAAAAATACTTTGTAGAAGCATGTTTTAGATCCGTAATTTATATAAATTAAATTTATATAATTTGCGTGATATTTATATTTTTGTGACTATAACCAAAGAATATAATAGGTATAGAATGTCGAATGTACAAAAATATACGTTACCAAGGATGCACTTGTAGATTTGCAGCATTTTTCTATAATAAACAAAATTTTATTGTCTACTACAATTACTTGTAACAATCACTTGTAAAATTTCTATCGAAGTCCAAACCTAGATAGACTGAGTTACAAGTTCATTTTATTAATATAAAACTACTAAGTTTTATATTTATCAATATATTCACGTGGCAATTGCTACGTGAATAATGGGGATGACGCATTAAGGAACTTTTCTGACCCCATGGAAGTTGTAGAAGATAGAGAAATAGAAGCAAACTTATCTTCCCATGTTTATAATAAAAAAAGGCGCCAAACGCAGGTTATGTAGCAAGGTTGTCGAGTTTGCTTCTCAATTTTCGTCTGTGCTTCTTGTGATTGTTACAATTATAGCGCTTGTTAAGTCACGTGCGCTTACTTAATTTAAAATTTTATACTATACTTATAGGCACTTAAGTGAGAATTTAAGTGAGAATTCCTCTTTAACAATGGGGATCCACTAAGAGGTAAGTTTGCCTCTAAAATTTAAGACCTGCGCTGTTATAAGGATTGTAAGGATGCGCAATTTGTACCATGCAAGCGCAGTTTGTACCAAGCATGTGCAGTTAATTTTTTTTTTACCGTGTGTTTCGTGTTGAATTCTTTTCCATTTTTTTAGTTTTCGATGGGGTCACTTTTTGTATGGCAAATTGAATTAGTGCGTCATCCCCTTTATTCAAGATCCTTGAGCCCTGTAGATTAAACTTTGAAACATCGACAAAGTAACCTGACTACCTTCGCTCAAAAATATAATGAAATAATCAGTACAAAATTACAATAACTTACACAGTAGAAAGTTCAAAATTCAAATTAAAACACGAACTATGAGCGAAGAGCCGAAATCAGTTAATATATTATAACATTAACTCACTCCCAAAGTAGGTTTCACAGACCTGAGAGCCATAAAAAGATGTTTTGGGACTCTCGATGTATTGAGATAGGCTATGCCCTCTCTAGTATATAATATCTCTTTGTAAGTTGCAGTTTAATTTAAGAATGTTTTGTACATACGAAGGAAATGTTAAAAGATTGTCACAAACTTGAGGGCTTTCTATTTTATACAACATTACCAGGACTGAACCACGATTTCTAGTGATTTCTTTATGTTTGCCAATATTTGACCTGTTTTTTTATAATTGTATAATTTGACCAATATTGTATAATTTTTTTTTCTTTTTTATTTTTTTAAAATGTTTTTTATGATATTACAAAACAGGATTAGTAATAGAAATAGATTTAGTCGGCACTACTTATATAGGAATAGGATTCTATTGATAAATCAATTTTATAATATTCATCACTGAGAGAATAGCCCAGAAACGTTAAAATTATATTCATTGTTGCGTGAGAAACAGTATATGCTACGAGGGAGCAAAATAAAATTGTGCAGATGAGTTTTATTTATCAGCCCCTGAGCCGAAGTCGAGGGAAGGCTATAAAAAAAGCCTGCCGAAATACAAGTAGAGTGGTAATTAACCCATTTGACTGACGAGGCGAAGCTGTGGAAGGTAAATGGGGAACTATATGCAGAGGCGGAGCCGATAACAATTTGATAATGTTATTATTGTTTAAAATGTTATTATAATATTAATTGAAGATTTCAATAAATTATTAAATTACGATATGGAAGAAAAATTAATTAAATAATTATTGGTATATTATTTTTGAATGTACCATAACTCACTAGGAGGTTGAGCATTGTTAGAAAAAATCCCGTACAAATTTTAAATATTGTGTTGACAGTGTTGATAAAATTAAATTTCGCAGCTTAAAAGCGGTTCAGTTATGGCTTGTTTTGCTGTTGTAAGTAGATAAAGGATATTGTAGTACGATTATAATTGTGCTTTTAGCAAAACTACATTTGCAGACGAGTTTTGTTGCTTATTCGAAGGCGAGAGCACACTTTGGCAATGGCCAACAAATTTGTGAATTTCAACTCTGACGGCAATTTACACAGCATAGTTCCCTCGACATTAGTTGCGTAACAAAACTTAATTGCAACTATTAGCACATCAATATTTCGCTGTAAGCTGACATAAGTAATTAATATATTTTACTGATGAGGCGATGGGAAGGAAGTCAAAATGCAAATTATCTACCGAGGCGTAGCATATACAGGGTAATTAATTAGGAATATTTACTTTTTGTATAGTATAAGAAAACACAAAGAGTAACTTGTCTAGGCAAAATACCATTTTTTGAGACTTCATTTGTGATTAAGTTCGCTGTCGTTATTAGATAAATTATATCGTTACTCTACATACAGCAAGGATATCGAAGACATTTCAATTCTTATTTCGACATTTTTTTTTATTCTGTCAAGAATTGGCAATTTGTTTAGAAAAATGTCAAAATGTGGAACATAATAAAGTGTGAAATTCATACCAATAAGGCGCGGTCGAATATCTAGAACGTTGGATCACCAACAAACTTTTTTTATGATTTATTTTTCAAAATTTTCAGTAATTAGCCGGATTTGTGATAAATGAAGCGTATTTCCGTAATCTGCACGCTCTTTTGGTTAATCTTAAAGAGTATTTACATTCACTCAACGATTTATTTTTAATCTAACTTGGTACATACATAACTACTGTTAGACGTCAATGTTAACAAATATGACATGTCAAAATATAACACAAAATATTGACGTCTAACAGTAGTTATGTATGTTCCAAGTTAGATTAAAAATAAATCGTTGAGTGAATGTAAATACTCTTTGAGGTTAACCAAAAGAGCGTGCAGATTACGGAAATAGGCTTCATTTATCACAAATCCGGCTAATTACTGAAAATTTTGAAAAAAAATTATAAAAAAAGTTTGTTGGTGATCCAACGTTCTAGATATTCGACCGCGCCTTATTAATCTTGTCTAACTCATGTTCTTCTTGGCTTTTATTATTAATAATTCTGATAATTGATTATCATTAATAATTCTGGCGCAGAGGACTGAAAGTCGGGTAAATTTCATATGAAATGTTAGTTTTCTTTTTCTTCAATCCACTTTCACTTAAATATTCGTATTATTGTATTTGCTTGATAGTCTAATTAATAACATTTCTTCTTGTTTGTAAAATTTTCTTTATTTTCAAATAAAAGGCGCCTGTAAGATCTAAATATCTACTAACAAGTAGAAGAGCTACTAATCATACTATTAAGCATTAACTGAAAAACCAAGCAAGAAATCGAGTGTGTTTTCATCAGAAGTAAGGATTCTAAAGGAAATTTTCCCGGCTGGTTACTTCTGGTCAAAATGTTCAATTAATCAAGTTATCATGATGATCACATGTTATCATGTCAACTGTTTTCATATTATCATTTTTATTAGTCCAAACTAAATATAGTTAGTCATTTTTATTTCCTGTAACTAAGAAAGAAAATAGAATATTACTGAGCGGATTGAACAATTTGCTTCCGAGCTGAAGGGTAAATATCTGTAGGTTACGCTACAGAAATTACCCACATTGGTGAACCCAAGGCAGGCTAATTTATAATTTGGCAAATTGCTAAATACGAGTTAGTAATCTTACCTTTCCTGCCTTGTTTCATTCAATCACATCACGCTTGAGAGGTCCTACTCCCAAATATTTAAGTTATCATTATTGTGCCAAAGGACTTCATCTGACCTGAAATAGATTTTGAACGAACAGAAACGGTTTTTTGAGGTCCCAACCCCAAAAGATCGAAACAAATTTTTTATTGCTATAAACTAGAAGCATTAAAACTGGCGAAAGGGGCCTTAAAACAACTGTAATTTATTGGGCCCAAAATCTAGTGTGTCATTTTATTGACATTAAATTATCTATTAATTTATTTTAGTCTTATAATTTATTTATTTTACCAGTTTAGGCTTGAAAATGCTACTTACCAGCAAGATGTTTCGAAATATTTTAATGTATTAATGTATGCTGGTAAAAAAGCTGGCATTCATGACTAACCTATTTTTATCAAGCAGTCTAATGAATGCTGCTTTCAGTCATATAATTATAATACGACACACGGCTAAAATCAATTGACAGCCCGCCAAAATCTCAATGCTTTCAACCCTCTTTTTTTAATAAAAAAAATCCCTTCTTTTATGTAACAAAAAAATTCCCTACTCTGGCAACACTGAAAGTCAGGTTATGTTTTGAATTTTATTATTTGTTTTTATTTGATATCGTATTTTTTATTTTTAAAAATTATTTATTTACTTTTTAAGAAGGAATATTGTTGTATCTTATAAATTTCGAACTAAGTGTTGCTTTAAATTTGTTCGGAAGTATGAATTAAGTGGAGTTAAAGTTGTTAATTACGTAATCCAATGGATCATAATAGTTCTTCGATAAAAGTTTGACAATTTAAATAAATTGTCAGCTATAATTACTTTTTTCCAAAACAAACTGCTTTTTTGTGTCAAATTTGTATAATTGAATGCGTATTGTTTCATATTATAAAAATAATATGACACAATATGCATTCAAGACTTAAAAAAGTCAAGACTGTCATCTATTGAAAGACATGGCATTTTTAAAAAAAAAAATGCTGTCTTTTGGTTGACAGAGCACAGAACCTGCGCTGTACTCAAATAGCAAGAAATGCTTGAAGAATACGTCAATGTCCAAGCGTCAAATATAGGCACTCAGATCATATTACAACTTGAATGAAATGAAACGAAATCAAATAGATCAATGAGCACAATAAAAGCGACGCGAGGTTACAAATATTTACAACCAGTGTTGCCTTTTTATGATTTTATTTAAGAAAAAGGTATTTTTTTATTCCGAGGTTGGCGTGAGGTGGAGGGGGAAAGAGCGGGGTCGGTCTGAACCAATAGAATTCATTCCCTCACAGATTTTTGGCACGCTATCAATTGATTTTAGCCGTGTGTCGTACTATAGTTCAGTAATTATTCATGTTTCAGCCGTTAGCAAACAAAATAGATTACTCTGATTTATTTATGTTGTGAAACTTATTATACCTTACAATTTAAAAATAGTGTCGATCAGATCTAATAATTGTATTTATATGTACAATTTCTTGTTACCTTTATACAAATTGTATTATAGCTTTTATATAGTTTAAGATACGTTTATGTGTAAATATTGTAAATAAATACATAAAACAAATCTTGTAGTCATATTTAATTGACGTTAAAATAATATTAAGATTTTTTTGTAAATAATTAAACAGTGAATATTACGAGGTAAATAATTATTGAATAAATTATTATTAAAGATTATTTTATTAAACCTTTATTATTCTATTTCAGAATAGTCAACCATACAACCATACTTAATCATTAAATATTGTAGATTGGACTTTTTGCGACATCATGTAGCTGCATTTTCAAATTTAAATAATACATCTCATATAATGGTACAACAATTAACAATTCAAAGTAAGTATAAATCAACACTTTCAACAAAACAGCAAATAGAAACTGGAGAAGTCTAAGAATGATGACCGAGCAAACAGTACAAAATAATGAATTTAATATTTAAACCTAATATTTAAGAAAGAAATAATAATACCACTGAAAAATTATAATATTAAATATAAATAGTAACAAAAATAAATAAATGATATATAAATAAAATAATGATAAAAAATAACGCAAAAAATGGTGACATTTTCAAAGTAAAGTTAAATAAGTAGATGTTAATATTATGAATCAATTAGAAACTTTTAAATTAAAAATATTACTAGTGATTTTGTTGGAATCCAATAAAATCAGGGAAATTTGAAGTTTTCTTGAAAATAGTGGTTCCCTATGGGTCGTGTGCTAAAGATGAAGAGAAAATTTTAAAGGTGAAAAAATGTTCTATAAAACGAGTGTTCAATCATCAAAATCGGATGACTACAACCAAAGTTATGGCTCCTTCAAAAACACCCAAAAAACGGTTAATTTACGCCAAGTCAGCGAATTTCTTTGAAAATATATAGATTTTTCAAGCATTTTTTTGGCTCTTTAACAAATGTTTATAACTTTAGTTTTAGTTATCCGATTATGATGAAAAAACCCTCGTTCATTGGAAATTTTATTAGCTTTAAAAAAACGTTCTCTTCATCTTTTGCACACCACCTACATGGAACCAATTCCTGCAAAAAACTGGGACTTGATAATATTTGGAGCGAGCGCAATCATATAAAGGGCTCCACTCTGGATAGGCAGACTATGTTATTTCTTCATAATTAAAGGTACATTTTCAGAAACATTTGGTTTGAAGTAGTACAATATGCGTCACATTTTTCAGGCTTGGCTGTTGGACTATTAGAATGTTATAGTGATAGATAGGAGGAGGAGATGAAACATCACACTGTAAATTGGTCTCTTATTGTTAAAAGAAAATAATTGAGCACTGCACCTTATTATTTTAAATAAGGAATGTCGAATAAAATCAACCTGATAGAATTTATAAGGTAATTCAATTGCAGGATTTTTAATAATGAAATCAATTTTTTTACATGTTAAGTTATAGTCCGGTATTGACGTAATTGCAGGAATAAATAGTGAATTTACAATGTTAGCCGCCTATACCGATTCATGCAATGGCGTCACACGTCATTCATAAAAAAGTCAGGTCACAACCAAAATACGTTTGGTTCGTTTACAAAGAATTGAATCACCTTATACATTCCTAACATCTTGGAATAATAGTTATTTATGCAAAAACGGATGAAAGTAAGTTTTACAGCTCAAGTTTCGTCCTAAAGCAGCGCCGAAGGAGGAAACTTCATTAGCTCACGAGGCCGGTAGGCCGAGGGAGATAAACTAGTTAGCTCCCGAGGCTTGCCGAGGGAGTTAACTAACATTTTGGCTTCCGAGGCTTGACGAGGGAGATAATACGAGAGCTGAAAACTTTCATCCCTTGTTGCATATTAAATTTTATCTACGACTAGAGAACTAATACTAACAACTATTAATATATTCTTCAGCTCCTTAATTGTTATTGTGTTAGTTTAGTTTATTCTTACCATGTCAATTACTCTGATGAAGAGAGAATAAAGCCACTATCTTCACATTGTTTTATTGTAAGCTGTCAATAGAATAATGTGTAATACTATATTTGTAATTTAAACATTAGCGTGTGTATATTGTATATTCTACCCGTAGTACCAACATAACACCGAGAAAAATCTATAAATTTTATATATAAGTACTATAAGTATTATATATTAAGTACAGGTGTACTTATGTGCCAAATTTCAACTTAATTGTATTATTTCCCGATTTTTTTTAAACTTACACAAGTCATTCAATAAATATTGAACCTATGTTAGCACATATGTTAGTCTTAAATATGGCTATATTCGTGCCAAATTTCAAAATCATAGCAACGTTTTTCCTGATAGCACAACTACGTCTATAGTCAGATTTTTGTACAAAGTTTTAACTCTCTTGCATAAATACACTGGGAGTTGCGATGATAGCAGACACATATTATACTCATCGTGTGTGTGTGTCATAAAAACATTATTTTCCTAATAGAACAACTACATCTATATACTGATTTGTATACAAAGTTTCAACTTTCTAGCATAAATACACTGGGAGATACGACGATAACAGACACTCACACAGAGACAGACAACTTGGTTAAAATTACTTAGGTGGCCTTAAAAACACGTGAAATGGATAATCTTGGTGACATCCTGGTTTTGGATTTTTTGCAAACACGATATTTTCTTTTATAACTGCGGTATAAATGAGGAAATGTAAAAATGACTGTCAATTGCACTGTAATCAGAGAATTGAATCTAAGATAAAGATACTCTTGTAAAATATTCTTTTACCACTTTCGGTGGTCATATGTAATATATGAAACATTTTAAGAATAGAAGGTTAAAAGTGAACCGTTTTCTAACCACGAGTGGCATCAGCCACAAGTAACGGACTAGGCTTACTTCAAACCCGCTAAGTAGAAAATATTTTAAATAAAAAACGAGAAACTCGAAAAGATGTTCCAGCACGTAATTATGAGATGAGTTAACAACGAAAAAAATCAATTTTCTCCAAAGCGATAATAATCTACCCTTCAACATTGTCTACTCAAAAAGATTAATAAAAACTACTAAAATATTACGACACTGCATTTCTCCACGGACAAAAACTACACGACATTCGTTTTTACGAGATTAAAAATTCTCTTCCATATAGATAAGATAATTAAAAGTGAAATGATCTGTTTGTGGTCAGTCATGTAATGGGTTACTTCGTCCCTTTCCAAAGGTACCAGTGTTTTTCAAGGGTTTGGTAGGGAAATGACGAGCTCACACGGAAGTGGAGACACCTGCTGCCTTCCTGTTTACTCACGCTAGTGAAACAGTATTAGAGCTCGTGTACAATTGAGCTACAGTTCAACATCTATAGAGACATATGTCAAGTGTTTTATGTTCAATCATGTTCAATTATTTTATTGTGAATGTTTGTGTGGTTTAGAATTAAGAAAGAATTATTAAATCGTAGAGGCGAGCAACCCTAACAGTATATGCCTAAAAATTGGGTAAGGGGTGCCTCGTATCATTTACTTGCCACATCCAATTCACAACGCTCATCCTCCCAACATCGGACTCGCTTCAGTCGTCCTCAGAATGTCAGAATCGTCTACTTTATACTGCAGCACGCCTTCAGACTCACTTTGATTGTCCTCAGATAGTAAATACATTTGTTTTATTCCCAGCAGCCATTATTGTCAATATTGTACAAACTGAAAGTTGAATCTGACATACTGTCAATTTCGTACAAACTGAAAGTTTACAGTTTGTAAACTTGTATAGGGTTTCTGTGGTCGATATTAAAATTGTAAAAAACGCATTCTGTCAAGCTTAACTACGTATACGAATTTAGTACGTATACGAATTTTCAGGTTTTTACGATGGACAGGGACGGCGAAAGATGAGGTCGAAAAATTGTTTAAAAAAGTACCGCCTTAAGCCTGAAATGCATTGCTAAGCACAGAAGCACGCATTTTTTGTGGACGCCAGGCTTGTGGAACTCCGACCCAGAATTATTTCGTAGTCGAAATATTATATAGTGTAAATGTAGTTACCAAAAATATAAAATATATGGACCCTATCATCAAAATAATATGAGCAAAAAAAAAACAAGTGAATGAGTCATAGGGGAATAAAATACAATAAATAATTGCTTTAATAAATATTGATATTTAGAATAATTCTAAAATTAATGTACAAGTTATAACCATTTATAAAATTACCTTGAAAGATAAAAAAGTATAAACATATACATATTGACTGCATTATGAAATTTATAACAAAATTAATAAATTTACAGTTAATTATTAAACTATAATATAAAATACAGAACACATTAGAAAGTGAAGCGGACGAACGCAAATTAAATTGTTAACACCCGCTCTGTCGAGCAGTTTATTAAAAAATAAAGAAAAGCGCATCAGTCGACTCGATATTGAGAACGCAGTTTGATTAAATTATGACGTCATTCGTTGTTTATTATCTTTCTGATATTGTTCTATAGTCTATGGTTAACACCTAAATATTGTTTTGATTCCTTCTCCTTTAATAATTTTATTAATAAATTTTATTAATTAGGGTTATGCATCAACCACGTCATAATTTTATCAAACTGTGTTCTGAATGTCATGTCAGCTAATGCCCTATATCAACAGCAAAATAATTTATATGATTTGATACTAACAAGTTTTGCAAAGCATGAATGTTGACACAATATAATTGTGCGAGAAGGACCCAGGAAATGCAACAAATACAATGCAATGCTACATCTGGGAACTGTTCCATCATTCGAAATGACATTCGTCATCATTGATAGCACAACATAATGACATGTCCCACTCAGTTTCGTTACGTCTAACTCATGCATCTGGGCGCCGACAGAGCCTGACTTCACTCTAAACTTTAATTGAAATTCCGGAGAATATAATGTGATGAGTTAGACATGACGAAACAGAGTGGGACATGACATTATGTCGAACCATCAATTCTTATGAATGTCGAATAACGGAACATTTCCCAGATGTAGCATTGCATTTTGCTTGTTACATTTCCTACGTGTTTCTCGCACATTTATATTGTATCCATGTATTTATTTGTATTGTATTCATGTATGCAAAACTCGGTAGTATCAAATGATACATATCTTAGAAGAATTATATTGTGTCAGCAAAACTACTACATATTAGATCTTTTTTCCCCACTTAACCTGGAAAGGGCTGTAATATTATGCGAAAACTCGTACGATCTGTTAATAAAAATAATAACTGTAGTTTTCCAATACGTTTTTACACTAAAGGGAAGTAGCTAGTTATAAAAAGTAAATAGCACGAAGAAATCAAAAACAGTATAACATCAGTACTGAAAAAAACTGTAAACAAACCCTACACTTGTTTACGAGTCAACGAACAAGTGCTTAACTTATTTTGAATAGCCTGAGGGTTTAACAAAGAGAAGAAAGAGCTACAAAGAGAGGGGATAATTAGCGAGGCTTTGTAAACACAGCAACTGTGCTTGTAGGGTTAGTTTTGCAATCTCTTGGGATATTATTAATGAAATTAGACAAATATTTTACGGATATTATATTAGGGTACATCTGGGGGCGGCCATATGGGGGCCGGAGGCTTTGATCTTGAGTGAAATCAAAACCTATATGTACCAGACTTTGATATCCCTCTTTCTTTTCCTAAGTATATTTTTGGATATAATCTGCAAGCTTAACTTGTCCATTAAATAGAACATAATCAGACAAATAAATATACGCAGAAGTTAAACTATAACAGTTTTTCTTTACGTATTGAAGAAATTTGATTGGTTGACGTTAAATAGAACATAATCAACCGAAAATACACAGAAGTTAACATGAAAGTGTTTCTTTACATACTGAAGAATGAACAGGCGTCGGGAGATTTCACTAAGTTCAGTCTGAACCGCTGATGTGTAAGGTGAGTTGATAGGGAAGAGAGGATACAGTCCTTCTTTAATACATTTTCCTTTAATACAGTTAATAAAGGAATAGGAAAGGATAGTTGAAAATCTAATATGCTAAGTAGTGAATAAGATCAAAAATATTTTAATAATAGATCAAATAATTGAAGTTTGTCTTCCCACAGATGATTTATTATTATAAAACAAAGCCAGCTTTCAACCTGAACGGTCATCATCAGCTGGTGAGATGAGTCTAGATTACTTTTTAGCCGGTTTCTGAGTCTTATACATTTATTTAATTGGCCCCAAAGGCCGGCTAAAAAGTAATCTAGACTCATCTTACCGACACTGAAGATGACCGTTCAGGTTGAAAGCTGGCTTTGTTTTATAATAATAAATCATCTGAGGAAAGACAAACTTTATTTATTTATAAGCTTATTCCACATCTCAGTATTTATTGGATTAATAATAGATGTTCTATAATTGATGAATAGACATCATGCAAGAGTAATTATGAAAGTACGAACAAATAATAAAAAAAAATACTCTGAAAATGGTATTGAATCCAAAATAATAAAACGTTAGGTAAAAAAAAGTAGGTAGACCCTTACTTAAATAGACGACTAGTACCTGATAGTGAAAAGGCTGGGACTCCAAGTGGGCCTACCTTGATAACAATTGACTTGATAAGAACAATTGATTTGGTAAGAATTAAAATTATAATTGTTAAAATTTGAAGGTGTAACTTGATACATGATGAACTGAGATAATAAGATGAATGAGCTGTAAGAATGTTAATATGTACCTTGCAGAGTACCAGGCTGGATATCAGATGGTTTGATGAAGGCCCCTATGGGGCTGGGCCTCCACATGTATAAACTCCCATGTTGGTAGAGAAGAGAGATTAACACATAAAGATCAAAATATGCTTAAGTGGGCAATATGAATTAAAGTTTGACTTACGAGGTATCTGCACCCATGATAGACGTCACGTGGACGGGAAATGCTGTGTCAGCATTTTTCCTGCTCTGGATAGATCCAACCCGCCAAGGAGCCGAAAGATTTTCTTAGACGAGGGCGGCCCTTAAATAAATTAATTCAAACCATAAAACACATAAATAGTTGAAAATTAAATATGAAAAAAATATTTTACTTTACTACCTTTATGTTAGAAGAGATATATATTAGAGAGGGCATAGCCTATCTCATTAAATTAAGAGGCCTGAAACATCTTTTTGGGGCTATCAGGAGCTGTGTGTAACCATAGAAACCTCCTCCAAGAGCGAGTCATGGTTATAAAAAAATAATTGTATTCGGCTTATCGCACATTTCTTGTATTTTTATTTTTATTTTTAACACTACTGTATAAGTTACTGAAATTAGTAGTGATTTGGTAGTGATTATTTGATTTTATTTATAAGCATTGTGGTCAGGTTACTTTTTCGATGTTTCAAAATAAACCTACGCATAGGACCTCTCTTGAATTGATATCTCTATGTAACTACATGATTGAACAGGCATAGATATATTATTACTAGAGGGGCCCTATATGTTTAATTTTGAAATACCCAAAAAGTAACCACATTCGTTGTTAATATAATCAAATAATCAGTACAAAATTACAGTAACTTATACACTATAACGTTAATAATACAAACCAAAACACGAATAATGTGCGGGAAGTCAATAACAATTGATTTATTATAACCTCAACTCACTTTTGTAGGAGGTTTTAATGAGGTTACACAGATCCCCTGAAAGCCCCAAAATGATGTTTCAGGCCTCTCAATGTATTGAGATAGGCTATGTCCTCTCTAGTATATATCTCTATGGGCTAAGGTACAGCCGAGAACGGACAATAAAGTGTTAAGTAAAATGTTTTAACAAAAAAATACAACGAAATTCTAAAGAAAGATTTGCAGACCAGCGGGCCGCAGCAGCATTGCAGGCATCAGTTGATGGGATGAAAATTCCGCTAAAATACAAGCTTTATAAAAAAGGTAAAAGTGCGTTTACTTTGCGTAAACAAAAAGATATTATTGGTTGACATTAAATAAAGCCTAATAT
>JACMZG010001908.1:50439050-50494938 GCA_018340805.1 Microvelia longipes | reverse complement strand
CGTTATTCCCAGTGTCTTTATACGAGAGAGTTAAAGCTAAGGTCAAACCTCAATCCTCAAGCCTTATGTGCAACCCAAAAATAATTTTTATGAAGTCCTCAACCTGCAATAATCTCAGGCAAAAATTTTAAAATTCATAAATCGCGGAATACTGTTTTGATCGATTTAAAATAACACTAACAAATGTGCCAAGTTCCATTTCATTATCAGTATTAGTACAATTTTTATGGCATGACATGCATACGTTTTGCAAATAATTACATTGCATACGAAAAATATAGTGTTTGCAAATAAATCCAAAACCGGGATGTCACTGGAATTATCCGTTTTAGGTGTTTTTAGGGCCTCCTTAGTGGTTTTCACAAAGTTGTCTGTGTGTGTGACTCTGTTATCATCGTAGCTCCCAGTGTATTTATGCTTTTTACAAAAATTTGTAAAATGTATTATTATATCGCTGTAGTTTTGTTATTTGAAAAATATTTTTTATGACGTCATTAACCCGCAATAATGACTCAGCAAAAATTCCAAAAAATCATAATACGCGGAAAAAATTATGCGATTCGGATTAAGATTTGGCACTCATGTAGTCATTATAAGACTAACATATGTGCCATGTTTTATCTCATTAATAGCATTAGTTCAATTTTTATCAAATGACTTTTTTCAAAAATTTTAAAAATCAGAAAATAAATTAATTGAGTAGAAATTCCGAACACGTGTATATGTAGGATATCAAGAAATAAACGGACATTAATTAATAAAAACTTAATTATTTAATTACAAATGAAATTGAAACCGACATAACTTTATCGTTTTTACAGACAGTCGATCTATCGATAACTGCATAAGTATCGATAGTTTGTTATAATCGATACATAAAATAATAATAATCGAGAATCGATAACAGTATACTATTACGTAATAAATAAGAACACCAAGTTATGGTGTACATATTTGGTGTATCCGATAAGTCTAAAGATTCGGATAATGTGAGGAAAAAGTTCATAGGCACTACATACTCGATTTTTTTAGGTAAAGTTATTACAAAAAGTTACTTAGTTTCCTTTTGTGTTAAAAAGGGGTGTTGGTTTCTCAAGACTCGTGTTCTCTTTACTTATTCATGTTTGTTTAAATAGATGCTGCATTCTTAATAAGCAACCTTGCATTATCAATGAACAAGCAAGCCTAAATTGGTAGCTGGAAGCTTCCTCCGACAAATATATTTGCTAGTCCGATCGTTCTTACCTTTTTCGGTTGCTTTAGTTCTATATTGAGTGTAGCGAAACAGCAAATTTCCTTTTTGTTAGGCACGAGGGAAAAAGAAATTGGAAATTTCTTGATCCCTCTTTAGAATTTTGGGTTGTGGTTTTACAAAGGAAAACTTAACTCAAAGTTTTCTAGAGAGAAAGGTTTTTTAAATAAACTTAATTAAAATAAACTAAAATTAGTGGTGAAACCGCATACTTAATAGTGGTGAAACCGCAAACTTAACATTTATATTATTACACTATTTTAATAAATAAATATAATGTATCGAAGTTTGCTACTAACTTTCATTTAATACGGCAAGTATATCTACGGTCTTGGTTGAATCATAAAAGTTAAGCAGCATCAAGCGAGATCAGAGCCTGCATTGATAACCGATAGCAATAAAACGATTTACTTATTGCCTAAGAACGAGTGAAGCAAGTCCGAAGACGTGCAGCAGTACATTTGGTGGTTTTTATATTCTGAAGACGAGCGTGGATAATCATAGGAGGTGATTTTTGATTTATCAATATAGAAATATAATGATATCAGCAATTAATTTTGCTTCCTTCGATACAAATTAGTGAAAGTAGTTGATAAGATAGCCTTTGACATTCAATAAATATTGCATTCAAATATATCTGACCCTGAATCAAATTATACTTCGCATTTCGATGTTAATTATTCATCATGTAAATAAATAAAAAAATCTCTATGGGGTATTTCGATCACGGGAATTTTATCGAGGTATTAATAAATCCCTGTATAGTAACAACTTCATATGGATCATTTCCATTTCTAAGGCATTTCGGTGAACAAATCAAGAATATTTTTAAGTACTTTTGAAACATTTTGTCTCTAGGAGTTTTATTGGCCCTACCTCAGAGTATTTGGCCTCTTTGACTCTGGTATTATGAAATACATAATTATGATAAATAAATACATTTAAATATAAATACAAAATATTTTTTTAATTTTCGTTGTTTTTTCTTTAAGTTTATTTTTGGCTAAAGGGCCCAACCGCTCTCACTGGTTAGTCCACCCTAGTTTATAAAATTGTTTTATTTATGCTATTGTTATTTGTTTTTTACAGTTTTGCAATGACGATGGCCTAAAGCTAGGTTGAATGCACCCATACTCTTTTTTCGCAAGGTAATTATTATATCCTGATTCATATTAGATCTTTATTGTTGAGTATTTCTTGATTTCACGTATTTTATATCATGCTTACCTTTTTTGAATGGTTTGAATAAATAATCATAAAAAATAAATTTACTAATGTTTAAGTATTCAAAGTTAATAACAATGAATTCATCTTTAGAGTGTAAAAGTGTAAACCTTATTGGGATCTCCAATACTTTAAACTTCAATGATTTTGAAATTCCCCATTTTATTGAAAAACATCGGTAATATCGTTTTGAGTCTATGCCATAACTATGTCACATATATCATAGCTATACTATATATCATAGCTATGCCACATATTATAGCTAGGCAACGAATCAATATCATAGCTATGTTACGTATAATAGTTATGCGATATATCTACTGGAGGAAGATTTTTTGAAAGGGGGGTCTCCTGGATCAAGAATATACTCACACACACATATATGTTATATATATATATATATATATATATATATATATATATTATATATATATATATATATATATATATATATATATATATATATATATATATATATATATATATATATATATATATATATATACATATATGTGTGTGTGAGTATATTCTTGATCCAGGAGACCCCCCTTTCAAAAATCTTCCTCCAGTAGATATATCTATAATATATCTATAATTATATATATATATTATATAATTTGTACGAGATATACATACAATATACATATAAATGTATACAAGGTATACTTATAAGTTTTGTGTTTTTTGTGTCAAAAACATTCGAACGCTTTCCTGGATCCAAACGAAACTTGGTACAAAAATCACCCTTGTTGATGTGCCGAACCCTATTGTTTATGAAATATGTGTGACGTCATTAACCCACAAAAATTTCACCAAAAACATTTCAAAAAATCACAAATCTAAATTGTTATAATTGGGCTGAAAATTTTCACACACATACGAAGTTTCATTGTACTAACAGTATCAATTTTGATGTTATTGATTGACATATACATGTAAACAAAACATTGTCATTGATAGACATGTAAAGAAATCAAGTTTTTTCTCTACAATACGACAAACGGCTAAAATCAGTTGACAGCGTAGGAAATTAATGAAAATGAGCCAATGGGGTTAGTTCTGTATGTTAAACCACGCCTACAATTTAAATCAGGCCAACCTTATTGGTTTCTCAATACTATTTTCCCGCGCTGTCAACTGATTTTACCTGGTCGTACTATAATACATTTGAAAATTCGCTTATATCGTGGCAGTATGCCATCTATATAAACCTAAACCAATAATATGACGAACGGACAAAGTACAGCGGCAAATAGTCCAAAGGCCTCTTGTTTTTAATTACAATTTATTTCATAATGAACAATTCAAGGTACAAATAGATGCAATTAAATAGTACCAATTATTATTGGTCCACGAGATCCATTTAATAGTTATTAAGTTTAAAATTTTAGTGAGGAAATGTATTGTCTCTCTGTATGGAATCTGGAGTTTATCACTAATAAAAAGGTCTGTAGAGGGAAAAGGACTTGATAAAGAGTTTAGACCAGGAAGAAGATTCAGCGAGAAGATTGACTGAGATTGAGCATGCGTCTCCGCCATTGTATGCTGAGTTCTAGACCAATCAATTATTCAGGGAGGTGGGTATCTCCCCCTACAGCTTCTACTGGTCCAACAAAATAAGGGTATACCAAACCGATGGACCGATTAGTGCTTTACCGTACCGCTAGACTTCTCTCAATAACAATATAAGTTTCTTTTTGCTTCATTTTTAATATGATTTAATTTTATTTATCAATGCGTCAAAGGTTAGTTCATAACATACAAGATACCTCTTCTTCTGAGATATATATCATTTCATACTATCGAGTTTTGCAAAACATGAATAGTTGACACAATATAATTGTGCGAGAGACACCTAGGAAATGTAACAAACAAAATGCAATGCTACATCTGGGAAGCGTTCCATCATTCGTCATTCGTCATAATTGATGGCTCGACATAATGTCATGTCCCACTCTGTTTCGTTACCTCTAACTTATCAGGGCGCCGAAACGTATGATGGCGGTAAGAGAAATCCGCTCGTATGGTAAATACTTTATATTATATTCTTTATGACAATAACCGCGGAAACCTACGCAGTTTATTACGCTTATATGTCATATCAATGAATTAAATAGTCTTCCTCATATTAAAATGTAGTAATGGAATTCTCAAGTAGAGCCAGTCCGTCAAGCCAGTCCGTCGAGCCAGTCCGTCGAGCCAGTCCCTTGAGTCAGTCCGTCGAGCCAGTCCGTCGAGCTAGTCCCTTGAGTCAGTCCGTCGAGCTAGTCCCTTGAGGTCAGTCCGTCGAGCCAGTCCGTCGAGCTAGTCCCTTGAGTCAGTCCGTCGAGCCAGTCCGTCGAGCTAGTCCCTTGAGTCAGTCCGTCGAGCCAGTCCCTCGAGTCAGTGCGGCTAGTCAGTCCGTCGAGTAGGTCCTTCGAGCCAGTTTGCAAGTCAGTCTGTAGAGCCGATCCTCCGAGTCAGAAGATCGGCACGACAACATTTTCAAATTTTAGTGTTACTTGTTTTATAAGTATCAGGTAACAAAATATTCTTACGTGAAAATCTCACGTTATCTAAGTAAACTTTGAGTCACTGACATTTCCAATTTATTTTCGTCAAGGGAGTCGGTAGGGGCTGGCTAGGGAACCATCCAACTCTATCTAGAGCTAATAAAATATTTGTTTCGATTTCTAGAGAGTCCGGTATGAATGATGATGCGGTCCAATATCCGAACCCCTAACTCAGTCCCTTCATATACTATGCATGTATTCATTATCAGCCGCTGATTGGAACCATCTTCTAACCCTTTACCTTTCCCTATTTTGTCCAATTTTAACTTTCTATACTGTGTTATATTTTCAAGCTTCCTCTTCCTACTAGTTAATAAAAACTGTTTATGAAATTGTAAGTGTAACGAGTACGAAATCCTTTATTCCCAATGGTGAGTCCAGCACTCCAAAAGTCATAGTCCGGGAGACTAGGGGTGATTCTCTACGTCATATGATTTACATTTGCTCAAAAGATTTAAAGGCTCATAGAGTTGACTAAGAAAGTCTAAGAGTTGACTAATTAAGAGTTGACTAAGAAAGTGACTAAGAAAGTGAAATAAGGAAGGTCTGGTGTTTTCAAAGAGACTAATACTTAGAAGTGGTACATGGCTCGAATAACATAATGATAAGGAGTCTGGAAGTAAGACAGTTTCCACTAGGTACTATAACTGTTCTTATTTCTTCAAAGTCTCCCTAAAGGGAACATAGAGACCCCCAACCCCTCTACAAACCCTATTGTTTGCAATTGTAAACAATTTTAGTTTGTATTTTTAAACTTTGCGCTATTTATATTGATGTAACTTGCAAATATTGAACAACCGCTATATCAGATGGTCTTTAGAACTAACATTTATTATTTGTATATCTATATCTAGATTTTTCTCTCTTAAAACCAGTCAACACTGTTAAATCACCTGTTCCTCATGATCTTAGAATAATACTTTATATAGAAGGAGCACTACTGATAACACGAAAGCCGGGTTGACTGGTGCAACTAAGTAATGCTGCCACCCTAACAATATACAATTTTCTAAAAAAAAGTTGGCAATACTTCCGGTTGCTGAATTATTATGTTCTATTATTAATTAATGATTGATTATTCATAAAATATTGATATAAATATCGGTGCATTACAATATTTAAAGCATTTTAGATTGTAGTTTAACGTATTTATTAAAATTATATATATAAGTAGTCCTCGTCAACTAAATGTAGATTCATGTATTCCGCCACCCTTTTGCCATCTAAGGCCAGTTTTATTAAATATTCAGCAGGTGTTTTAAGTTATTATATTTGTTCTTTACAATCTTTCTTCATTAATAGATATTTATGACAAATATTTAAAATAATGTTTTGTTGTCAGGTTGGCAGCATTACTTAGTTGCACCAGTCAACCGCCTTTCGTGTTATCAGTGGAATTACATTGTGTTTACGGTCCTGTGCTCCTTCTATATATAGTATTATTCTAAGCTCATGATCCATGATTCCGTATCCGACTAGTGTTTACCATGTGAAATCCAATGTACTTAATTATCAAGTTATTTTATCAATTTATGTAGTAACTTAAAGTTTTTTTGAATAATAATGTAACCAAATATCTTCGCGATCCATTTTACATTAATTCTTGATGTTCGGACTGGGTTCATTCAGAACACAGTATACCATACCTGTTGTAACATGTGATTATTATCAACTATCTACCACCAGGGCCTGACATATTTTGTCATCCTTATTCATCAAGCCAACTTTGGCTAATTATCTTCGTGGGATCTCTTTATTCAGCCTCTTGCAAGTTATATGATAGCTGTTAGACCCATGGAAACAAGCCATTCATTCCATCTACTACAGGCCTTTTCATCACCCGGGTACCCTCAGGTACATACGTCAACATCTACTTCATCTGCCGAGGTTATTTAGTATCTATTACGTATCAGAGCATATCTGTTTATCAACTTTATCTTTATTATCCATTATTATATTCTGTGGTGATCCTTCAGATACCCAGCTATCTCTTACCTAGTCAGGTATTTTATCATAAGAGCATACATTTTCATCTAAATCCTATCTAATCAAATTTAATTTATTACGAATAATTTAATTTACCCTATTTTGGGTAATCCAAATTATGGTTATAATAGAGCATACATCTGAAACGGGCTCATTTTTAAATTTGTATTAATTTAAGTTTATTTTCTTTCTATTTTTTATACATCTTTTCAAGCTATCAACTATGTAAATGATAATATTTTCTATATTATAGCCTTGGAAATTAATATTTTGTTGGTTTCACTAATAGAATTAAGATTCTATCTATCTCCTTTTCATTTTCCTATCAAATACAGTCCTCTCGATCCACACCAGCTCACCTTCCAGGTTGGCGGTTCAGACTGAAATTTGTGAAGTCAACCGTGCCTGAACACCTATCGTAGCACGCATGCAGTCTACAAACGGCGGGAATTTTCCAGTGACGTCACATTAAATCACATTATTCAACACAGATATTAAAGAATATATGCAGTAGATAATAATTAAAACTTATTTAAAATTTATTTTACTTAATTCAAGTTTAAGAAGAAATAAAACTACACAAGTTTTCGTCTCTCCACTCATTATAATTAACTAATAACATAGTGAGTTGTTAGATTATTAACAAAGTTAATAATGAATGGAGAGAAGATAACTTGTTTAGTTTTATTTCTTCTTATCATAGCATTTCACAGCTCAATCCATCATATAATTTAAGTTTGTTTTAAGTAGCACTGGAAAGTTTATAGAACTCATCATGTCAATAAATATGTGTCTTGATCAGAACTTTTTTTCATTTTTATGGCCAGTTGTTAAAAACCAAGGATGGATTAGCTAGTGGGTCCCCACTCAGTCCTATTTTGGCAGAGGCTTTCATTGATAAGTTTGAAACTAAATGTGTCATGAATAAAGTCCGACCTCTAATTCGACTGTATACTATATTATACAAGATTATGTTGATGACAGCATAGCATTATGGAAGGGTACAGAAAAGCAGCAGGATCATTTTCTCAAATATCTAAACTCGGTTGAATTAGATATAAAATTAACTGTGGAGCGAGAAGTTGTACTTAATATTTAGACCTAAGCATCTATAGAGAGGGTAATTGACATGAATTTGATATCTTTAGACAACCTAGTCATACAAAAAAATGTGGTTATACCTAAATCTTCTAAGCACCCCTGAAGTCAAAAGGAAATTTCTTTCCGTTATATGTGTTGGAGAGCTATTACGGTTCCCCTAAATAATGAAAGAAATAGCGAAGGAGTAAAAAGAAAGTAGCTGTGATATAAGAACACCCTTAAGCAAAAGGAAGAAAAAGATTTTACCTCATTATCATGAAAAGTAGAAGAGATAAGCAAAAACATATTGAGAAAAAGCTGGGGGCCGCTTTGCGGTCCCTGCACTCTTCTGAGGCCGCTTCGCTACCAAATGGTTGTTTTTCTATATCGATTCGTCGTATTACTATTTTATAAAAGTCGCATACTGCTACGGTATATGCGAATTTCTAAATGCATTAGTCAAAATACGATATATGTTTATATTATGTTTTATATATCAATCAATTACACCATTAGAGATAATTCTCTAATAGATCATCCTAATCCCTCAGTACAACTTCTTTCGTTAAAAACCTTTCCAGAGAATCCTGTAGACGCTTAAGAAGAC
Organism: Microvelia longipes; assembly: GCA_018340805.1. Taxonomy (NCBI): domain Eukaryota; kingdom Metazoa; phylum Arthropoda; class Insecta; order Hemiptera; family Veliidae; genus Microvelia; species Microvelia longipes. The sequence continues at coordinate 50,486,237 of JACMZG010001908.1, read as the reverse complement.
AGTGGCCAAAAGACAAGTTTAACCAACTAAAAACTTAAACCCCCCAGTTTTTGCAGCCCCCGAAAGCTAAGAATAAAAAGCATTATAATCCATTGTTAAATTACTCTACTGCTGTTGGGGGTTGCAGGTCGCTTAAATAATTACATAATCTAGTTTGTATTTCTATCTATTATACCTGAATCTAGTTTATTACCAAAAAGCTCATCCATCTAATACTTTATTTTCATGGTCGTTTTCTAACTATTTACTTATTTATTCTAAATAAATATTAATATATATTATCTACGTAGACACAGGAGGCCGCTTCGCGACAACATTTATGTTGTCCTGTAGCATTTTGTCACATGAGTAACTTTTTATATGGCGTACTGCCTCGATATAAGAGTATTCCCTGATCTATTAGTGTAAAAACTTTTCTTTAGTAGATTTCCTTTTGAAAAAATCAAAACTAATCCCGAAAATATAATTTTAAAGTCTTTTATGTGATAAGCATATAAGTAGTGATATATATAATATATATATATATATATATATATATAATATATATATATATATATATATATATATTATATATTTGTTAAATTTATGTTTTCATATCAAAGCCTTGAAAACTAAAATTATATCGAAAGCTCCACAAATGTTTTATTTTTTTATTATTAATTTGGACCAATTTCTCATAAATATAATTAATAATTAAAGTTGATTATTCACTTTAATTACTTTACTTAAATAATATATTTACTTGATATTTCAGGTTGAATAAACGTTGATAAACAGAGTCCATGGATCGGATTGAGATAAATTCAATATAAACTTAAAGTGTTAGTTTTCAGAGTTTGGAGTGTGAAATTTGCCAAAACAAGAAAAGGAAAATGATAACTACACTGAGACAGAGACAAAGTAAGGGTTGGCAGCCCTGTCAGACCCAACTTACCTATTACTAATGCAGCACAAATATCTAGAAAGGATATAGGGAGGGGAATCTCGAGAGGGAATCTGGTCCGTGGAAATTCCTAGTTTTGGTACCCTCCGATAACCTTCCTCGGAAAACCTATACTAAACCTAGTCAAATATTAATGGCGTATCAACTACAAGTACTGACACTTTGCAACCTTACCTTCACATACACCACAGCATATTGCATAATGTATATTTTATCTTTATCTTACGATAAATAATATTATCATAATGCTCAACAATATTTTTATTTCAGTTGTGTAGACGTGTGTTATTTTCTTCTACTTTTTTAAGGGTGAATACAACAATTCTTAGACGTAAGACTTTATAAAATCCCCCCCCCCCCTCATTTTATGCGATATACCTCATATAAGCGTCATATTGATGCGTACATGATTACGCATCAATATAACGTAATCATATTAATTGTGCGCAAAGATTACAGTAAATCGGCAACTAGATACTTAAAATTGATGGCTGAATTTGCGACTTTTTATAATGAAATCGGATAAAACAGCTCAGTGTTGATAAGAACACTTTATGTTACAAAGAAGTAAAAAAACTGTAGTAAATAACTAACAATCTCCAATATAGTTGGTTAACAACAAACTTTGAGTTTAGCATCAATTTCGAAGTTTTTGGGCCTCTGATTATGAGGTGACGGAACCGGTCCGGCATTGTTCGAACACTTTAAGTACATAAAGTCGGGGTTCCCAAGTTCGAAATATCCTACCCACACATTTTTATTTTATATTTACATATACTATTAGTTTTTAATCATTAAATAATTCTGGCACTGAGGACCGCATGCCGGTTGAATTTCATTTGCAATGCGTATTTTCTTGCTCAGCAGTCCATTTCTTGCTTAAGATTCCGGTTTATCCGTCATAACCTAAACATTAGCATTAATACTTGTTACTCTCGGTTTCAAAGTTCATCATGATCAGAGTAATAAATAAGTCTCTCTACTGATGTATTATTTATTTAAAATAAAGCATAACCGGCTTTCAACCAACTAAGGGTCATCATCAGTACTTGCTTTGTCTGGAGCGCTGGTACTGGCTGACTATGAATCCTGTTAATTCGGCTAGTTGAGAGACATTTATTATTTTGATCACTCGGTTTGTTGCGGATCTTAGAATATTCCCTAAGAATATTTTAAAACTTCGCATTTACTGATCTTTAAATGAGATATAACACATAAACCGGAACCTTAAGCAAGCAATGGATTGTTAAGCACGGAAACACGCATTCCAAAGGAAATTCGTCCGGTATGCGGACCAACACGCCAGAATTATTTTATACTTATAAACTTATATCATGTAAAAAAAAGATAAAAAAATTATTATCCCTACTAGGATTCGAACCCAGGTTATTGACGTGAGGTATTGACCCTCAGTGTCGCCACGGATACGGTAATTATTTTATAAATAAGCATCAATAAGTATAGGCGTCCATGTATATTCATATGTATATTTTATTTTGTTTGGATTAACAATTTATTTGTTTTGCTATTCTTTTGAGTTGTAAATAGTATTTCTGTATTCATGTGTGTACCTTTGAACTTAATTTATTTTAGAAGATAGATTCAATAATATATAGCCAGCCTGTAAAAGCTTAGATACCCTTATCCAAATTTCAAGAAGAACCTAATAACTATTAATCCTGTCTAGTATAGTTCTGCTTAGAATAACGACTCCACACCTCGTTCACAAATTCTTATCCCATGAATTTTACATGAGGGGCGGTAGGGAGGTTTAGACGGGTTCATCTCGGTTAGGGGGTTAATTTCAAAACAGTTAGACCATTAGGGTGGTACAAGCGTCAAATGCCGAGCTAATGCATTTTTCTACTTTGCCGTCCCCTCGGCCATGGATGCCTCACTCACTTATTTGCTGTTGATTTATTTTTTAGCTTTTTGCAGTTTGAAAAAATACAGATCAAACTAAAATGTTAATTTTTTATTTAGAGAACACTTTTATCCGTTTATGGTGAATCTATTATATATAATTTGTTTACACGCAGGGTTTACACTTGAGGTTCAATTAGAGCTTGAATCCTACTCGGTGCTCACCTTAGTCAGAAATGTAGATCAAAAGTAGTTGACCCATTACATTTTTACAGTATAGTTTTTAAAAAAAAAATGAATATGCTGTTTTCATCAGAAAACAAATCATTTACTGATCGTCCTGAAATAGTTCTATACTTGACGTTATCTACAGAATTTTCTTTGCATGAATTAGCTTCATTAAACATGAATATGCTACGTGTAAGTAGTGAAACAGTACACAGTACATCACTGTGTGATTAACAGTTTATTTAATCTAATGAAATTTAGTCTTTCTAAACCCCCTAAACTAATTCTCATCTAGTATTATGGGGACACACAAAAGTATTAATAATATATGCTATTTTTAAACACAGTAAAATCTAAAATATTCTTATTTTTTCTTGTAAATAATTATTTAAACTTGAATGTTTTTCTTATACCTAATACTACAAGAAAAATTGTTATTATAAACTTTTATAATACCAAACAGTATTATAAAGCTGATTTAGCTTTAAAAAAATTAATTTATGCTGAGAAAATTTCTATTTTATGATTCTTAGATTCAAACCGTAAAACCAAGATAACAATTAGATTAAAGGTCTTGTTTACAAAAATACGCGTTTTCTTTTTTTTAAGGCAACTTATGAATATTTAAAAATGAAACTTTTCTTCCGTGGTAATCTACAGCGGAGAAAAATATTTTAGGCGGAAGGCCACTTCTAAAAGATAAAACTGTGTTGATTTTTTTTATATATATAAAATAAAAAGTTAGGGAGGAAAAGGGAGGGGGGGGGGTACTAGAAGTATAAAATCATGGGGCAAATTTTAAACAAAGTTGGAAAAGGTTTTTTTTTGGTTGTTGAGTTTTTCTGTAGAGTAGATTGTGGTAGAGTGGCCGAATTGGTAGAGTTTTTAGATGGGGCTCAAGTTCATACATTATGCTTGAGGTAAAAGGCATAAAGCAGACTACTGTAAAACGGACCCGGGTTGCCGACAATTGGCGTTCCGACCGTTACCTTGCTACAATTCCACTAGCTATTGGGAAAACCCCCTTTCCTCTGTGTTGAAGTTCTAAAACCTTACGAGTCTGTTTTCTTACTCTTCCAGCTCTTTTCTTAGGTTCTTTTATTTTCTTGGAGTTTAAACAACACACATAGAACCTTTTTCAACCCTTGTATTATACCTTTTTCCCTTTTTTTGTTCCAAAACTTAATTTAAAATTCTATTTTATGTTGTAAATATATTTAATCAGTAAATTTCTACGGCTTCTTTTAATAGACTTTGGTGTTTTTGATCAAATAAATAACTTGTGCTTACAGACTGGAATCGAATCAAGAAGTACAAGAGGTACACTGCAAGAGGTAAATCTAAGGCCCGTATTCAGAATGATCAAAAGTTTCAAAAAAAATCTCTCCTAGGTTCTTCCTAGGTTTTTCCTAGGTTGTTCCTAGCTTTTTCCTAGCTTCTTCCTAGCTTTAGTGTCCATTTTGAACATTTTTAACCGTCCCTAGGGCTAGGAAGAGATCTCTCCTAGGTTTTCCTAGCTTTTCCTAACTTTGCACCTTAAATTCTTGGAAAAGGCTAGGAAAAAGCTAGGAACAACCTAGGAAGATCCAAGGTAGGTAGAGAGGTACCTTAAATCGTCCCTAGATTGTCTCTAGTCATTTTTTGTTCTATTTTAATAATTGTTTTTGAGCTTAAAATCCGTTTTGGGTAAACAAGAGTGGTTCAGGGCGAAAAATGTTTTGGTTGTCACCCCCTTATAAATTTTGGGGGTGCTGCCCCCAAAAAGTCTAATTTTTTTTATTGCTCCAAAGAACTTCTTTTGACCTGAACGTATTTTGAGGCAATAAAAAAATTTTTTTGGTCGGTTACCCCCTTATAAATTTTGGGGGTGCTGCCCAAAAAATCAAAATTTTGTTTTATTGCTCCAAACAATTTTATTGGCCTGAAACGGATTTTGAGCCATTAAAATTTTTTTTTTTGGTTTGGCTCCCTTATAAATTTTGGGGGTGTTGCCCCCAAAAAAATCAAAAATTTGTTTTATTGCTCCGAACAACTTCTTTTGACCTGAAACGGATTTTGCGCCAGTAATTTTTTTTTTTTGGACGGGTCCCCTTATAAATTTTGGGGTCCACCCCTGGGAAATTACAAAAAATTACCGGAATTTCATTTTATTAGTATCAAATGTTCAGAATATGACGCAAAGGTACTGTAACTAAAGTTACTGTAAAAAATCACATATTGGTAATATGATGACCATACATACCAGACGATTAACAACATAATAATTGGGTATTCAAACTTCCAGTTGTCAACTTAGTGGGGTTGTAACGAATTTTATCGCGATAGCTCCATACGAAGCTGAGTTAATCAAAGTGATGTATTGGTGAAATGCACCAGTGCAGGGTGAAATGCACCACCCTGTATATTTCTTCATGAGCACTATGTTAATCGTCGCAAAAGTGTGACGTCACAAAATACATATTGGCTCATATCAAAACAAAATGAAACAAAGGATCCTATTATTTATTTTTTGTGATCCTAAAGTGACCAATAGCATTGCTTTATTATGTAAACAAAACGTAACTTCCGTGACGTATTTATATTTGATATGGTCGATTATATACCCGAAGCAAATTTTTTACGTTCCATTTACATTTTTTAATTTTTTGTTAAGCTATAACAAATGTTTTCCCTAAGCAATAGGCTTATGAATACTATAAAAAATCACACAGTTCACGACGTAAAGAAAATCGTGATCTTTACGTTCACAACGTATGAACTCAGAGATGTTTAATGCTGATTTGATTAGAAAGATCAGCTAAGTAACAATCATAACGGGGATAGTAAGCATTGTTTACATTATGTTGGTAGAGTAAATATTTTACTTATTGATGTATCTCCCCATTAAAATGTGGGATTCAAAACTCTGCCTTAACGTGGTAGTGTTGTATATTCCCATCTAGAATGAAGTGAGCTGTTAACTGTTTTGAAAATCCCGTTTTGAGCGACCGCCTTCTTGATTGCTAATTGCAATAAATGCTATCAAATATTATAAATGGAAAGTATCATAAACTTGATGAAACCTTATAGAATAAATAAATAATACTAGTGCTGAGTATATTTTATTGAGTATTTAATTATTACTGAAAGTTCTAAACTAAACTAAATAATTACGGGTAAATTGGCTAACTTATAAAGGTAACAAGACTGAAAGTATATTATACATTTTGTTTGTTTTTTGTGTAGTTTTTAAACTGTTCACAATATCACCGCTTTTAAAACGCCTAAACGAACTAATTGCTACGTAAACTAATTTGACTTTACGTGATATGACTTTATAGATCAGTGTGAAAAATGGAAGTACCAACATAGGGTTTATACAACCTATAATATGATGATTTATTTATGTCAAATATAATAATTTCTCCTATAAACTTACAATTCAAAAATGTGGCACCCATACACTCTACGAAAGTTTAACCTGTTTTTATTATCACTAATTATGTTATCGTAAAAACATTTAAATAGTACATTAATGACATTTCTTCATAAGTGAAAATAAAATGCAAATCATTCTCTAGTTTCAAACCTTCACTGGGTCAAGGTCACGCACTTTCACATTAGATATACTTTAAATAATCGGCAACTATAAATAAGTTGTTGTCATTACAAATTTACGTATTTTAAGGGAGTTTATTCTGTGCCAGGTTTGTTTACAAATCATTTGTTTATTTTTGTAGAATATCTCAATATTATTAGTTTTACAGTTCTCTACTAGGTAGCGCTAGTTGTCAAAAAATGTCTGTTACGTAAAATTGAGGTTCAATTATTGTAAAGATAAATAATAAAATTAAGTTATAATTAACTCAAATGTAAGCTTTTATTCTATTTTTGTTATATTAACGTTTTAGCACGAATAAATTTACGTAAAATCATTCCTAGGGTTGATTTTTTAAAAGCTAGGAGAAGGCTAGGAAGAAGTTAGGAACAACCTAGGAACAACCTAGGAGAGATTTCAAAAACTGATTCTGAATACCGCTAGGCCTAGGAGAAAGCTAGGAACAACCTAGGAGAAGGCTAGGAACAACCTAGGAGAGATTTTTGTAAAATGATTCTGAATACGGGCCTAAGAGTCAATAAGGTCCTCTCTACATGTGCGAGAACGGATAAACTTCTCAAACATTTGTGTTACAAGATACCCAGAAATCTCTTTGAAAAATTAAATTACGCTTTACAAATTAATTACAAATTAATTTAAAATATTAATGCAAATTACAAAACGGCAAATTAATAATTACAAATTACCTAGTAAGTACGCCACGTTATTGTGCCTTTGCTGCTAACTTCCAAAGATAAAAGATTGTGTTGTATCTTATTATTTCTAGAGCCTGCATTTTCCGTATCCACAGAAGATCTATGATTTTACAATAAGTTTCAATAGCTTTAAATAAAAACAAAAAGTACTAGGATAAGATTCCCTGCTCTCAAAACCAAAAGGCAAATACATTTATATTTTATGTAAGCTACCCACGTTCATTTAGAGTTAAGGTTCTCTTCATTGTGAAAGTTACTCGGCTAAGTTAAACATCGGTATTTGATCAAAATTGCGATCATATATTATTAAATCTCTGATTTAATAATTTTTTGCTAGAAGGTGTTGCATGGTAAAAGATTAAAAAATACTTCGAAGACTCATAAAAAAATATTAGCTAAGGAAATTCACTAATGAAACTTTAAATAGCTGGTCCGCAAACTAGACCATGCTAAATAAAAATATTGGGAAATTTGGAGACTGTACCCGGGCATATGGTCATGAGGGTTAAGGATTAAAAGGATTGCCTGACGGAACTCGGTTATACCCATTTTGCCATGCTAGGCTTGGAGGAACCCTTCTACCTAGAGTAACCTCGTTTCTATCTATTTTCATATTTCAATTTTGGCTATGGAACTTTTTCTATTCTTTTAAATGCACCTTAGCACTATAAAACAAGGTGGCATAAAATTTAATTAATTTTGAAGTCAAAGTAAGTGCCTATTATACTTGATCCCAAATAACCTCTTATTTGCCACTCTCTTCCCACTCCCTTGTATGCGTTGTCTATGGAAATTTAAATTTAACAAGCAACTAAAAAAGTTGCTTGTTTTTATGAAAATTGTGCTTCTATTTGCTTAAAAAATTAATGAAAATTATATCTGAGATTTTGGACTTTATGGAGAGATGCTTAAATGGAAAAGTCAAGTTTGATAAAGTAAAGCTAAAACTCTTAAAATGAATAGATGGCGTTTAAAGAAGGTTTTGAAAAATTCAGGAGTGGATTGATTGTGCAAGTTAACGGGAATTAAATAAACTGTACAAGGGAGTTAAAGGATGTAATTTTATTAATGGTTAGCTAGATAAGGATAAAAGGAAAGGAAAGGGCCCTAGGGAGTTTGAGTAATTTTCTCTAGTTAAGTTGGTAGCTTGTTAACGCTGCCAGTCGTATACAAGAAGTAAACTTGGTACGCCTTGTTTTTACAAGAAAGGAGGATGAGGCTTCTCGAGAAACAAGGGGGTAGATTTTATACTGCCCCGGGGCCACAATAAACTCTCGAACTGGAGGGGTGGCTACCAACTAGACCCTTGAAATTCATAACTCCCAGTTAAAACTGCTTTTCCCCAACTTGGAGCCCAACAATAAAAATTACCTCAGTTTATGGAGGCCCCCGACGTCGTAAACACAGAGTTGCCGCCTCCGTATTGTTCTCCCTCCGCTGTTCTACTAAAAGTCTACCTTCCCAATTCTAAGAACATCCCTCGCTTCATTTTATTTTCACTTTCCAATTTGTTTATCTTGTTGTTGCGATTACCTTATTTTACCCTCCTTCCACTTTTCTTCTTTTTACTTGGTAAAAAGCTCGTCCGTTTTACCAAAAACTTTTCTTTTAGCCGACCATTATGCCTCGGCTCCCCTAAGCTTCACTTGTTTTAAAGTTGACAAACTTATTTTAAAAGCAGCAGCAGCACATTTAAAAGCTTTTTTCCTCCCTCTCTGTCTCTGTTATATTTTGTAAATAATATTGCCATGTTCATTTCAAACCATTTAAGTAAATAGTCTTGCTTATTTTGTATACACCCTTTTTACTCAACGCATATTTGGCTTTAATTTACCATATTTTTCCATTGCTCAAATTATTTTTGTATAATCATTTTCTAGATCCTTAATTATTGTCCAGAATTATCTTCAAAAATGAGTACTTCAAGTAAATTCGAAGGGAAATTTGAAATTATTTTACAACTGCAGGTTTAAACAACATTGTAATATTGTATTGATCAGGTATCGAGTAATTAATAAATACAATATAATTGCGCGAGAGACGCCTAGGAAATGTAACAAGCAAAATGCAATGTTATATCTGGGAACTGTTCCATCATTCGACATTGGTCATCATTGATGGCTTGACATAATGTTATGTCCCACTCTGTATCGTTATGACCTTCAATTAATTCCGAAGAATATAATATAAAGTGTTAAGCAAAGACGAGCGGTGCTCTCTTACCACCATCACGCATGGCAAGCAAAACATATATCATTTGATACTACCGAGTTTTGCAAAACATGAATAGTTGACAAAGTATAATCTTGCGAGAACCTAGAAAATGTAACTAGCAAAATGTAATGCTACATCTAGGAACTGTGACATGACGATATGTCGAACCATCAATGATGACGAATGTCGAATGATGGAACAGTTACCAATGTTACCATGTAGCATTATTACATTTTGCTTGTTACATTTCCTAGATGTCTCTCGCACAATTATATTGTGTCAACTATTCATGTTTTGCAAAACTAGGCAGTATCAAATGATATAGTATTTAATACTTATATTATTTCTGTCATGATCGTGTTTTCTGACACCAGCTATATTCGCATTTGGCGCCAACCTTGTGTCCATGTGCAACCTCCTTCAAATTTTATATTTGCAGAGTCATAATTGACTGTGACTGACGTCATAGATTTTTTTTTCAAATACCACATCTTGACGTAATTGATTTTTTACAAAATTTCAACTGTCTAGAATAAACACAGTAGACAAAAAAAAATACAAACAGAAAACAAGCGTATTTATTTTACAGAATTCTTTGGTTTCTCCGTAACGTACTCGTAACTATATGTTACTGAAACAAACAAACATTTATAGAAATATCTTTAAAAATATAGTTAGATTTTAATTTTACGATAATCTTAATATAGATAAACATAAACAACGCTACTTTTATTTATTTTTTCCCTCTCAACAACCTTAAGTTTTTTCGTTATTTTTTGACATTTTGGTCAACTTAAGGCGTCGACTTTGGATCAGTTTTATTTGACTTAGCACCCGAAAAATACTGATATTAAGACATTTTTCTTGCTAAAAAAAACCTTGAATTTTGCCGATTTGTTGAAAAGCAAACCAAGTTAATGACATCACAACAACATGGTTTATATATATATATATATATATATATATATATATATATATATATATATATATATATATATATATATATATATATATAATATATAAAGTTTCGCAAAACGTAGTTTTTTATTGGTAGGGTACCTTTAAAACGGATTTTGGACACACTCTCATATGCCCCCCCCCACCACATGAGCCATCTCATTAAAGATTTTTTTTAAAGAAAAATTTTTAAGTCCGCATTTAAAAATTTCTTTGTTATACCTATATTCTTAAGGAGGTCGTTGCTGTTTTATTACGATGGGCCAAAGACAAAGAACTTAAAATATCAAGCCAGAAATCCTTCATTTCTCCTTTTACCCTAAAAAGACAGATTCCTATGGGCGAAGCTGTTATTATAAATGAAATTTGATATCCAGTGTCAAGGGAACCGAAATTTCTAAGAAATAATTTTTCACATAGGAAGAGTAGAAAAATATCTAAATGTTTTGAAATCAGTTTGTCGTACTTAGTTGGGTGCAGACCCTAGCACTGCACTGCTCTGCTATCGAGCAACAATTCGATCTGTGATAGATTTTGGTTCTATGTTCTATGGACAAGCCAGTGAAATCAAACTAAAACCCTTACAAAACGTCCAAAATATGTGTTTACGTATTTGCTTAGGCAATCTCCCCTCTACTTCTCTTGTCTGTCTGTACAGTCAATCTAATGAGCTCCCACTCTTTATACGCTGACAAACACTATCTGACAGATTTGTTGTTAAAAATTGTTCTTACAACACTCTGGTGTCAAAAAAATCTCATTCTTAACTTCTTCTGTTCTCGCTTTTCTCCTTTGGCAACATAAAAAAACTCCACATTTGGTTGAAAGTTTTACTGAAACTGCTTCAATTAGAAGTGATATTATAATTACAATCATATTTCATATAAACAAACAGAATATAATGTCATATTATCTAAAATCCGAACCCATCACATGGAAGACCTCAGTAAATATCACCCCTCTATCAGAAATTGTATGTTTTGGGATGCTGTTCACTCTCAGTGGCCAAAATATCAGTATATATGTACTGACGGTTCAAAAACAAATAATAATACAGGTTGTGCTATGTTTCTTTATTCACAAAATATATTACATGGAAGAAAACTTAATCAATATGTCTCCTCTTATACTTCAAAACAAATTTCAATTGTAGGAGAATTAAAATATATATAGCTATCAAATCTTAAGAAAATTGTTGCCTTCACTGATAATCAAAGCAGTTAAAAACAAAAATTTTCAATCAATAAAAACTATTTAATTTGTGAAATAATAAATTTAAGATAAAAATTATAAAAACAATAGTACGGCTTAAAGGTCATGCAGGCATAATACCTAATGAAGTAGTCAACAAAATAGCAAAACAGACTAAACAATGTTTAGTCAGCAATTTTACACGGCTTCAAATACGAAACCCCCAGTCAAGACCTTAACACTCTAATTAAAAAGAAATCTTCTTCGAGGTGGCAGACTTGGTCTATCATCCAACACGCTGGTAGTTTTTACAAGAAAATACAACAAAATGTAAACAATACACTATGGTTTGAATCACTTCCAACTAACTATAGAAACTTTATTACTACAATTACCAGACTAAGATCTTATCATAAAATCTGCAAACAATATTTAACAAAAATCAAAATAGAAAATAATCCATTAAGTCAACACTGCAACGAAATAGAAGATCTTAAACATATAATTATGCACACAATACTCACAGGACAGTCTAATATTATTTAAACAATTACACATAACACGAGAAATAGCACAACCTAATAACAACACAAAAATACTAGCTTCCAAGTCAATTTCAGTTTATAAACATATCTTCATATTCCTATGCAAATCTAATATAAAAATATAACAATATAAACATAATATAATATACATACACATGGCTGTATGGTTCTAGCCAACCAATGCCACAGAAGAGAGTATAAAATCGACCAAGCACCGTAGAATATACCTGATCTCGTTGAAAATCGTCGTCCATGAGGCACTGATTACATCAGCTGTATACTATTTAGTCGCGGTTGCTTTCGAAGGGTAGAATTCAAAGTCACTTCTTAAAATTGAGTCTAACTCCTGTTTAATTAAAAGGTTTAACCTTATTAAATCCCAAGTAATGCTATTGAAGACCGCCATGTCAGACAACGGACACCGGTAATAGTTGAGCGCTTGCTTTTTAACGTCGAGGCTTCAAATTTTGTCCTTCTATATAAGATTTTCCCAATATACCGTCAAAACTTGTACCGGTCACTCAAAAGTTCTTGAATTTAAGATCGACCGACCTAGCTTAGGTTTTGCGTTGTGTTACGTAAATTTAGAGTCGGGATCTGTTATGTCCAAGTCAAGTCTGTATCTACATTAAACGAAGTTCATTTGGCTGATGTAGATAAGGATCGAAAAAAATACTAAGCCAAAATCACAGGTAGTAAAATAGGAAACCTGGATTTAGCTGTTTTTTTTGTTTTTGGAACCCAAGCTGCAATAAATTTTGTGTTAGTTCTGCATTCGTCTCCTGATGATTTAGCTGAACCTTGGTTTCAGTTAGGGCTATAAAAGGTGTTTTTGATGGCTAAAGTCGGGACTGTTTGTAGAGCCTTTCTTTGGCAAATGACGCTGGTCATGCCCGCGTAGTGTATCTTTTAATGATCTAATAGCACCAGAGGACGTGACTATTTGACTGCAATTATCATATAGCGAGCCAAAAAAATCAGTTCAGATGAGCTATGAGATAAGAGAAACTAAAAAAAAAGTAGGATAAAAGAAATTACGCACACTCAAGGTGTGTCATATAGGGGTGGTTAGAAAAACCACCAGAATTGTCTAATGAACTGTTCCGACGTTCAAATGCTTAAATGATCCTACGGCTTAAATATTTAAATCTTGTTAAAAATAATCTAAAAATATATTGTTAAAAAATAATTTATGCGTATATGAGTTTATAACCATCATTTTAAAATAATTTCCCAAAAGAATTGATTTCCAAACATTTAGAGGTTTTCTTACTATGAATCAGAGGCGCACATTGTACTACGCTATAGCGGATTCAATATAAAGATTAATTGGTTAGGGTTCGGCTCCATCCACAATTAGACAACCAATACTAATATTACAGAAAGCCCTGATAAGAGTAACGCAATTTAAAGATAGAGAGGAAATAACAGGCCCTCTGTTTAAAGAACTAAATATTCTAAATATAGATTATCAAATAGTTTCTCTTAATCAACTCCACAAACATAATCTTGAAATGCCTAGACTTATAGGTATTACAAAATCAGCTCATAAAGAAACGTTGATTGAACCATTTATGAAAACCGCCATGGGACAAAGGTAATGGAAATTCATCGGTAAAACAAAACTATACAATATTTATCTAAATACATAAATTTTAATCTTTCAAAAACAGTCTTTACTTACTAAAAAAAATACAATTAATCCTTATTAATAAACAAGATAAAGACGATAAAATAAACAGATAACCTAATCTAGTGCAGGTGTGTTGAAAATCCATGATCTAAGGTCGTTTTTATGAAGCTATAAACAGTAATTTTTATTTAGTTAGTACACACATATAAATTATATGACAATAAAATGCAAGGTATATAGATTTGTATTCATGGTTTGAATAGTTGTTTTGGACTATGTTTTGTAAAGTAAAATAATTACCCAGATAATCATTCCACAATACTGGGCACTCTGCCTTAAAAGTGGAAAGATTCCTGTAATTTACCACAGCAGCAGAATGGTCATCAGTTTGTGATGGACGGTGAAGTCAATGGTTCATATATATTTAATCTTTAATTGTTTATTTAATTAACAGTTATGTTTAATGCTAATAATATGTTCATGTTGCATCAATAAATTTAATGTAAATATGGAAAATAAATAAAAATAAAAAGATTGTAGAATATTGTTCTTCTCTTCATTACAGATTAGTGAGCACGTATAATCTGATGACAGCGACATAACTTCTGTACTACCTTCATTAACTTAAACTCATTACATTTACTAAAGCTATTTTCAATGTTACAGTATTTTTTTTAGCTAACTGTGCAAGAGAATACTTTTACGTTTTTAGATAATAATTTGTTAAAAGTTTCTTGTGTTAATAGAAGCTTTAGTAGAAAGTGGTTTACATACGCATATTGTCTCCGTGTGCATAGCATACTGTAAGGTTGTGTTACTAAAATATGCATAAACCTATCATGATGATGTCGGTTCTGCCCCCTTCTGATTACAATGCCTCTGCCTCCTTATAATTACCCACCTTTCTAATCCTACCTACAAATTGAGCTTACCAAAGTTAATTTAAAGCCTGCCTTTAGGGAAGTAGAGAATAGAAGGGCATTAGCAGTTGCCTTCTATCTCTAAAACCTGCAAGGGGAAGGTTTTAATCACCCGAAAAGACGCCTCCATGTAACTTTGTCCAACTAGTACAGACAGACTCCCACTCTACCAATATGCTTCATAGCTGCGAGATTGGCTCCATTATTATTAAACTCTAGTTAAAGTCGGACTGAAATTTGTTAATTCCTCTAATTTTTTTATCAGTATATCTCCATTTTCCTATGTTTGAGTAATAAGATTTTAATAACTTTCCAATCATCTTGAATTTAGGAACGCAGCAGCGTTTCGCCTAGCCAAGTCAAGAATAAAAGTTAAAATACCCCTCAAAGTCAGTAAAAACTATTAAAGCTGCCATTGTATATTATACTGTACGCAACCAAATAGCGGTTTTGATGGTCTGTAGCGTGTAAGAGGCTATAGTGTACATAAATATTATTATAATATCTTATAAGCTAGCGAACGATACTAGAAAATGAAGAATAAAGTCTCTCCACAAAAACAATAGTTTATTGGCAATGCGCTTTCAACCTAACAAGAGGTCATCATTAGTGTCACATGCTCAATCTCTTATAAAAATAGTGTTAAGCGTAGGAGACTTCAAATTTTTAAGCACCTGGCCAAGTTAATTCTGATCTAGAATACAAAACTAAGAGATAAGTGAACACAGAGAAAAGAAGTGAAATTAAAAATATATGCTTTTACTAGCAGTAAAAATAGCGTACAGAAATAATATTAATAAATATATCAATACTCAAAAAGATACAAAAAACTGTGCATGAAAATAAGTTTCAGTCTTACCAAAGAAAACCGAGTTTAAAATCAAAGTAAAAGGCAGGCCTTCACAAAGGCAATGGGTAAATAAATTATATAGAAGAAAGAGATCTGCGATTGGTAAGGACTCAATCTAATTTTTAACAAAAGTTAAAATCTAAGTACAAACGATAATGTGAGGGCTATAAACTTAAAACTAAGGTATGGCCTTAAGGTATGGTTACAAAAAATACAAGTACCTGAGGAAGATAAACCTGGGGACCTGGGTGGTAGCCCTATCACATAGAAATAATTGATTTATATAAGATTTTCAGGTATGCCCTGTTACGTACAAAATAGGATAACTACCCTGATAATATGGCTAGATAATTTGGATGATCTTAAAATAAGATCAGAGCCAGGTAAGATGAAAGATCCCACATGTGATGCAGGTAAACGTTTCTGAGAATCAACATTCGAGACCGGAAAGATTGACTCAATATCATTTTAGATTATTGTTGCCCGAAAACACATACAATTAAGTTGAAATAACTAAAAAACTTGATAAATAAAAAACTTCATCACTCACTGCGCACTTTGCGACCGGGTAGCCAAGCACAAAAAAAGTAAGAAGTATCATAGTAATTAGTATTTGAAAAATTTGTCTTATTATTACCTTTCAAAAAAATTTTATATTTATGTCATTGTTTTAATATGAGTCATAATTAAGTATTTTGATATTACTGATAAAATATTTTGTTATAATAATGTAACCTATTCAATTTTGATATTACTAATTTATTTCTCTACTCCCAGTTAAATAAATAGAATATTATAAACATTAAAAATGTATATATAATAGGTAAATAATCTTGGAAATAATATAAATTTATCAAGTTTTGGACTATATATGTAGTCAGTATCAAGGTACATAGTAATGAATAAATTACAAAATCAAACTATTAAATGCTTGGAACGTCCCTCTATGAATTTCTAAACCATAATTGGATACAGGTTTTCAATCTTTTTTAGGAATAAATATATAATAATACACGATACAGCATACATGAAACAGTATGAATATATTTATTGATGACTTATTTATCTACGCAGATACCGATGCGTGAGCAAATTAACAAGGATATATTTTCTAATATTCTAAAAGAAGATCATTGATATTGCACTGATTATCATATGCATATGAAGCATAACTAAATAAGCATTATAATAATTTATTTCACTTCTCGCGTTCAAATATTGATACATATCATCGTTCTCCTGTGCAAATGGAGCGTGGTTTATTCTAAAAAGGGGATTCGGATCATAACAGGAGAAATGTTTTTTGGTCCCGAGAGGATTGAAGAACCTTTTTGACCTTCACGTCCATTAGATTTGATGGGATATTTCACAATAAGCATAATCTACAAGAGTGTAGATATGAAAAGCATATGAATACATATGTATATGAAGTTAAAGGGGTAACTCGGTGTAAAAGGGGTTTGACCTGTTTAATTATTCCATTTCTGTAAGGTCTGTTATAGTACAAGGGTGAGGAATATTTTGGTAGTTAGCAACCCTTCCTCTTGTTTTAATAGGTATTACCTACTCTTTCGTACATTAGAGGGCTACAGTTTCTATATGTAGTCCAATATACTGTTTCGCATACTGTTTCAACCCAAGGTCTATAGATGAAATCCAACGTAACCTATGCATAATTCACTAACTTCATCAAACTTAACTTTGTACGTACTTCGACTCATTCTTCCCCTTTTATCTCCTGTATTTGGTACCTATACTTTTATCTTCCTATTTTTAATTATAATTAAGAAAATTTCACTTAAAAATTCATAGTGCTTTTATAATCTAAAAACAGATTATGATTTATAGGGGTTTTAATGAGAATTTATACGTAGGAAAAACTGGATTGTTTGAGATGTATGAAGATAAATCAAGATGTACTTAAAGGCAGATCAACTCTCCATAGGTTGGTTAATACCAGATCACCCATCCCATTCAACCTTAACTTAGTCTGTTTATATCAAGATGATAGACACACCAGATTTTTTTAGTTATCATATTAGGTTCATGCTGGAATTAAACAATGTGATTCAGATGCAACTTGAAATATTTAAGTACCATTGACTGTTTAGAGGGACTTGTGTGTTGTTGATTGTACTTGGTATGTTATTACAGGGCTTAAATAAGTAAAGTTTCAACTTCAAGTATAAAATATCTGGATTAATCCAATTTTTTGTCCTTTTCTTTCTGCTTTATACGTTTAGTTTATATTTTAGTAACTTATAATAGGTAAGCTGGACATGTTTATAAAATCTTAATTGAAAAATAATCTTTCTGCAATTTCCACCAAATCTAATATTTCTTACCGATATGATATCCTGAGAGTTTTTTAAACAGTCTTCTCCTAATTGCAGTTTTTACGCAATTTCACTTTTATAATTTAACATTAAAAGTCTTTGTGTTAATAAATAAAATTATGATAAATGTAAGTAGCGAAATTTCAATCGGCGATTCATTTGTATCACCATTTGCAGGATTGGAGACATGGCGGGAGTCGAACTAGGATGAAGTTGAATTAATTATCACCTCTGATTAATGTAACAGTTAGAGAATGAATCATACACTATGTCACTAAACATCCATGGTAGAATAACTTAGCTAGGAGCATTTGAGGTGAGAATAATTCTACACGTGGAAAAGTTAAGCCTATACTTTTGTTTAATGTGAAATTTCAAACTTTTAGACGTCAGTTATCGTTAGGATGGAGTCAGAGGTAAGTTTGCCACTTGGATTTTCTCCTATCACTTTACCTGCTTTTCTCTAGTAGATTGGACTTTACCTAGATAAGTGGTAAAGGTTTTCGAAATTCTATACCTATACAAGGACAGACAGCACTCTATGTTACTCTCACTTTAAAAGAGTTAGGATTCAATTTGGAAGGTAGACGGGGGTTGAGTGAGGTAAAAGCTGAGTGCTAGAGGGAGATCTGATTGACGCCCGATTTCTCCGCTGAATAATGCAGCTCGGAGCCACTGATAGATACTCCCGTGCCAATCACTCTATCCCCCAAAATACTGGGGGGCAGGGGGAATAACGGTGATTTTTATCATCCCCTCTTTTCGCTCAATACTCCAAACTTTATTTTTCTCTTTTTATTGTCTGAAATGCTACTGCGATGCCGTTAAAAAATATCTAACTTTTAACTTTATTTACAATGCAAAGGAAAATAAGAATTTTATATTAGTTAAACGGAGGGTTGAAGTTTTTTTAAGATTTTACAAAAGTAAATTCTGTAAAAGTACGATTTAATCGGACTTTTGTTTTCCGAGTCGTCTTACCTACGTAAGACGACTCGGAACACGACTAGAGACGACTTGAAGATAAATGGCGATGTAAAAGTATGGGACCATATTTTCAGCAAGTGTATGCCATGTATTGAATTTTAATACTATTGACATTTTTCATTTAATGTGAGTACTAAGTTTATTCAAAATTATCATAACAATGGCACCAAGTTTGTTTTGCGCACTATTCAGACCAGAAAAAGGCTATCGTTTTTAAAGTGATATTTATTTAATAAAGAGTAAAAGGTAAGTTCCAAACGTGATATGAAGACACTAGGCTCCTAAACATTGATTCTTTTATATGTTTATATTCATTAACAGCCATTTATTAATATTTAGTAAAGAAAAAAATGAGATAATTTAATGAAGAAAAGTTCCGTGGTACTCCACTCGATTTTTTTAACTAGTTTATAGTTATCGAACGTTTTTTAGTCACTAAGGATGACCTCTTATGGTTAAAAACGGCTATGTTATATTAAATCTGTCTTGTGGAGAAACTGTATATTCTTTATTATTGAAACTCATACTTAGTGATAGTAATATGGGGGGGGGGGGAATGGTAGTAACTACCAGGCAAGTATGCCACGTTGTTGGACCCTTTTTGCCAGCTCCCTAAGATAGTTTTTTACTCCTTTTAATTTCAAGTGTATATTCCTAGATATTTCATCTAATCAAGACAGAAGAGCCGTGAATTTCTATGGTTCCTCTCATGTTTTTTCAAGCAATCATACATATTTTCACTGACTCTAATAGTCTTGTGAAAATTAGGAACAACACGTGCACTCATTGTAAAACTAAACCTCTACACACTTCAAACTACAAGGCAGAAACAGTATAGTATTATATATGAATCTACTATGAGGGTCCTAAATTTTACCTATACCCAGTTTCATTTAGAACAAGGAATTTTGAACAAGTACCTGACAACGTACAGGCTCGAGTCCACCGGCACCGTCTTTACGTCCCTTCTTCTGAAGGACGTAGTACGCAGAATTTTTATCCTCTCATAAAAATCCCATAGACCCGTGCAGGGATTGAACCCATGACTAAATAAACTCGGAAGTTTAAAGTCCATTCATTCCGTGTGTTGGTCGCGTACCTTAACCACTACACCACAAGTGACTCCTAAACTGATACTTAGTAACTACTATTAAAACACAGATTACTGATATTTAGCAAAAAGACAAAGACTATTACTAAGAACTATTAACCCATATTATTTCTAACATTTCCCTCTTTTACTCAAACCGTCTACCTATCTAAACCGTTGACTACTTTTCGTGTTATTAAGATATAGTGCAGTTAAAATACTGACAGATAGATTGAGAACAAAAATCTACAATACATTTTTTTTGGATAAAGAAAAATAAAATAAAGAATTCATGATATGTGAACAATGATGTATGCCTGGAGGGTAAGAAAACTGTATCCGTGGCTCGAACCAGCAACCATGCAGAACCTATGCGTCAAAATTTCCTACTACACTATACGCTCATAAATATATTTATTTTTTTTTATTCTTCAAACTCATAAATCTCAAATAAAACACAACTCGATAACTGGTATTCTTTTTTAACGGAATAGAAGGTTTTATTTATACATCAAGTTTATTTCTCGTTGTGGAGACGGCATACTTTTAGTTTTGTCAAATGAAATATGAATATTTCCTTTGTCCATGTTTAAATGGTTGTCATTTGAACAAAAAACTGAAACTTATGAGTTTCAGTTTTTTTGTGAAATAGTTTTACCCAGTATACTACAGTTATTAACTTAACAAGGGAGAAAAAAAGAGTTGTTGCTGCCTCGGCAATCAAATTAGTTCCTGAGGCCAAAGATTATGAGATTTACTTATCTTATTTGTACCTTTTTCTAATCACGTTTATCTATTTTTGAGCATTGCTAATTGTTACATTCACCTCTTTATAAGCAATGTTAATCATATTGATTAACATTGCTTTAATGCTCTTTTTGACCATTGAAAATCAAATCTTTAATCGCTGCTAATCCCATGATGTCCCTTCTTGAGAATTTTAACATGGATATAATATCACTAGATAATAACTAACTCCCGCAGACCTTTTAAAGAGAATTATCAATTAAAGATTTAAGTCACAATGGGCCCTAGGTTTTTTTTCATTTTGAACAATAAATATAAACCATACTGACTCTAGTAATATTAATAAAGATATCAATTCTCTATTAATTTATTGTATTAATAAATAAATAAATAAAATAAAATCATAAAGATGTAGGTCTTTTGGTGGTGACCGCGTCAATGAAGATGACAAATCTGACGATTCGCTTTTACTGTGAAATGTATGTCTCTCTATAATGTAGGATATTTCAGATTAACACTTTATGTTCTACAAAACTAAACATAGAGTTGAGCTGAATACTATGAATAAGGCAGCGCAGGAGGAGTAAATCATTAAAACGCATCCATCTCTTCACAAAATATAATTAAATAGACAACCGGCTTTTAACCAACAAAGGTCATCTTCAGGCCTAAATAAAACAAACTATAAATAGGACATAGCTACTGAAAAGGAAAAGTTAAAAAGTCACATAGTGTCATTTGCAGCGCTTGCAAGCGCTGCTACGCTTGAAAGCGTCCTTATCAGTATAGAACCTGCCCCTTTTGCATTTAGAGTTAAATTTTGACTCTCTGTTTTTTGGTTCCTCATAATCTCATATTTTATTAAATAGATGCTACGGCAGTATTGATTTTAAACCACTTAGATCTGACGGTCACTAGGTAAAATAATGACATCTTTTCGTTTGAAATATTTAGGAAACCTAGCGCTACCACGTTATTCATGCTACGTCATAACATCCCTGGACCCACTAAATGGCTGCGTTTAATTCAATGGTTCAGCGTCTTCTTACTTATCCGGTTGAGCCTGCAGCTTGTAATAAAGAATAACATATTGTTAAATTAATAGCCGTGAATAATGGTTATAAGGAAAACATTATTTATAAGCTTATAAGTAAAGAGAATTGGAAAATTGTTTTAAATATTATGAGCACTTTAGAGCCTTAATCAGGAGGGAATATGGTGACATTTCTTTAAAAATGGCTAACGTCTTACGAAAGAATGGTTTCTTTGTCGGTTTCAGCACCACATCTTCGACCTTAAATTCCCAGATAAGTTAAGTAAATGAACCCGTGATGATTGAGAATAAAAGTAGTGTATATTTAATACTATGAGGTGAGTGGTCAGCCAATTATACTGGTTAAACTGGTAGAAACCTAAGGGCAAGGGTCAAAGAGCACTTGCACGATTACTTCAGCAGTTTTTACCAGCATGTAAACCAGGGAGGTCATATTAATGCAAACCATATTCTAAACATAGAGTTGAATATGTTTTTTCTACCTAAAGGTAGAAAAATATGAGGCCATGAGGAACTAAATAGCCGAATTTCCAAAGGAAATTCGCTAAAAACTGAGAGTCAAAATATGAGTCTAAATGCAAGAGGGGCAGGTTCTATACTGATAAGGACGCTTGCAAGCGCTGCTGCCCCTCCGCGGACTGATAAAATAAATCTCTCTTCAGTCCCAATCATAACTATAACAACGATCATAGGGCTAGTTGATTCTTTTCTCTCCAGTCAGTCTATTTTTTTCATTAATGTTTATTTTATCAGTTAATTATTTATTTTTTTATGTTTAATCTATGTGACATTTTAATTTTTCCTTCTTTTAGTTCTGCTAAGTCCAATTTATTGATTGTTTTATTTAGGCCTGAAGATGACCTTTGTAGGTTGAAACCTAGTTTGCTATTTAAATATATTTTGCGGAGAGACTGCCGCTTTTGGATATAGTTGAGCTGAACATTTAGTTTAGTTTTGTCAAGCGGTGTGAGCTCATATTTAAGATGTCCTACATTCCAGAAGATGCCAACAATAGTTGAGGTGAAGCGTCGGATTCATCTTCTACATTGACATGGTCGCCACAGGGAGACCTTAATCTTCATGACATTATTCATGGAAGCCTACTTAGTTTATTATCTTTGATTATATTCTTGGCGTTGAAGTAAAGGACGTTGTTGCTTAACGAAGCAAGATATACCTATAGTTATGTTGAAAAGTAGGAGCACGTTCTCTTTCTCTGCCAAGGGTCAATGCCGGTCTGTGCTCTTGGGTTTCATATTCATGTTTAGCTACAAAATTACCATCTATTCTGATGGTAATATTATTAGCTAAACACCGGTACGGATTTGTAAGCTTAGTGGTGTATAAATAAATATTTTAAAAAAATATGAATGAAATATCAAATATAGAGATGCGTTGTATATTTCAAAATATTTACACACTAAAGCTAAGTTGAATTAGGAAGCCATTTAATAATTTATATTTGGCAATTAGAAGGAAGGAAATCGGCTAGAAACCCACCATAGTGGTTTCGGTCTATTCCGGAAAAATATACAAAACTATGTTAGGATCTTAGGGATGGAATAACAAAGGTAGTAGCTCTTAGAGATAAGGGTAAGTATGATTTATAAGCAAGGTTTAGGGTCAGTGTGGTCAACTTTAGCGCTATTTATCCTTCACATTCTTGCAGGTAAATCAAGTAACCAAGATGTATACCATGTTTCTTGGGAGCACATGATTTATTTGACTAATTTTAGTCTTTCCTAGAATACTTAATTTATGAAATGTCTATTTATGCAATGGTACTGTGAAAGGCTTCGAGGAAGGGTTACAATTCTAGTTCAAAAATTATTTATTAATTATATTTCACTTTTACCTAATTAAATTTTAGGAGTGTTCTGCTACTAAAAGATAAAAACAACTCGTTCATAAGTGCGAAAGTTGTATTATCGATTCTAATTGGTGTTTAATTTTAAATTGATCTTGGATCATATAGTTTAGTTATATTATTATTTTTTTGCTTCATAATGTTTACCTATTGTCCTTGTGACGTTACACAAGTCTGGTTCTTCGAATCAGACCAAGTTTTAAGCATCGGTTCACAACTTAGCCCCAATATGGCAGAGCTATTTTTAGAATATTTTGAGAGGGAAAACATCATGATCCCTCAAAAGAATCCTTTTGCTAAGTACTTACTATTTTATAGAAGGTATGTGGATGATGTTTGATAGGAACTGACAAGGAGCTTGATCTATTTTCATTTTTTTAAATGTCTTGGATCCAGATGTTAAATTCACAATGAAAAATGAAAATCAGGATAAAATTTATTTCCTACATTTGACAATAAAAATAGTGGAGGGCCATTTTTCTTATAGGATTTTCTGTTTTGTAGGAAACCTACTCATACTCATAGATATGGTTATCCCAAAATCATCAAATCATCCTTAGCGCCACATTTCACAACTGGCCGCATTTCAATCTATGTGTTGGAGGGCTGCCAGTGTACCCATGAAGGATGAAGATTTTTAACATGCTTTTTTTAATTCTTAACAACTTGTTTAATGTTATTTAACAAGTAGCGGAGAGTAATGAATATTTCAAAAATATGGTAGACAACATGATGAAGAACATTATCAAAAAGATTGATGAGCAAAGATAAGACGAGAAAAACTGGAAAGAAAAAAGGTTCTGTACTTAGGAAGTAAAGAACGTAAAGCATTATTGGAATTAGAGAAAATAGATGTAAAACCAGTCTTGTTAACTGGCAACACCATAGCTTAAAATTTGATGTATGCTAAAAGAAAAAAATCAAAGAAAGAAAACTCAAGCGGACTTTATCGTTTCAAGAGCTCGGAAGAAGGTTGTAACGCAGAATAGATAGATCGGGTAGAGTAGTCAAGCAAAGGTGGGCCGAACACTTTAGAGTTGTAGAACGAGCTAAAAAGGTAGAGGTAGAAGAAACAGAACTGAAAAAAGACATAGAGAATGTCAAAACTCTGATAAAACCCAAGGTGGCAGAACTAGAATGATGTTAGAAGAAATGAGAAAAGTCATTGAAAATTCCTTATAAAATATAATCAAAGTTATGATTTTGCCAAACATGTACTTAATGAGAAACATCAGTTTGGAAAACTGAATGTGATATTATTACTAGAGGGGCCCTATAGGTTAAATTTTGATACATCGAAAAAGTAACCTGACAACTTTCGCTAAAAATATAATCAAATAATCAGTACAAAATTACAATCAATAACTTATTAGTAGAACGTTAAAAATAAAAACACAATCAATGTGCAGGATGCCGAAATTAACTGATTTATTATAACCTTAACCCACTTTTGAAGGAGTTTTCATTGAGGTTACACATAAAATGGTGTTTCAGGCCTCCTAATGTATTGAGATAGGTTATGGCCCCTGTAGTAAAGAGGAGTCATAACCTATCAAAAGGAACGTCAAAGCGGTATTACTAAGCCTGTGCGATATAAGGTACTTGTAGCTGATACCTAAACCTGAATAAAGCTGGGTTTAGGCAATACTTGGGACTCAATGTAGCTTATATAAAATATATATGTTTCTGCCTTATAGTTTTAAAAGTAGGAAAGTTTAGTCTCGTAGTGGGGCACGTGTTGTTTCCATTTAAAGCTATTGAAACTTATAGAAAAGTCACTGTTCCTTTGTGGATTAGACGAAAAATGCCTGTACTAGGACTGATATGCTATCTAAGGGAGTTAGCTGGAAGGCCCAACAACTTGGCCAACTTGCTAGGTGATCTATCACCTCTCCCTAATGGCTATCACTAATACCCTTAAAACAAGCTACTTACAAGGTTTTAACAAGTATTACCTATACTTGAGTAAAACATAGAGATCCTAAGTTGGTTATGAGCACTGAGATTCAAGGAGAAGTCCCTAGTCCAGTTAAAATCTGTTTTCATTGTTAAAATAAGAAGTCGTAAAGTAACTAAACTGTTGAGTCTATAAATGGTTTAGAAGCAGAGGATAGAAAACTATTGCTTCTTGAAAATTGAATGCAATAAAGATTTTTTACCCAGCCAATTATAGAAAATAAAAAAAAAATCTTGTCCCTGAGTAACTTCAACGTCCTATTTATATTTAATCACCCTTTGTCTTCTTCCTCTTCTTATCTCATTAAATATTTAACTGGTGTTTTTATTGTCTTTAGCTTTTTTTGTCAATCATTTGTTTTTTCAGGTTTAAAAATTTTGAACAGCATTCATTGGAACAAAAGTCATAAAAAGCTTCAATTAGATAAAAAAAAAAGTGGACTGATCTCGAGGGAGTGAAGGTACTTTGAGGGTTTTAATCCAATCTTTTTTCGTTTTCTGTTTTTTTTAATAAAAGAAAAAAATCTGTCTAATCACTTTGCTTTTTTCGTCGGTAGGAAGATAATTGGTAAGCTTGGTCGGAAGAAAAGTTTGATATTTTCCAGTGTGAATTTTTAATGTTAAGGGGAGGTCTAAGGTTTTTCTTGGTAAGGTGGAGAGTCAAGGTTTCTCAAGCAAGGGGATTAAGCAAGATAATTAGCAAGCTAAAGCCTGCAGGGAAAGGATTACGGACCTAGGGATTAGTGACAAAACAAGTCTAAAGCTCTCCTGTCTCTACAAAGCTTTCGATATCTTCCTTCTTATCTCACAAAATATTAATAAACAAAACCTTGTGCCACTAAACTACTTCAAAAAGGGAATTACGCTCAGCCTAAATCTCTTGAGGTATTATCCCAACTTACCTACCCAAGTTTTGCTCTTATTTTTGTGGTTTTTCTCAAGTAGTTCTTATAAATTTTGTATGGATTATATTTAGCGTGTTATAAGGGGTTTTTTTCTTTTGATGCTTAACCTGGCAATGTTTATAATTTCTGTGAAAGCTTTACCTGAATTATTAAAAAAAAAAACAGTTACTCCATTCTTTTTTGCTCGGATCTGCTAACCTTGCGAGATCTGCTTTCCTTTTTAGTCATCCTACTCTGAGTCCAGATAACGAAAGAATTTTTTCGTTTTCTCTCATGAACAGAACAGTGGTAGAGTTTTCCTACGTTCCTGTAATCTTTGCTCTAAAGAGCCAAATGTGAAAACATTGAGCCGAAGAGTCAAGGAGAGTTATTATTTGCAATGAGTAATAGACTGGTTTGTAATGTTGGGAGACTTAATTTACTCCGCCAGTAGTGGAGGTCCCTATCATTTGCTTCTCCTGGAGTTGAGGCACCTATTATTTGCTTCTCCTGGAGTTGAGGCACCTATCATTTGCTTCTCCTGGAGTGGAGCCACCTATCATTTGCTCCTCCTGGAGTTGGGCACCTATCATTTGCTTCACCTGGAGAGGAGGACCCTCATTTGCTTCTCCTGGAGTTGAGGCACCTATCATTTGCTTCTCCTGGAGAGGAGGCACCTATCATTTGCTCCTCCTGGAGTTGAGGCACCTATCATTTGCTTCTCCGGGAGTTGAGGCACCTATCATTTGCTTCTCCTGGAGAGGAGGCACCTATCATTTGCTCCTCCTGGAGTTGAGGCACCTATCATTTGCTTCACCTGGAGAGGAGGCACCCATCATTTGCTTCTCCTGGAGTTAAGGCACCTATCATTTGCTCCTCCTGGAGTTGAGGCACCTATCATTTGCTTCTCCTGGAGAGGAGGCACCTATCATTTGCTCCTCCTGGAGAGGAGGCACCTATCTGATAATATCTGATTACCTTCCGCCTGCTAAACTTAATCTTTCATTTTAAGAAATTTTTAAAAATAATTGACTAATTATCATCTTCGACTATTTTTTATCTTTACAGTTCTTGCTGAAAATTGTATATTATCTTATTTTCTAATTTAAAAGGAGAATTGTCTTATTACAAAGAGTATTTATTATATAGCGGATTTGACGAACTCACTGACCCGACTTAACATACTTACATGCCCGACTTGACTTACTTCCTCGTCCAACACGACGTACCTAATCGCTCAACTTGATCCTATTACTTACTACTTCCACTACTAGTCAAAGTGAAGAACACTTATCTTGATTTTTTTTTAAATTTAAAAATTTTGAGTTGATAAGTTATGTTTTGGGCGCTTGACAGACAAAAAATGAAATATAGATTTTATATTTATATTATATTTATTTATTTATATTTATGTTATATTTATATCTTATCATATATGAACAAGTACTCTGCAGATTTTAATAACTTCAAAATGCTCTGTGTGATGAAGAGCGAAATATTGTTTTTTTGAGGTAGTACGTAATTGAGCACTTTATTGGACCGTTTTTAGGATGAGAAGCCAATAATTATTGTTATAGGAGGTTATTTAGTACTTTTCACCTCCAAGGACAATAATGAATGTAAAAAACTCCTAGGACGTAAAAGTAATTCATATATTGCCGTCATTACTGTAATGTAGCGTGTTCAAAAAACAATCTGTGTAAAACCTTAATGAGGTTTCTTTAAAAACGTTCATTTTGTTTCTGTTTTTGTTCGTAGACTATTTTTTTTCGTTTTTAAAAGGTGTTCTAATTGTCAATTTTTGTGTGTTTATTTGTAAAGCTTTTACATTTTTGAGTAAAAGTGTGGAGCTATGGATGAATTCAATGACGACGATAATATGGAGTTAATTGGACGTTTGTTTTTTTTTTCAATTAAGTATATAGCGCAGTTTATTTAATGAGTGCTACCTCAAAAAAAATAGTGTATGCCATCCGGCTGAGAATGCCTTTATGTCTTGGCAATTTTTCCCGACTCGCTTCGCTCGTCGGTAAATCTAATTGCCGTGACATAAAGACACACTTCTCAGCCTTATGGCATAAATAACTATTAAATGTAAGATCTAGATTTTCATTTTGGTCTCTTAAACACCCAAACACATAAAAGTACTTATGATGGAGACTAATACAACTGAAGATGTACTTTAAGTTGATATTTTTTAAACCGAAGCTTGGTCTTCTGCTTTCAATTTTAAATTTTATGTCACGACATGATGTTAGGTAAATTGACAGTGTTTCAAAATACAAGGTATCTATTCTTGAGGAAGTTATTATTTCAATAATATAGCATTTTATGATGTTCATACGCGAAATTTTATTGAGAAAATGACGCTTCCAAGATATTGTTTGCTGATAGCTGATACTATAAGTTAATGCACGAGCTGTCAAGTGAACCTTGGCAGATGTAAAGTGACCTTAATAATAAGCTTTTTTCAATGATCCATGGTTCTATCTTAGATCAGTGAGACAATTATAAGTTTTAAGTCGTCACAAACAATTCAAAATTCGATATATTCGATGTATTTTTTAAGTAGCGACCAATATCAAAATTAAATTTTATTTTGTCACAAACCTCCAAGATGTAGATTTCTGACCAGATGTACATAGTTCTTCTCATAATCGGTCAAATTTTCGTTTTCCAACATTTTTCATGCAGCAACACAGCGTTTTCAACAGCAACACGACCAAAAAAAGTATTCCGAGGAACACAACTAGACTTTCAGTCTATTTTTTATTTAAATTATACTACGAAATTTTACTTTTTACTTACTTTTCCCTTTTTTCACTTTTTTAATTTTTATTTTTTTGAGCACAATTGTGAACAGCCCGTCTTCTTTGTTTTGTTTTTATAAATATATAATGTAGATCCCTCCTCCTCCTCCGAACAGGTTCTTCCTATGCAGGTTTACTATAGTTTACTATTTACTATATATATATATATATATATATATATATATATATTATTATATATATATATATATATATATGTATGTATGTATATATATATTTATTGTCATATAAGTCCATAACACGAATAATCATAATGATACTTAAGTATCGGATTATCGAGGTGAACACATTACGGTAGAAGGTAAGAAATAGTCAAAAGGCGCTTTAAGTATCAAATACCCTTTGTCATTTAATACTTGATATTTTCAAAAATATTAAGTATGTGTTTTGACTGAAAAAATATGTTTTCTGAAGGTAACTGTAAAACTAATACTAAATAATTTTCAATTCTGATCCTTCGTAGCATACAGTGAAGCTTTAATGATTCAAAGGTTAGATAGAGGGAGGAATTTTGGCCCATCCTGTTTGTTCATACAAAAAACAGGACGAGGGGGTCTGTTTTAAAGTTTCCCTTAAATTTTTATCTTATCATAAAGGGATCAAGGACTGAAATATATTTGAGGTCCGTATTAAGACTAGGTGCTTTGTCTTGATCAAGTTAAATGGATTTATTGATTACCTGTTAGTCTACTTTATACAGATATTTACGAGTTTCCTTTAAGACGACTATTACCTCCCTCAAAACTAAGTTCTGGAAGGGAGACGGTGAGTAAGAGTTTCTATCTGTAGACGAGTCGTATTTTGCCGTTGCAATAGTGCGCATCATTATCTATGTCCTACGGGTCACTTAAATGGGCAATGAACACTTTATTGACCAGTGTTTTAATTGTTTAAATCAGAACATAATATGTTCTGATTTGTATATTATACAAGATTGAACCGATCTGAAACGACAAATTGTATTGCAGCCACAACCTTCCGTCTGCTTAACAAATAGGTAACTGTAATTTTCCTCTTTCAGAATTATCTTAGAAAGGAAACAGAAAT
Organism: Microvelia longipes; assembly: GCA_018340805.1. Taxonomy (NCBI): domain Eukaryota; kingdom Metazoa; phylum Arthropoda; class Insecta; order Hemiptera; family Veliidae; genus Microvelia; species Microvelia longipes. Next base: position 50,455,804 of record JACMZG010001908.1, on the reverse strand, counting down.
AAAGAGAAAACGAATTATCTTTATTTACTACTATTTCTTTGTAATGTTCCATCCATTTCTAAAGAATCTGGTGCTGTCTTCATTTCCAAGTTCATTTTGTCTCCGTGAAGCACATCTCTACGTGTTTAGTACACGCGTTAAATAATGTTAGATTGTCCTGATGAATGATTAATGTTCGAGGAACAAAAGTTTTTATTTCAACTCTTAACTTTTCAACACTATATTTGTGTTTCATATATTTCGGGCTATTGGTTATGAATAAAATTTATCCTGGTGTGGAGACTTTGATTGGAATTGAATTTCGCGCTTGATTGGCGACCAGGGAGTCGATGAGAGAAGAGAGGGTTCGGTGTTGACCAAGCTTGCTAAATTTCCAGTTGACCGGAGGCGTCTGCCCCTCCAGCCTTTCCCTTTTCCCAACCAGTTTCAAAATCAAACTTGGGAATTATTGACGAGGCCCCCGAGGCGCCATTATAGGTAATTATGAAACCCGGTGGGGAGGTTTCGTTCTCGTTTACTTGACAATAACCTCTAACAACAGAGACGAAAAGAGAAAGAGAGCCGCCCTGTTTCATTTATGAACGGACACAAATTAATTTCTATCGGTGCAGTTGCCGATGAGCGGAGTGGAAAGAGTTCCGTTAACAAGTTCTGACCGATAATTAAATATCTCGTTTGTTCATCAATAAAACACGTTTGGTTAATATTGAAGTTTTTAAAGGTAAATTTGATTGGTAAAAGCAATTTAGTCAAAGTCTAGAGCTGAGTTTGTTTAAGATTTACTTTTCTCTTTCTAATTGGATATCCAATAAAACTGTAACCCTACTAGCTACTAATATCACAAATCTACCCAACCTTTTATTTAAATTATTAAGTTAAACTTCCTAAGTTCTATTTTAATAGATTATAATTTAAGTTATAACATAACATATCCCTGTAGCCATTAAATTTGCAAACTATTTCGTTGCTATAAGTTAATTAATTAAATATTCAGTGGATCTGAAGGAACCATTATCGAGAGTAGAATGGATTTAGAGATATATATATATATATATATATATATATATATATATATTTATATATATATATATATTATATATATATATATATATATATATATATATATATATATATATATGTGTGTGTGTGTGTGTAAAAAAATTTTGTGGAATAACCAAAAACCTAAAAATTGTTGAATAGGGTGTCTATGTCTCTTTTAAATGTTTTTGGGACACTGAAATGATATGACCACTGTAAGTAACCAGAAAGTTGATAAAATTATGCAAATAACTGGAAAAATCGGGTACGGGGTACCTCGGAACTTTTTCTCATCCCCTGTACTTTAGCGTCGCTACGCTTATCCTCCTTATTTCAGATTCGCTACGTCCATCCTCCCATCCCATTAATCAGGTTGGTCAGTTATAAAATAATTTAAACTTTGACCATATAAAATTTCGAATAAGAAAATAATTTGAACAAGAAGTAGAACTATAATTTAGAGTGAAAATTCCAACTACCATCAGTTATGATAAATTACTGAAAATATAAAAATTAAAAATAATTAAGAAATTAATTTAAAATAAAAAAACACAGCTCTTCCAAAACAACCTTTTCTTCTTTGTCCTTTTTATCTTCTGTTAAGAAAAATATATTTTTATTTCCAACATTCGAAACTAGAGTGCGCTGTGTTAGCGGCTTTTGCGGCCGTAGCGTTCCTATTGTGGAACCATCTTTTTTCGAATTCCAATTACCGCTACGCATGCAACGGACGGACGAATCGCTAATGCAGTATTGTAAATGCACCTTTTAGGCTATAATAAATCAATTGTTTTCAGTTTCTAGCAAATTTTTTGTGTTTTGATTTGTATTTTATATGTTCATGTATATATGTAAATGTAATTTTGTTCATTTAATTTAATTATTTGTAAAGTCGACTATGGTTAGGTTACTTTTAGAATAGGATCCCTCTAGTAATAATATATCTATGAATTTTGTAGTAAACTGTGAAATAAACAACTTATAATATAATTTTGATTACGATTCATTAATTATAATTATTTTTAGTATTATTTATGTAAATTGGCGTATACTGAAAACAATACTGTATTATTCTTATTACGAAAATAAACACGCAACTAAAATCACAAATAAATTATATCTATTAGATAGATGTAAATTAACGTATAGAATATTTTTGAACAATCTAAAATTCAATTTTATTTATATTTCTACGCGTTTTTTTCGTGTTTTCTAAGTTTCTCGAAGGGAATTTAGGCATTTATAATGCAAGGTTAATATGTTTTCTATATTTATTGCTCATCAATAAAATAGATTTTTATTTAGGTAACCTCATTTAAAACTTTTAGACAAATTTTTATGACGTATTTAAATTTTATGAGACATATTTAATGAATGATACTTTATTTAGGGGGAATAATAAAATAAAATAAAATGACCGTTTTTGGGCCTTTCGGCACATCAGGGTATTCACCCCGCGGAAACAACCTCAGGTGGGTTGCATCCACTAATCTCTTAGTGTTAATTAAAGTTGGCGAAATCGTTTTAATACAAATAATCTTCATATAAACTAAGAGCCTAGCCCGGGCTGCGAACCCCGGACCTTCGGAGCCGAAATCGAGTGATTATACAATCACGGCCAGGGTAGGATAGGTAGATTAGTAGGATAGCTCATACAAAACACTAATTTTGCCGTTTAACTTTGTTAACTTTTAGGTTAACTTTCGCTAAAATTTCTCTATGTATGTTCTCTTCGGAACCGACCAATGAAGTGCTCGAAATTTTCTGTTGGATACACACACACACACCAAAACACACACAACACACACACACAACACACACACACACACACCACATATATATATAATATTATATATATATATATATTTGAATCATACATCTTTCTGAGTCAAACTCTATAAATTACCCTCCTTTTGTGCCAAAAGTCATCCTTGTGCCAAAATGACATCTTTGTGCCAAAACTATATATAAATCATCCTTTGGTGCCACAAGTGCCAAAATATCATCCTGACACAAAAGGATGGGATTTTAATACTATTTGATTCCTTAAGCCTGCAGATATTAAAAATACCAACACTAAACTCTTATCTGTAATGTTGGTGTAGTATAACTGGCTCAAACACCTTCTCGCCGCCTCAATAAGATTACATAACTTCACTAAGAAATGGCACATTAGGAGGGTAATTTATATAGTAAAAAATGACACTTTAGGATGGCTTTTTATAGTATATTGGCTCATCAGGAAGGCAATTTATAAACTTTAATTATTATATTCATTAATTAATTTGTAAATTCGTAAAATAGGAAATATCTCGTGAACGGTTGATCCTAGACAATTTTTAGCACTTTTCGACCCCCCTCGAATCCCCCATCTGGACTAAGCAAGACGATTCTAATTAATGATAAAAAAATTCATTTGATACTACCGAGTTGCAAAGCAATCGCGTAGTCATAAAATGGCACATTAGGATGGCAATTTATATAGTAAAAATGGCACTTTAGGATGACTTTTTATGGTATATTGGCTCATCAGGAAGGCAATTTTAAACTTTAATTATTATATTCATTAATTAATTTGTAAATTCGTAAAATGGCAAATATCGCGTTAACGATTAATTTTAGACAATTTTGAGCATTTTTCGTCCCCTGCTAGATTTTTCCATCTGAACCAAGCATGTCAATTTTAATATTAATAAAAGAAATATTATTTGATACTACCGAGTTGCAAAGCAATCGCGTAGTCATAAAATGGCACATTAGGAGGACAATTTATATAGTAAAATGGCACTTTAGGATGACTTTTTTATGTATATTGGCTCATCAGGAAGGCAATTTAAAACTTTAATTATTATATTCATTAATTAATTTGTAAATTCGTAAAATAGGAAATATCGCGTAAACGATTAATTTTAGACAATTTTGGGCATTTTTCGTCCCCTCCTTGATTTTTCATCTGAACCAAGCATGTCAATTTTAAGTATAATAATGAAATATTATTTGATACTACCGAGTTGCAAAGCAATCGCGTAGTCATAAAATGGCACATTAGAGGGGCAATTTTTATAGTAAAAAATGACACTTTAGGATGACTTTTTATGGTATATTGGCTCATTAGGAAGGCAATTTATAAACTTTAAATTATATTCATTAATTAATTTTTTAATTCGTAAAATGGGAAATATCGCGTAAACGATTAATTTTAGACAATTTTGGGCATTTTTCGTCCCCTCCTCGATTTTCCATCTGAACCAAGCATGTCAATTTAAATATTAATAAAGAAATATTATTTGATACTACCGAGTTGCAAAGCAATCGCGTAGTCATAAAATGGCACATTAGGAGGCAATTTATATAGTAAAAAATGACACTTTAGGATGACTTTTTATGGTATATTGGCTCATAGGAAGGCACTTTATAAACTTTAATTATTATATTCATTAATTAATTTGTAAATTCGTAAAATGGCAAATATCGTGTAAACGATTTATTTTGGACAATTTTGGCCATTTTTCGTCCCCTCCTTGATTTTCCTACCTGAACTGAGCATGTCAATTTTAAATAATAATAAAGAAATATTATTTGATACTACCGAGTTGCTAAGCAATCACGTAGTCATAAAATGGCACATTAGGAGGACAATTTATTAGCAAAAAATGACACTTTAGGATGACTTTTATATATTGGCTCATTAGGAAGGCAATTTATAAACTTTAATTATTATATTATTAATTATTTTGTAAATTCGTAAAATAGGAAATATCGCGTAAACGATTAATTTTAGACAATTTTGGGCATTTTTCGTCCCCTCCTTGATTTTTCTATCTGAACCAAGCATGTCAATTTTAAATATTAATAATAAAAAATATTATTTGATACTACCGAGTTGCAAAGCAATCGCGTAGTCATAAAATGGCACATTAGGAGGACAATTTATATAGTAAAAAATGACACTTAAGGATGACTTTTTATGGTATATTGGCTCATCAGGAAGGCAATTTATAAACTTGCATTATTACATTCATTAATTAATTTGTAAATTCGTAAAATGGCAAATATCGCGTTAACGATTAATTTTAAACAGTTTTGGGCACTTTTTGTGCCTCCTTATGTATGTGAGAATTCTAAATATTTAATAATAAATATCATTTATTCTACCGAGTTCGTTAAATGAGTGCAAATAATGCTGTTTTGTGTAGTGTATAATGTATGAAATAAATATGCGCATTTTCTTTGAAAAAATAAATAAACACATTGTGACGCTACTGCTCAGGTTATAGTTATTTACACGGCAAGAGGAAGAAGAAAGTTTTGCAGCTCAGGGCCAAGTTTTCACATAAAGCGAACCCACAGGTCCATAGCTCCTGAGGCTTTGCCGAGGGATAACTAAAAATTAACTCCAAGGCCTAGCCGAGGGAGACAATACGAGACAATTGTCGTGTAATAAATTTTACCTACGACTTGGATAAGATGTAAAATTTATTTCTTATTAATTTTTAAAATTTGCTGATGATGATGGAATAAGAAGTTTGAAGGGTTAATAAGGATTGTAGGTAGGTTTTCATTATTGTACACATTCTCTATTTCATTCCTTACATTTGTCTACTTTGATTTTATTCGGCATAGATGACTCTCTATATGGCCACTGCACTTGATTACTATGTATTTTTTAAAGTTGTCACTGATGCAACTGCATTGTCAAGAAGGGTCGCTGACGTTCTACACAGGCAAGGCTCTGTGTATATTTTAGGATCAGGGAGATTTAAATTGATGTTAGAATTATAACGTTCATAGAGACGTAAATATGCATTTTACGTCCCAAGGGGTCCCTAGGGACGTAAACATGAATTTCACGTCTCTAGAGACGTAAATATGTGTTTTACGTCCCTTGGGACGTAAAACACGTTTAGGGGACCAGGTCGCTATATATGAAAACCTAATTTAAAACTCAACTACTTGATCTTAAGATACTAATATAATAAAAGATGAATAAGTTTCTAAAAAGTACATAGAATGTCAAAAATTAACATATTTATTATTTCACAACAATATTAATAAACAATTATTAAATACTTTTTTTAAAAACTCATAATCATAAACCACGTAAAAATTAACAATCATATATTGCCTGTTTCTTAAAAACGAATAAAAATGAACAATTAGCAACTAATTATAATATTAATACTCGTTATAAAGCTCTTCTAGTAATAAGATGTATTGCTTGTCGCTACTTTCAAAAGAAAACAAATCGGATATGGGGTACCTCAGAACATTTGCTCATCACATCGTATTCGCTATGTTAATCCTCCCTGCTTCGGACTTGCTTCGCTCATCCTTATAATGTATAATTCGTACGACTCGCTTCGCTCGTCCGCAGATAGTAAATGCATCCGTTTTATTCTCAGCGGCTGTATGTTGTACAGCAATGACTACGCCCAATGCTTCTTAACTTTTATAATCCAACAAAAATCATGGATCTACATGTCGTATTGAAACGAAACTTTGCGCACTTATTTATTAAGTAAAGGTGTACACTTGTACTATTTTTCAACTCAATGGATTCATTTTCTGAATTTTTAAAAAAACTTGCATACAATAAAAATTAAATTAATTCTGATAATGAGATGAAACTGGGCACATCTATTAGTCTTAGCTACATGCGTGCCAAATTTCAATTGGATCACATAATTTTTTCGCGTTTTTAGATTTTTCAAATTTTTCGCTGTCATTATTGCGGTTTAATGACACCATACAAAAATATTTCCCGTATAGCACAACTACAGCGGTAGATTGATTTTTGAACAAAGTTTTAATTCTCTAGCATAAGTACACTGGGAGCTACGATGATAACAGACACACACAAACACACATACGCGCGCACACACACACCCACATACACATACAGACAGACAACTTTAAGAAAACCACTCAGGCAACACCTTTAAAACACCAGAAACGGATAACTCCGGTTTCGGATTTTTTTGAAAACACAATACTTTTCCTATACACCTACGGTATAAATGAGGAAAACTAATAAAGGAACATTTAATTAAGAACTAAATATTTATTACTTTGTGCATGTAATTAAAGATCTTTAAGTACTTAAGTGTTAAATATTTCTGATAATAAAACTATTACATACTAAATATTTACAATGCACGTATAATTAAAGGTCTTTTAGTAATTAAGTGCTAAATATTGCTCGTGACTACTAAGAGACTGATATAATAATAATTAATATTATTAATATTTTTGAAGGTGTGTTAAACTCCCAAGGGCTATTTTCGTTAGGTTCGGTTCAAAGATCAACTTTGAAATTCAATGGCTACGACTTCTATAAATATCACAAAAACACCATATGGTGTTATTGTAAGTGAACACTATTTTATCATCAAAATATATTTCCCCCTCACGCAAATCGGAAATAGAAGCACTGAATAGGCTTACAAAGCGAATTCGTATTGGTAATTTTACATTTAATTAGATTCACTGCACACAACTAAATAATAGCGTAACTTTATCAAGAATCTCTTGTGTGGATAATTATGAACCACAAACAAAATATTAATAGCAAATTTTTTCGCATGTGATCACTGGTGCTACCGATAACTATTACCAGTAATTTCAGATATATATTAATAAAGAGGGGGCATACCCTATCTCAATGCATTGCTTATTTTATTTTCCTGTTTGTTGATAATGCCAAACGTTTTATTATTATTATTATAATACGACACACGGCTAAAATCAGTTGACAGCGGGTAAATATTGTTGAGGAACCGATAAGATTGGTCTGATTTGAAATTGAGGGCGTGGTTTAACATCCAGGACTAACCTCATTGGCTCTCTCGCATTATTTTCCCACGCTGTCAACTGATTTTAGCCGTGTGTCGTATTATAATAGTATTATTGATTGTTGCAATTTACAAATCCATTTAAATATTTATTACTTCGTCTACACGAGGTGTTGAACACCAGGTTGTTTAAATTCATAAATTATGAATTTAATTACCTTTTCCTTATAATATTTTATCAATATATTTTTTTAGCAGTATTATGCTGCCTGCTGTCGAAACTTAATTAGTAAATTAAATTTACCAATATTAAGTTTAAGACGCGGATTGCCGTAAAAACGCTACTTATGATATTATTTCGCTGTCTCATAAGGGCATTGTATTTTCTATTCTATTGTTCCTTGCCGTTATAATAATAATTATATCCTCTAAGAAAATACTCATCTTTATGTGTCTTTATCTTGACTGGTCTTTTCATGGATAAAAACGACAACAAAAAAAATCAATTTTCACAAATTTTAAGATTTTTTGGTCCCTTAATAAAGTGCTGAAACTTTATATAGGTACTAATGTTCATTGTCTATAATAGTATTCACCTATTTTTTTCAATGTCCTAGGATAAACGGTATGGCTTTAAGAGTGTCTTGAAAATGACAATTTTCACTTTTAGAGGTGTTTTTGAAGCAAAGTTATAAAAAGGCCATATTTAAAATTGACTAAAATGTCCTCTATATACTCTACTTTAAGGATCTCTATTAATATTTGTACATATATTTTCTCAAAAGTCCCTAGATGCATTTATATACGAGTAAAAAAAATGGTTCCAAAAATCTTCCTATTTAGTGACTTAGTATGTAGTTTGAAGCGTTAAAATAACATAATTTGAGTATTGCTTTGTCATATTACTCAGAGGACTCCAAAGACTGCTCTTTTATTATGAGCATCCATAATTGAAAACGGTGAAAAAATTAATAAAAAGAAGCTTATTCTCATTTTAAAGATTACAACTCAGAAATAAAATTAGGGATGACAAAGTTCTTCTCATTGATACCCAAATGCATGGGTTAAATACCAACCCTTATGGGAATATTACACTTGTCTATATTGCTGTAATTTAAAACTGATTTCTGCTTCAATAAAATCTGTTGGATTTGATTTGGAGCATCTATAAGACGTTGCAGCCTTCTGTGTTTGTGGCTCAGAAAGAGAGGAGTGCTGGCTTCGAGAATGTATTAGCTGTCAAAAGTCAGGCTGTTTGACAGTCTGACTCAAATGACTCATCACTTCAGTCATTTGAAGTGATCAAATGACTTGTGTAAGTTTTTTTTCAAAAATTGGTAAATAATACCAATCGAGTTAAAATTCGGTACAAGTGTATAGAATTTCGTAATAAATAATTAAACTAAGTTCTGTTATAATATGCCAAGTATATCTATGGTTTCTGTTGGATCAAAAAAGTTAGGCGGCATCGAATATAGTCAATGCCTGGATGGATGACCGCTGGGAATTAAACGAATGGTTGACATTCTGAGGACGAGCGAAGCGAGCCCGAAGTTGGGAGAATGAGTGTAGCGAATTCGATATTATGATGAAAAGTTACGTGGTATCCCGCACCCGATTTTTTACATACACGTATACAAGTCATTCGATAAAATTTAAAGCAATGTTAAAGCAAAATTGATTTAATTAATTAAAAACTCTCCATTTGAATTACTTTATAAACTCTATCAGCTTGGTTTACACGTGTAAAAATCATGACGTTTCACCACATAATGAATCCCAATAGCATTAATGAAATAAAACATTTTGAAATCAATTTTATATCAGTTTTTAAAATGTTTGTAACCAAAATTTTATTGCAGTAATGCAAAAAAGTTTTGAATGAATAAGAAAGATAAGGAGTATACCGAGAAAAAATGTTAACTATACCAAGTACCTACAGTATTTTATCATTTTTACTTTTTCTCATTTATACCGTACATACGGAAAGTATTGCGTTTGCAAAAAAACCGAAACGGGGATTTTGCCTGAATTATCTGTTTCAGGTGTTTAAAGGCCTCCTACTTTGTTTTCTCAAAGTTGTCTGTCTCTATGTGCGTTTCTTTTAGGATCGCTCCCAGAGTACCGACGCTAGAAAGTTGACACTTAATTAGACGTAGAGTAACAGGCATGTTTTTTAATGATCGTTCGTGTTTTAAAAGTCATTTAGAGGCTTCGCATGATTTTTTTTAGTAAATACCTAAGGTAGTAAAGTCAAAAAGTGATACCATTGTAAATAACGTAATATATCGCAAAATATCAATTATTAACTTATTACCTGGATTTACGACACTTTGTCGTATTAATAACTATCTACATAATTTACATAATATAAGTTACTGTTAATTCACTTACCTTACTATTAGGGAGTTTACCCTGAAATTCTTTTAACACAATCAAATTTTTTATGGTCTGTTTGTGGTGGGCTACGATTCAAAGAGGAAATTCTGTTGGTCCGGTGTGAATAATTCAGCCATTATTATACCAAAAAAATTTTACACTAACAAAAATGAATTTGATGACAAAATACGAAAAACAAAATTGTGTAAATGATTTTGAAAACAGTGTTGCACTGATTAACAGGTCTTCATTTAGACACCTTTGGATTGCTGTCCACGTTCAAACTTGAAACGCTTGATACTGCTTTATTTTGAAAGCTGTTACAATAATTGAACATTGTTTGTATTAACTCTACTGTTTACTGAAAACATATGTAAATAAAGTTTCTAATATTTAACATTCGCCAAAGGAAGCCGCATTGTTGTTTATGACAAAGGTGTCGTAAATCCAGGTAATAAGTTAATAACATTGATATTTTGCGATATATTACGTTACTTACAATGGAATCACTTTTTGATAACTACCTTAGGTTCTACTAAAAAAATCATGCGAAGCCTCTAAAAGACTTTTAAAACACACTAGGAAAAAGTTAGGAAACGTCTTTGAATAAGTTTAAAAATTACTCTATAGTTTTAGTTGCTATCCATAAATAATATTTAATGTTGTTATTTACCCGCAATAATAACAGCAAAAACTTTCAAAAATCAGAAAACGCGGGAACATATTGCTATTAATTTGAGATGTGGCACTCATTTAGTCATATACATGACTAATCTATGTGCCAAGTTTCACCTCATAACCAGCATTAGTTTTTTTCTCGAAAGACTGTTTATGTTTTTAAGTAATTGAAAAAAAAATCGAAAAATAATCTAATTCAGTTGAAATTTGGTACAAATGTATCTCTTAACGTAATAAACAATTATACTAAGTTTTTTTTAATACAACAAGTATATTCATTAATTTTGTTGAATCATAAAAGTTAAGCAGTATCGAGTGTGGTCTGTGCCTGGGTGACCGATGGGAATGAAACGGATGCATTTACTATTTGAGGACAAGCGAAGCGAGTGTATATACGTGTTGCAGTATAAATTTGGTATTTTTATATTCTGAGGACGAGCGAAGCGAGTCCTACGTATAGAGGATGAGCGTAGCGAATCCGATGTCATAAGGAAATGTTCTGAGATACCCAATACCTGATTTTTTAATTTTAATGGAAATAAGTCATTTTAAAATAGTGCATATTACTCCACTTTATTCTGAGTTATATAATTTTTTAACTAAGAGCTCATGTTAATCAACAAAAATCATGGTAAATTGTATATCATATTGAAGAGCTCTTAAATTCATAGCTTAGCAATGAAAATAAACCCTTCATTATTTTATGCTGTTATAAGAAATAAGTTCAAAATGGAAATATTACAAAGAAAGGTTCCAGGTAATACAGTTATAAGCATGGAAGCTACATTGGTTTAAAAACAACTCTACAAAAAGATAAAGACATAGTTTTTAGAAAGGAAGTCGGCTTGTTTATGTATCAGGTTCTGAGAGTAGCGTTAAACTCGTTACAGACCTTCCTCGTACAGACAATTGATCAGGTACGGGGTATTTCCATACAAATCTTCAACACCTCCGACTCGCTTCGCTCGTCTTCAAATTTATGATATTTACCCAAAGCTGCAGGAGTTATTACTTTGGCTCACTACGTTAGTTTATCAACAATAAAGTGTTGATAATAATTATAAACAATTTTTTTAATTTGAACAAATTCAGCAGATTTATTTGAAAACATATTGTTTTTTTTTTTGCTTTTTTTACCATTTAACAATTGTTACAACTTTAGTTAAAGTTATTCGATTTTGATGAAAAATCTCGTTTAATAGGACAATTTTTTAGCTGTAAAAATTGTTCTTTCATTGTAATAAAACTGATATTTGTGCGATTATCTAAACTTTTGAGCATGCGCAATTCTATGGAAGGCTTCACCCTGGATAGGCAGACTATGGTTTTACTTTTCTCATGTATACCCCGTAGGTATATAGGAAAAGTATTGTGTTTGCAAAATATCCGAAACCTAGATATCACCGAAATTATTCGTTTCAGGTGTCTTTAAGGCTACCTCAGTGGTTTTCACTAAGTTTTCTGTCTGTATGTGTGTCTGGGTGTGTATGCGAGTGTGTCTGTTATCATCGTAGCTCCTAAGGGTATTTATGCCAGGGCGTTGAAACTTTGTAAAAAAATCAGTCTACCGCTTTAGTTGTGCTATTTAGAAATATTTTTTATAACGTCATTAACCCGCAATAATGACCCAGCAAAAATTTCTAATAATCATAAAACGCTGAAAAATGATCAGATTGCGATTTGGGCATGTAGCTATGTATAAGATGTATGTATAATTAAGATAATATATGTGATATGTTTCATCTCATTATCAGCATAAGTTTAATTTGTATCAAATGACTTGTGTACATGTTTTAAAAAACTGTAAAAAATCGGAAAATTATAAAATTGAGTACAAATATATAAATATGAATATATGATATATGAATATATATTTGTACGTGATGAATAAGTGCACTAAGTTTTGTTATAATACGGTAAGTATATTTAAAGTTAATGTACACTGAGCGTGGTCGGTGCTATATGGGTGACCGCTGAGAATGAAAGTGAGGTATTTATTATTTGAAAACGAAAGAAGCGGGTTCGAACACGTGTTGTAATATATTTGACGTATTGTATATTCTAAGGACGAGCAAAGCGAGTCTGAAGTAGGGAGGATGAGCTCAGCGAATCCTCTGTTTAAGGACAAGTTCCAAGATACCCTGAACCTCATTTTTGGTTGAATTTTTAAACTTTTTGCATGTTACATATATTTTCTTTTCTATTTTTCAAGAGCTTTAAGACGACAAGATTTTTTCTTTAAATTTGTTTTCCTATGGTCTGCTATAATGACCGCTATTTTGAAAATATTAGTTAGGATTTGACCAAAAACTACCCAGCTCATATAATACACATAAGTAATTCTACACGTATATTATTCAAATTTTACGACAGGTATGGCAACACGTACAAACAAATACACAAACAAACAAACAACACGCCGTCCCAAACATCGAAAATGTTAGAACTCATAAAAAGGAAATTGCAGATATCACTATGTCTTTTCATTGATTTATAAATTACAATTTTCGTTATCACAATGTGACATCGGCTCGCGGCCCCCTGAAATGTAAAGGTTTTACAAAGGAGCGACTTTTATTCTACAAGTTTAATAATATAGGCATTATATTTCAGCCTCTCTGAAAACTGGAACATTCCAGAATAATTACTACTAATCTTTATTACTTTGTTTCTTTTTCATTTTGTTTAAAAAATTATTTGGACGTATGTGCTTGATGATAACCCGAAGAGGTTAAAATATATTGCGTTTTTTTATTAACTTGTACAATAAAAGTCAATCCTTTGGAAACACCTTATTTGTAATACATTTTATCAAAGAGGATCTAGAAAGGAACAGCATAGAGTGTATAGTTTGTAGAAAATTAAATTCTATTTCAGGTAATGGAGAATCAAGTGTACAGACAGACACATGTGTGCTGAAAGTCGCTACCGCTAAGCTAGACAAAGAAACCGATTTACTTAATCCTTACAACTTTAAATCCACAAAAAAAAAATTCGAAGCAACAGTCTAACTGACAGTTCAAACTTCAGAATGCTTTAAAACAATTTTAAACATCTGGAAATAACCAAAAAATAATTTTTTAACCTCAAAATACTTCTAAACTACCTCCTAACATAAGAACAGCCAAAAATTCAGATATTAAGTCAACAAGATCATGTAATATAAAAACTATGTTTCTATGTTCACGAAGATCTAAATATACGAGCGTCATACCAGGAAGCCTCCTATTTTTATCCTTCTACTGAATAATAGCAATATATTTCCTTATAAGGTAATAGTGTCTATTTTGGAAACAGCATTAAATCCAATGAAATTTTTAATAAATACTATGTGCCGTTCATGTTTTAAGATATTGTTTATCATGTAATATAGATTTTAGTTTAGGTCTATTATATAGATCTATTGCTTTCTTGTAGTTTTGTAATATTTGGGTAATAGTGACAAAATTAAAATATCCGGTACAGGGTACCTCGGAACTTTTCCTCATCATATCGGATTCGCTAAGCTCGTCCTCTCAGCTTCGGACTCGCTTCGCTCCTCAGAATATACAATTCGTCAAATTTATACTGCAAAACCTCTTCAGACTCGCTTCGCTCGTTTTCAGATAGTATGAATACATTCGTTTCATCTTCATCTTCGACCATACTCGATGCTGCTTAAGACAAGACATTATAGACCAAGAGCCAGACGCAAAAAAACGTGACCGTCCAGCCCCAAAGGTTTAACCCAGTAGATCGACTTATTCTGGCTCCCTGATAAATCAGGTGGTCTGCTGTTTCAGATAAGGGAATTTGAGCCCCGGGCCCCTTTAAAGTCCGAAAAATGGCCCCAAATTCTGTTTTCGCCCAATAACGGTGTTCCTATTGATTTTACCCAAAAGTTAAAGGGTTGTTTTTAAAGTTTATTAAATTTGTGATAAATCCATTTTTAAACCATCAAAATTGGTCCAGTAAAACCGGAGATACAAACGTTGAAAGATTACCAAAAAACTAATATCATACATTTTTGTCCAAAAACGCACAAAAACCTTAAATTGTCATATTTTTCCATATTAACATGTTTAAGAATTAGGCAGACTTAAAAATCATGCATATTCTATTAAATTACAGGTAATATTGAGTTGTTCTAGAGAAAGAAGTCAGCACAGCTCTAATATGTGATGACTTAATGACCGACATATAATGCTGAAAAATAGGTAAAAACTTGAATTTTAGAAAAATACACTTTTTTTTATGTCTGATTTTTATGCATGATTTAAGTCTCTAATTCTTAAACATGTTAATATGGAAAAACATGACATTTTAAGTTTTTGTGCGTTTTTGGACAAAAAAGTATGATATTAGATGTTTTTTTCGGTAATCTTTCAACGTTTGTATCTTTTTACAGGACCGATTTTGATGGTTAAAAAATGGATTTATCACAAATTTAATAAACTTTAGAAAAAAAACCCTTTAACTTTTTGGATAAAATCAATAGGAACACTGTTATTGGGCGAAAACAGAATTTGGGGCCATTTTTCGGACTTTAAAGGGGCCCCGGGGCTAAAATTCCCTTATTTGAAACGGCAGACCACCTGATTATTATCAGGGAGCCAGAATAAGTCGATCTAGTGGGTTAAACCTTTGGGCTAGGTCACGTTTTTTTGCGTCTGGCTCTTGGACTATTAGATAAAAATAGAACAAATGATGATAATGAGATAAAACTTGGCACATATGTTAGTCTTATACATGGCTACATGCGTGCTAAATTTTAATCAGATCGTGCTATTTTTCGCGTTTTATAATTTTTCGACATTTTGCTGAGTCATTATTGCAAGTTATTGACGTAAAAAAATTCTCCAAATAGCACCACTACAGGGGTAGACTGATTTTTCTAGCATAAATACACTAGGAGACACATGATAACAGACACACACAGACAACTTTGTGAAAAACACTCAGGAGGCCTTACAAACTCCTGAAAGAGATAATTCCGTTGACATATCAGTTTCGGATTTTTTTTGCAAACACAATACTTTTCTTATATACTTACGGTTTACATGAGAAATAGTAAAAACTTTGTCTGCCATTCATATGATTGCGCACGTATCATGTTGACAAAAAAATCCAAAACCAGGATGTCACGGGAATTATCTGTTTTAAGACCTCCTGAGTTTTGCCACAAAGTTGTCTGTCTGTATGTGTTATTTATGCTAGAGAGTTAAAACTTTGTAGAAAAGTCATTCTATCGCTGTAGTTGTGCTATTCGGATAATATTTTTATGACATCATTAACCCGCAATAATGACACGGCAATAAAGTTGCGAAAAATCAAAAACGCTGAAAAATTGGATTGAGATTTGGCACGCATGTATGCCATGTAAAAGACTAACATACATGCTTTCATCTTATTATCAGCATAAGTTCAAATTTCATCAAATTACTTGTGTACGTCTTTAGAAAAATTGTAAAAATCGGTAAATAATCAAATCGAGTAGAAATTCGATACAAGTGTATACTATTACGTAATGAACAAGTACCCTATGTTTTGTTACGTATTTTTTAAAATATATCTATGATTTTTGTTGGATCAAAAATGTTAAGCAGCATCAAGCATGGTCAGTGCCTAGATGGGTGACAGCTGAGGATTGCAACTACGAGCGAAGCGAGCGAAGTAGGGAGGAGGAGCGTAGCGAATCTGATGTGATGGAGAAACGTTCCGAGGTAACCCGTACCCGATTTTAGGAAATTAGTGCATCCTCTCCCTGGTCAACTTTACAAATGTGTATAACCCTTAGTAAAACCCCTGAAAGTAACCCTGACTACACCACTAAAATGAAGTTTACTTAAGGGTGGGTGAAACGCGAACTTAAAATGTTATCCACGTCTC
>JACMZG010001908.1:50398904-50438050 GCA_018340805.1 Microvelia longipes | reverse complement strand
ATGTAGAAAGTTCTCTGCTTAACCAATGTTGTCGATTTTGTGTGGCCTCAAAATCACAATCTCAAGCCATGGTTGAAGAGGGATTGAGCACATTGCCTCCGCAGGGAGAGTGATTATACTCAAGAGGCCACCAGTGAGGAAATGTCAGATGACAGACTTTGTTAAAGAGTACTGTGAATGGAATGAAGTCCCAAGTTTCCACTGTTACAAAATATACTCGTCGATGCCATGCATGACTTATTAGAGGTGTGTGTAGATAGAATGAGCCAAATTGTTGGGCCATTTCATTTCAGTCAAATTGTTCACACTCAAAACTCTCAACAACCGTTACATTTTTTCAACTTTGGGTTGATAGTGACCGAAGCCCTTCTGCTATTAAGTTACAACGCCTGAAGAAGGGGCAATTATCATTGTCAGCCTCTGAAATGTATGCCTTTGTTAAATATTTTACTTTAATAATCGTGACTTTGATTCCCAGAGAATGACAATGTCTGGCTTTTTTACTTAACTTTGAGGAAGCTAGTCATGTGTTCTGTCTGACTCGTTTTGTCCTGGTAGCTCAAATTATTTAAAAGGATCTAATCAGGTCCACCACTCTCAATATTTAGCGCTATTCAAAACTCCTCTTAAACCCAAACACCATCTCCTAATTCATTACCATCACATTATTGAACTTATGGGCCCCTTCAAACAAATCTGGAGTATGCGATTTGAAGGAAGCACAACAGTTAAAGAGATTACGTAACTGCTATAAAAATCGCAGAATGTACCTCTTAGCTAGCTAATAAATGCCCAATTGCAACAGGTTCATAAATACATGTAGCTTGGGATAAATAATCCTGGCACTTTACAATTAGGTCCATCAAAAATGATGTTTAAAATCAAGTAAATACCCACCAACATTGATGTAGTCCTTCAAAGCCCCATAAAAAGTTATTCATGGGCTGAAATGAAAGGTACAAGATTTAAAATTGAGGCAAACCAATTATTGTTGGTTACATTGAGGGTGAACCACAATTTCCAAACATGCCATATCACTGTTACTATTGGATGAACGTATTTGCTTCATAGTGAAAAAGTACAAGAATATTTGCTTCTACAGTCATTTTGACGCATATGAAGTCACTTGTGAAGATAATAGTTGCACATACGTTCTGACCAGTGATTCCAATGTCGCCCTGTTAATGTTACCCATGCAATGATGGTAACTACTACATAACCTCAGCATAAAGTTTTATTACTTTATATCAACAAAATATTTAATCATTTTAATTAAATATTGTAGAACTAAAACCTTCATTGAAACTAAAAACTAAGACATCATACTTCATTAGAATGTCTTAGTAAAATTAATGTATATTCTGTATATAGTAACAAATAATATTATGTATTTTTGTTTTACAATAATTGTGACATTTACTAATGTATCTTAAAATACTCTTTTTAAAGAACTTAAAAAAAGAAATGAGAATGAATTGAAAAATAAATAGTTAAATTTGGTGAAAGAGGATAGTTCCCTATCCTCTCACCAATTCAACTTCATTGAATGTCTTTGTAAATATTAATGTTATATATTCTGTATATGTTCAAAATAATATTGTATTTTTTTTATAATAATTGTGACATCTACTAATGTTATCTTTAAATATCTTTTTAAAAGAACTTATATAAGAAATTGAGATGAATTGAAAATAAATAGTTGATTGGTGAAAGAGGATAGTTCCCTATCCTCTTTCACCAATTCAACTCATTGAATGTCTTTGTAAATATTAATGAATATTCTGTATGTAACAAATAATTATGTATATATGTATATTGTTGTATAATATTGTGACATCTACTAATGTATTTTTAACATTAATAAAATTATTATTATATTATTAATTATTTTTTTTTAAAATAATCCTCTTTCTCCTCATTCCATTCTCCATATACACTGCTCGCTTTCTCAGGGTCTTTGTAAATACTGTACCAGTTCTTATTGGTTTCACTATTGGTATACCACTATGAATGAAAAGGAGTATATGGAAGGGCTCCTTTGAGAAAACGGTAAGCAAGCCAAATGGAGACAGCTTTTCCGGGCTGTATCAATCCAATTTGGTTGTAGAAGTAATCCCTAATTGGAGTGTACAACCAAAACCAAGAAGGATCCAATAGAGCCCTAATCCAAGGGCTTATACAAAACCTAGTCTGGGGTAAGAACGGACTAGCCGTAGGGTTACAGTAAGAGAGTACGCTCACCGCCTAGCAAGGGTTGATCCACAAGAGCCAGGATCAGGCCCGACACTAGTTGTAATTTAAATTGAAACCTATGAAAGGTAAAGCCAGCACTAGGCAGGGTCATCATACCCTGCTAGTAGAGTATGTGTTAACCCTTTAAGGGTATTCAATACCCTGAGTAAGGGTAATTTCAAACCTTAGGCAAGGTCACTCAAAGCTTAAAAGTAGTGTATGTGTTACCCTGTAGGGTTCACATAACTAGAGTAAGAGTAATATCAACTCGATGCTTACACCACACTTAAACCTAGCAAGTGTTAGTTAAACTCGCAATGAGCTTATGCCGAAGTAATTAATATTAACTCTATTGTGTTACACTCAATGGGCTAGAGTAACATCACTCTAATGAACAGTTTCATGGACCCCATGCTGGTATTTACGACACTCCTTCGTGTTGCAACAATTCCTTCTATCTGTATAATGTTTACTCTAAAGTAAGTGTTATGCCAACGCCACTAGGCTTAATAGGCACTACAAATGTGCGATTAAAGTACAGGGAACACTAGCAGTAAGTCCCTGTTGACTCTTATAAGAGCAATTGTAACACTAAATTAGGCGTAATAAGCACATTAAAGAGCTACTCAAGTACAATTAACACTAGCTGTAATGCCCATTAAACACTTACTGGAGTATATTTAACACTAACAGGTGTTGTTACCTGCCTTATTTTGGGCTTATAGTCCGTTTAACACTAATTTTGGGGTCTGAGGTTGAGATAACACGCGCGCCTTAAGTGTTAAGGTAATCCTTAACGCTAGGGTAAGTCATAAATAGGGTTATAAGAACACTTCCTAGGATTAAAAATTAGGGTAAACTTGAATTTAAAGGCAAATTTTTAACACTATTAGAGTTGTCAGCCTTAGGGTTGAGCCTTCGGGTTGCGCTAACCCCTACACTAATAGGTTTGTCCCCACAATAACAGTGTTAACGCAACACGGCAAAATATTAACACTAGCTTTTCTTCGCTTAACACTATTAGTGTTATTCATATATTAACACATGAAGCGTGTAGCACCAAAACGTTAACGCGTTACTTTTACACTAGATTTTTCTCCGTGTAGTATATCATTTGCAATTAATTCATCGTTTAAGCCTGACGGAGTATAACACTTGTAACTCAGTCCTTGTTTAGGCCCGTGGCAGTATAGCACTTGCCACTAAATCATCGTTTAGGCTTGTGCCTGTATAGCACTTGCAACTCAGTCCTTGTTTAGGCTCTTGGCAGTATAACATTCGCAACTCATTCGCAGTTTAAGCCCGTGGCAGTATAGCACTTACAACTCAGCCCTTGGCAGTATAGCACTTGCAGTTTATTTATCGCTTCAGCCTGTGGTAGTTTATCACTTCCAATTCGTTTATCGTTCAGACTCGTAGAAGTATAATACTGGCATATCTCTATGTGTAAAGATCTTAGCATTGTGCTTGCGAAGTATGAAGACTCATTACATCTTTTTGATTATTAGCAAGAATGTTTTACATCAACATATTAGCTTGATCCTATAAAAGATAAGGATAAAGCAGTCTAGAATGAAAATGAGTGACAGCAGTCTCATGAGACGTGTAATTAATACTCTCAAAGACTAAGAGGCTTTCCGCGACCAAATGACGCTACTACTAATACCCCTCTAAAAATTTCCCCTTATCCTTTCAGCCTTTTCCTTTTAGGCTGTTGCATATTTGATGGAGGCCGCCTTTGTCGCTTCTCCAATCTGCTTATACTCGGGGTCCAGAGCTACCCTCCCTTTGCTGTCTTACAGGGAACCCTTTATCCGCAGAGTTACCCTGCCTCGCCTCGCCCCCGTACCTAAACATACTCTGTTCTTTAAATATCAGGATAAAAGCATGATTCTGTTAGACTCTTTTCTTCACTAGAAATATGTTTTAGATTTTATTCTAAAGCTTTAGTTAAAATATCCTAAACCGACTGGATGAATCCCTTTAAAACTATATGTAAAAAGTAGAATGAGGTGACAGATCCGCTTTCGTATTTAAAAAAATGGGGTACGGGGCATCTCAGAACATTTCCTCACCACATCGAATTTCCTGCACTTATCCTCCCTACTTTTGACTCGTCTTCAAAATATAAAAATTACTTAATTTATACAACAACTCGATTCGCTTGTGTGTTCCGAGCGGACTCACAGCCATTCACTGACCTCGCTCAATGCTATTTAATATTTATGATCCAACAAAACTGTCCCTTGCCGTATTGAAACCAAACTTATATGCTTATTTGTTACGCAAAGGTACACTCTTGTATCAAATTTCAACTTGAATTCTTTTCAATTTATAACATTTAAAAAAAACGCATACTAAACATTCGACAAAAAAATGAACGAATGCAGATAATGGAATGAAATTTGACGCATATATTTGTATCCTATACTTTTCCCGCAGAAATAAGTCATTTTTTTTTTTAATTTCTCTTTATTTAATAAGTTACGCAATTTTTAAATCTGCTAATTAATTAATCTAGAGAATATCTCTCTCTAGAGGCGTGGCCTGTGCTGTGAGGGAGAGTATATATCAGATTTATATAAAAACCGACAGTTCCTTATTATTGAATTATAATGTGTTTTGTTATTTTTTTGTGGTAAACCGGCGTAATTTTAGCATTGTGCGTACAATTTATTGTTTTCCTCATTTATACCATAGGTATATGGGAAAAGTATTGTGTTTGCAAAAAATCCGAATCCAGGATGTCACCGGAATTATTTGTTTCAGGTGTTTTTAAAACCTCCTGAGAAGTTTTTCACAAAGTTGTCTGTCTGTATATGGTGTGTATGCGTATTTGTGTGAGTGTGTGTGTGTCTGTTATTATCTTAGCTCCCATTGTATTTATGCTATAAAGTTGAAACTTTGTACAAAAATCGATCTGTATATGTAGTTGTGCTATCCGGAAAACAATTTTTCTATGACGTCATTAACCCTTAATAATAACTCAGTGAAAATTTCTAAAAACCATAAAACGCGAAAAAAGTTGCGGTCTGTTTGAGAATTGGCATGCATATATCAGACTAATGTACGTGCCAAGTTTCATCACATTATCTCAGTATAATGTGGAAAGTATAATATAGAAAAAAACATAAAATACAAGGTGCTTGGCAGCTTGTCTTTTAAGTTGAAGCCGTGTTCACCTAAAATCTAGTTCTGCACTAAGGAAAAAACACAAAAAAATCTAATATGAATAATATTTTTTCTTAGAGGGAAAACTGTGAAAAACTAAAGAACATAAAATAATAAAATTTTGCAAGCAAAGAGATAATAATCTAATTCCATAATTAAAATTCAGGTATAACTAGATTTACTGCTAGCAAATCTATGCATCCATAGAATGCGTTTTATGTTCTGAATGTTTAAAACACATAGTAAAATAGAATGGGTGGTAATTTGAACGTTTACAAGCTGTCAGATAAAGTCTAGCATCGTGCTCTGTATTTTGCATTTTAAGTGATTAATTCTTATACTGGTCTCTCCATTATTTATTACATCTCTGGAAGGGCCTTTGTATATGCATAGGTTGAAATTTTAATGATTTTGACTTCTGTAATGTATAATATTTAATATATATCAATCAAAGGTTTACAGGAACGAAGTTTAGGGAAATTGATTGGAAATAGTTGGGCTGCCAGTCATGATTAAAGTTTTGTCGTATCAAGTGTCTCATAGTTTCTGTACAATGCTTCTGATTTGTGTTTTAGATTTTGCTTGACAAAGGGTCTGGTCTTCTGCGACGGTTTCTTGGTGATGTAACAACGACCGTGTTATATTTTAAAAGCGTTAAAAAAAGGGAAAATTACATGCTGTTGATTTTACACGCATTCTTCCGTAGGTATAGACGAATAATTTTCTTCAAACATAATATACAGAAGTGAAGAGTTCAATTCAATCGTCTGCTTTATGCGTTTAAAAGAGATGATCCTGAGATGAAATCCACAAAACGTAGAACCTGGTCATCAGTATTATGGTAATTAAGGTCATACAGGTTTTTGTTGCGTGTCCAAGTTATTATTGCAAAAGTCAATAATGTCAGTCAATGGTTGTAAATATCAAAACGAGGAAATACACACCAAGAGGTATTCATTATAAAGTAAAATTTCTTATTTGAAAAAAAAAATTGTAACAGAACAAGAAGTAAAACAATTCACCCACCCTGGCTATCCGATGCTTTTTATGTTCGCATGAAAGTGTGCCCGACCCATATATTTTACACCTCCTAAGACATTAAGCTGAAGTATGAATACGGGTTCAATATTTGATGGTCCATTTATGGGCATTGTTTATAGACTTTTAAATAAATGGTAATGTGATCATAAAAAAATCATGATGGTATGAAATGTTGATCGAAAGAATTGATTATTCCACTTAAAAACTTGGGGATACAGATCATCATCACCGATGTGTGGCCATGTTATTAGCTATATTTCCTTCAGGCCAGGTTGGCAATACTAAAGAACCTTATTCAAACTGTGAGGCAATCATCAGCTTCTTCTCCTTGGTGGAAGGCCAGCTGTGTATAGCTAAATTGTATAGCTTCTTTTACTATATTTTGATATATCAAAACACTTATAACACTACTAAGAGGCAAAACTCTTTTTTTTTTTGTTTTGCACCAAAATTATTCAATCAGCTTCCTCCCAATATTAGAGAGTTCCAAGATAAAAAACAATTTAAAAAGAATCTTGAGAAAGTTATAAAAGATATAGTTTGGGTTAATTAAAAGTACTTTTAAAATAATTAACTGATTATTTACTCCTCCAAGCTTCTTATGTTACTCAACTAATATAAATTTAATTTAATTTAATTCTATATATTTCGATATAGTTTAGAAATGAATTCTTATTTAATAGTAGTGTGAGCATTAAGTGAACTAAGTCCTAAAATGTCTTTTCTAAAGGCTGGGCACTCACTCTAGTGGTCATCCCCTACCGAGAGTCCACACATATGAATAGAAACCTTTAAAAAATTATTTATAAGATATCGTGGAAATTTTTTATATTATTATTATTATTATTATCAAACAATTCAGGTGTTCGTGGATATTAATCATAACATATTTTAGTAGTTGTCGTAATTCCAGCAGTTTTACTTACCTGCATAGATCTAGGAGTATACAAAAGAAATGAATGAAACAAAAAAGGTAGGATATAATCAGGCACTACACCCTATCCTTGAAAACACTACCACTAAACTTAATTCACTTTTCTGGCGCGCCACCAAGAAGAATAAGCTCCTTATTCTCCTTATTCTAGCTCCGTGATTAGCATAGGAATGTCGAATTTGAGATTTTATTTTAACGCTCCCCTCGCCAGAGTCTACAGTTAAGAAGTACATACCTGCCATACAGAAATGTCAGGTATATAAAGATCATAGGAGATGATACCACTATAGTACAATAAGGTAGAAGTAGAATGAAAACAGAAGATGAAACTAGAACTAATCGTATGCGGACAATAAAGAGTAGTATGCTGACACATACAAAAGATTAAAGGTGACAATAACAAATATTAAAGATAATAGGAGAGCTAACAGGTTGTAAACAAGCAAAAACATATACACTCGAAGAAAAACAGTAAGGGCTTTCTGAGTCTGTCCCTCACTAAATAAGAAATCTAAAGTCACACTGCGATCATATGACACTCTATTCATAAAGACAAAATATACATAAACACATAGAAAAATAAATACAGGACTATGCACGATGATCAGCTAACGAGGAGCACTCCTAGAAATCGGAAAAGGAATGGCTATGGAGACTAGTTAAAGGTAGGTGTCAAGTTGTAGGCGATCAAAAGTTATCCTCTAACCCACTGTTATACACACACACACATACATACATATATATATATATATTGTTCTAGTTCTTGCAAGAATTCAGCTCTGAACTGAGTGAGCTCTATGCCAAAATTCTGCGCTGAATGGTTTCTCTCTTATATGATTAAAAGTACCTTTCCAAAAACGCCCCTTGAAAGATCGTCCCACTTTAAATTTCAACAACCAAAAAAAAAAAAATAAAACCAAAAACATGATCTGGCACTTTTTCACCACTCTAAAAAAAGCTCTTACCCTTCCTGTTAATTCTCTTTTAAAGTCTTATCAAATATTTATCTCACACCGCACATTTCGCGAAGTCCTTCAAAAACCTTTAGAAAATGTAGGAGGGGTTAAATAATTTTAAAACTGGAAAAACAATGTGATTTTTAAACCAATCTATAGTTAGGTTTTTTTTCGAGCCGCTAGAACGACACAAATATTGCATTAGCAGTGGAACAACACGTAATTCTTTTTTTTATCTTTCGCTAATGTTGCTCATAATTTATAACATAAAAACCAAATATTTTAAAATACATCGAGACTAATTTAGTCCAAACACTTGATAAAAACATTACATTTGTTTAAAGTGGATCTGCATGAAATTAAATATTCTACTCAATTCAAACAATTTTATACATTTTTCAAAAGTCTAATAAACTTTGTTTAAAACAATAAATGTTACATTCTTCTCTATGCTTCACTTACACACTTGACTCTACTGAAAAAGTTGAAACTAATTTCATTTGTTATTATTTTTAGATAAGGGACTTATAGCTCACAGAACATAATGAAAAATTACAAAAAAATATTATTTTTGGCTATATATATATATATATTATATATATATATATATATATATATATATATATATATATATATATATATATATATATATATATATATATAATACTCTGCTGCTCTTAATCTGGGTAATGCAGAGAACATTAACTATGCTTGACTATGCTATATATATCAAAAGTGTTTTATCTAAAAGGACTATTTAATATAATTGGTATCAAATTTTACATTGGGGTCTATTGTTTAAATAGAGCAAAATCAGTCTTTGCAACGTTTACGTTGCCTAGTTTAGGAGCAAAAGAGTAAAATTTGTAAGAACACCCTAAAAAAGGGGTTTTCGTTTATATCCGACTATTTCTAAAAACAATAAGTGCTTTATCTAAAAGGACTATGTAATGTTATTGATCTCGAATTGCTCAGGACGTTATTATCTTTAAGTAGAATGCAGTTAATATTCGCTCCGTTACCTATTTGCTGAAAAATGTGGCAAAAACTTAAAAAATGCTATGTAGATGCTATTTAAGCCTCCTTTTGAGTTTCAACTAATAATAAAAAAGTTTCATTACAAATAATATATAAATCATAATATAAGAGTTCATAAGAGTATTGGTATTTTATCAAAAACATTTACCAAAATAAAACAAATAAAATTACAAAATTTTATTTGTACAAGCACTAATGATGGTCTCTTGATAGGGTGAAAGCGCTTTGCCAATAAAGAATTATTTTTGTGGAGAGACTTTTCTAAATATGATTAACTCCACTTGTTCTCAATTCCATTCAAATTTTAACAAATTGTTTTGACGAAGATAACTCTCATTTTGGATATAGAAGTAGAATTTGGATAGTTGAGGGGGGGGGGGGTAGAGGGGTGTAAGCAAGTTTGTTAAATAGGAAAAAGTATTGCACCTTTCCGGTTTTGTTTTCCTATCTAACCAATGGAAATAACAATCTGACTTTTGTCTGCCTAGGTTTTTATATAGCCAGCGACCAAACCCCATAAATGCATTATACATCCTTAGGGACGTAAAAGTGTGCATTTTCTGGGCAAGGTCACTACCTTTTCTTTTAACCCAAGTCGTAGCTATACTAATTTTTCCACTTCTGCTCAAATTGAGGCCAAAAATTCAATTAAATTTCAAACTAAATCAAAAGCAAATATTTAAATCCTGGAGACTTTAAGAGACTCAATTAAAGATCAAAGCATTACAACTAATATTATTAATGAAACTAAAATTTAACTACAACTATCGAGAGAAGGTTCGGGGTGGATCAAGGAGACCCAATATTGACTCAATCCCTCTCAATAGTAGGGAAATTGATATTTACATACAGTAGAATTGACTTTGGAATCTCATTTGGATTGACTTGGGAATCCAAAGTCCAAATACATTAACCAAACTTTACCTGTTTAAATGTAATTAAATCGATATGGAGCTTTCATTTTCAAGTTGGAAATAATTTAAACATTTGATTTAATATCTTGGTTTCTATTCAGTCTAAATTTACATTTAATTTAAACTATGACTAAATTGATTGGTTGAAAATAATAGAAATAATTATTATGTTTAAACTATGTTTAGAATGCATATAGGAATATAATGATGAAAATTATATAGATTATGTTACAAAATACCTATATGATCGGACATGAATGTATGAAGAAATTAATATAGTCAAGAAATTTATAGATTGTGTAGCAAATACCGATAGATTATGCACAATGCAATTAATTATGAATTACATACTTAAATATTCCTTAATATGATGGCATTCAGTTACATATTTCATTGACGCCTAGGAAAATTAAAACAACGTTAGATTTTTTCTGTCGCAAAAGTTAACAAGGTAAACTCTTCACTCGCAAGTTTCCTAAAATATAAATTGAAGTACATTAAAAAGAGCTTGCTTCGCTTACTAGATTATAAATATGTGCGTGAGATGGAGGAGAAAAAGCTCGCTTCACTTACTAGATTATTATAAATATGTACGTGAGATGGAGAAGAAAAAGCTCGCTTCACTTACTAGATTATTATAAATATGTGCGTGAGATAGAGAAGAAAAAGCTCGCTTCACTTACTAGATTATTATAAATATGTGCGTGAGATGGAGGAGAAAAAGCTCGTTTCACTTACTAGATTATTATAAATATGTGCGTGAGATGGAGGAGAAAAAGCTCGTTTCACTTACTAGATTATTATAAATATGTGCGTGAGATGGAGAAGAAAAAGCTCGTTTCACTTACTAGATTATTATAAATATGTGCGTGAGATGGAGGAGAAAAAGCTCGCTTCACTTACTAGATTATTATAAATATGTACGTGAGATGGAGAAGAAAAAGCTCGCTTCATTTACTAGATTATTTTGAAAGGGCCATAACTCTAGTTGTAGTTATCCGATTTTGATGATTGAAGACTCGCTTTATAGGAAATTTAGCCATCATTAAAAAATGTTCTATTTATGATTTGCACACGACCTACAGGGAACCACTTATTTCAAGAAAACTGAAATTTGATAAAATTTTAAACATGCGCAATCATATGAAGGGCTTCACTCTGAATAGGCAGCTATGTTGTTTTTCATAATTTAAGGTATATTTTCAGAAAAAAGTTGTTTTAAGTAGTATAAAATGAGTCACATTTTTTCAGGTCCGGCTCTTGGACCTGGAAAATAAAAACTTTAAAACAACTTTAAGATGAATTACTGTGGCTTACGGTATTAATATGTTAAGATCTCAGACAGCACAGTATAACAGAAGAAATGGTGTGATATTAAGTTTTAAAAATCCAAAATAATTTTCCTTGGTTTTAGAGTGAAACTTATAGCATTGATTACGTGTAGCTAAAATGCAATGTAGTGCTTACAATAAATCTAATTTTAACATTCACACATTCGTTTTCTTTGAAAAATATATAAGTTAAGAAACCCCGAGTAAAGAATGTAAGTAATGTCTTACTAGGAAACGCGATAGGTAGCTACGAGATAAGAAAACAAGGTAACAAAACGTAAAGACAAATTAGAGGGACTAAAAAAGGTACTTTTTTGTCCGAACGTTCTAACAATTTAGGCCAACAACAAATAGGCTCAGATAAATAATTGAATTGTTGTGGAGGTAACAAACAAGTGAAAACTGATTTCCCTCGGGAGTAGTTGGCGGGAAAGTAAGAATACCTGCTACTGTTCTATCCTAGAATATATCTCTTCTTACAGTTGCATTATTTAACCGCAAACATCTACAATAAAAACGCATCTTAACGTTCAAATAATTTTAATTTTATTTTCGTTTGAGAAGGTGAAACAACAGAAAGTGTACATTTTATTACTTCATCTTCGAGAAAATAAATTGCAATTACTTCCAGAGGGGAAAAAGTGTTTTCTCCATCTTGTAGAGAGATTGTGACAAGTGACTAGCAGGATTAAGATAGGTTCGCTTGCCATGAAAACTCCCGCTTCACATTTCTTCTTAACTAGATATAGGATATGTCGAAATCAAAATAATAATAATAACAGAAAAAAATTGTTGTGGAAAAAATCAAATGTTGATACCTAAAAGCTTTTTATATCTGGTAAGTTCATATGGAAGCTGACTTTCGGTGCATTGCGCCCCTAAAAACAAATAAATAGGAAGTGGGTCATTCCATGTCAAATCAATAAAAAAAAGTACATTTGGTCTCAATCTCACTGATTTTAATATAATTTGCCTAACAAGTAGGACCCATAGAAGAAAGAAAAAATCCAAATATTTGACTCATTTGGTGCAGCCATATTGCCGCAGTAGGGTAGTGAATTTTCCATAACTTGTGTCAAGGTTTGTCAAACTTTAAAAAAGTTAAGATTCATCATATTATCATTAATAGAAAGCAAAAAAGTTACTTTTTTACAGTTTGACATACCTTGACACACGTTATGTGCTACTGCGTCCAATCCCATGGTGGTCCCAAAATGAAACTTTGTAGACATTTTACTAACAGTTTAAGCTCATTTTAGGGTTTTTTTCATAAATTTGCTTTTTGAGATATTAGTATTTTTATTTTATATTTGCTTATAATAAAGACTTGCAACACATTATCCTAAAGTATGCAGAAACTATTTGAAAGGGTCGAGTTTAAGCTTTCAAATGCTACCAAAGTCATACCCTACGCAGAATTTTAGATACAGCCATTTTTTTAGTTAAAGAAATGTTGAAAAATCGCATTTTTTGGAAAATTCACCACCCTACTGCGGCCATATGGCCAAAAATCTGGATTTTTCCTTCCTTCTATGGTGCCTATCTGTCAGCCAAATTATATTAAAATTGGAGATATCACGTGTTTTTACCTGTGTTGATTTGACATGGAACATAACACCCAAGCGAAATATAACACCTGTATCTTCATTAAGGTGGCCTAAAAGCCTTTCTAAAAATGTTTAATTCCGAACTTTTTTACCTTTCCTTATTTATATTGTAGTTATATAGGAATAGTATACTGTGCTTGTCCAAAATCCGAAACCGGGATTTCAACGGAATTAATGTGTTTTTAAGACCTCCTGAGTAGTTATCACAAACTTGTCAGTCTGTATATGTGTGTGTTTGTAATCCCCCTCCCAGTGTATTTCAGCTAAAAAGTTGAATCTTTGTTCAAAAATCGGTAAATAGCTCCTAGTGTATTTCGGCTAGAGAGTTGAAACTTTGTGTAAAAATCAGTCTACCACTGTAGTTGTGCTATTCAGAAAACAATATTTTTATGACGCCATTAACCTGCAATAATGAAACAGCAAAAATTTTGGAAAATCCTAAAATGCAAAATAATGTCGCGATGATTGAGATTTAGCACGCTATAGTAGTCATGTATAAGACTAACATATGTGCTAAGTACCATCTTATTATTACCATCTTTATCGGATCTTTATCTAGGGTATGTTTTTAAAAAAAAAATGTAAAAAATCGATAATTATTACAATTGAGTTGAAAATTCATACAAATAATACCTTACGTAATAAATAAGTGCACAAACAAGTTTCGTTTCAATACGGCAAAGTATATCCATGATTCGTGATAGGTTATAAAAGTTAAGTAGCATCTAACTTGGTCAGTGCCTAGATGGATGACCGCTAGAAATAAAAGGAATGTATTTACTCCTTCAGGAAGAGCCAAGCGAGCGCGAAGTAGGCAGGATCAGCGTAGCGAATTCGATTGATGAGTTTCACTATAATCATTTTATAACAAAAATAATTATTAAAAAAATTAACTGAATATTTGGGAAAAATATTAGAATGATTATCTACTAAAAGACAATTTCGTTTATACTGAGCTACAGATTGCAACTGAGGATGATCATAAGTGGTACACTGTCATTCCTTATTTTGAAATAAAGCATAGTAATGAAGAAACATTTTAATGGTATCATTTAAAATACACGCGAATTCTCTTATTAATTATCTGCAACAATTATATAATTACGAAAATAATATGGTTTATTATCATGGATTGATAAGAAAAATGCTTGGCTACACATTTTTTGACGATTTTTACTGACGACATTGCTAATGAAAGATCTTTAATAGTCTATTGATCTTGATCATTTCAGACCAGACAGTTTTTAAAGATAATTATCTTTTTTTGGATTCATCAGTTTTGCTACCAAAACATACATATTGACAATGACGCGATTACAAGGTTTGGCACGTGTGTATAGATTAAAATATGGAATTATCTTTCTGAAGATGTTATCTTTAGTTGCTTTATGACGGTATTTCGGATGGTATAATATCGGAAATGTTGAAATTATTTATTACATTCCTCTTTATTGCATCAGGTAAATAATTCACGAATTTATATTGCTTCTCTGTGTCTACAGATGAAGAAAGGGTAGTTATTAAAAAAAATATGACGTTTACTTTCGCTTTCTAAGCATTACAAAACTGACATATGGAGCATCCATCTATTTCATATAATGACGACTTGCCACCATCTATTAACTCCAATAATTTGGTTCCTGTATCATCTGTATGAAGTGTGTGTGAACATATTTGATCAATTCGATATGAAATCCACGAACGAACAATTAGGCCTTTTAGAGGAACAACCGATTAAAATTTGGAATAAATCCAACTCAGCATAATTTTTATTATTAAAAAACTTTCATGAGCCATGATTGATAAGATTAATTTAAAAGCTTGATTTTCAATTTTTAAACTCTCCAAGATTAATGCGAGAGTGAAATTGATTTTCGAATTCATCTGTCTTGATCCTGAGTTCTATGATCCATCAATAATCATGATAGAAAACGATATATTGTGAGATCGAGCTCGATCTTTTGAATTGATTTCTTGATTTGTATCGATTTTCGTATCCAAAACAAATTGAAATTAATAAAAAAACCAACACGATTCGATTCACCACTTGGGTTAATACAAATCGTATGGTAAGTTTGTCTTAGTTTTTGCTACTCTTGCTAAAACTATAAGCTGGATACCTGGATCTAGTTTGTGTGAATTTTGCATGGGTTATTAGATATTTCTCTAACTTTTTAGTAAATTTATAAAATGACTCGAAATTAATTATGAAATGAAATTTAAAAATTTGTATTGCTCTTATTTACAATATTCTTAAGCAGCATGTTTTTTAAAATTTTTTAGAGCTTATCAGTAACGACTTGATTTTGTTGTTACTGGTACATGTTAGTAGAGCTATCTGCCCTCTTTCATGGTATTTAGCATTACAATTTGCATTGTAATGTAAACATTCTTTTTTTAGAAATAAAAACCTAAAAATAAAAATAAATGAATAATGCTTATAAAAAAAGTAAGAAAAAGAAAAAAATAGCTTATTTGTAAGCAATGATTAAAAATTTTATTAATCATTAATCATTGCTTACATATTAAGATTAATTATCTTAATTTTATTTATCTTATAATGTGACAAATAATAATAACAATTGCAAAACCCCTATTTGTACGATATACCCCCTAAAACTCTTATCAGGTCCACTACTAATCACGAAACATGCGAAACTATAATCATAAGCTGCTCCCCCCAGCAGCTCGCAAAACCACCCCGATCCTCACCCCTTTCAAAGACGATCCCCCAGCAACAAACTTACAAAGTAATAACTTTATAAATCTATCACCAAAAGAATCATCCCTTTGAAAAAAAAGACCAAAGTAAGTCTGCAAACAACCAATAAGAACCGCCCTAACACCGTGTAACTACTCTGGTACCCAAAGAGTAGTAGAGTGGGTAGCGCTACCCAAAACAAACCAATTATGCCACTGAACAAACCGTCGCCAAATTAATAGTTTGATATCTTTAGATTACTATTAGGACCGAGAATCTTATAGACTGCAGATTTATACATTGTATTTAGGTAACCTACTAATAATTGACACTGAAAATAAGACTAACCTATAATCGACCAAAACCTTAAAAAAATAAATAAATAGAAATAAGACTTCACAATAAATGACAAATGAAAAAGGTCATTAAAAAGGTCAAAAATGTTATTCTGGCTGATATTAAAATTGATTCATTGCTATTATGGAAATACGTATTGCTCTAATAATATTTTTAACAATCAAATGGTTCCAATTGAAATAGATTAGCAACAAGTGTGGAATATAACGCCATAAGTTACTTTGGATGTTTCACATGCTTCTAGATCCTTTACAAGATCCTTTAGTGTAGTAAAGGATCTGCCCAACTGTAGTATTTGTGATGATAAGAAAAATTCAAGACAAGAAAATAGTAAAATACCATTTAGTTAGGTTACTCTCTACTAAAAGGTACCTACTCTACTAGTAGTGTAGGTACCTACCTGTAGAGAAGGTGCCAACTTTTGGCGTAGGTTTCTTTGTATAGTTGATGCGTTACCACTAAACACAATACTAAAATTTAAAAAATTAAGCCCACCAGTTTAGTTATACTTAACCATTTACTCAAACCCTGTTGATTTTATTCGCTTTTTGCTACTTTACGATATTTTTCAGCCTTAGGAATATCCAATTCTGATGCTAGAACTAACGAAGAAATCTTAAAAGTCAAAGGCGTAAACCGGAAATGGTTGCAACCTAAACCAAAACTTAATAGTCCACCTAGATTTCCATTTTTACCATTTTTTGTCGGAATCCATGGAAAATCATTACCAGCAATGATTGACTTGAATACAACTTTAGTCAAATTGGTGGAGAAAATATCTTATGGTCTTAACAATGATGATAGAACAGGGCAGTATGTTTTATCTAATTTTAACATGTTAGTCGAAGTCATTAGAACAGCGGATATTTATCAGATAGAGAATGCTACGTTATCACTATATACCAAGTTAAAGCCAGGAGCAAACACGTTTAGGTATACATCTTGGGTGGTTTTTAGAGACGCTGTCGTAGAGGCAGGTGTGGGACCGTCGGTTGTGAGTTTGTTCAAATGGATCAAAGAGAAGTTCGTAACAGGTGAAGAAGCAGCTCAACTTGTTTCAAGTTTAGTCAATACTGCCCAGTACCCCACAGAAGAATTTGTAGCAACTTTTTTCGTAAGTTAGAGTAAAAATACCTGATGTAAAGTAACAATTAGTTACATTTAAAGCTAAATCCGGAACATTACTTGAGAAAATAACTTTTATCTACTCACGGCAGCAAAATTAGCCATTACTGGACTGTTTTTAAGCTGCAAAATGTCATTTTACCTACACTGTCAGACAATACGGGAAATATTTCAAAACAGTACGC
Source organism: Microvelia longipes (assembly GCA_018340805.1). Taxonomy (NCBI): domain Eukaryota; kingdom Metazoa; phylum Arthropoda; class Insecta; order Hemiptera; family Veliidae; genus Microvelia; species Microvelia longipes. The sequence continues at coordinate 50,420,458 of JACMZG010001908.1, read as the reverse complement.
AAAATGTTTCAAAACAGTACGCAAAATGTTTTGGTAATGAAAAAAGTACTAGGGTGTTATGGCTCATTTAAATAACATGGGAAACAAGTCAAAACTCCCTAGGCGGGAAAATGAATGAGCGGAGGTATTATTTTACAAATTATTGGGTGAATTTCGGTATTGTTTTATTTTGTAAACTATGATTTATTCTAGCTTGTTTTTAGTATGTAACTTTCTTTATTGTTACTTAAAATTACGATATTATTATTAAATGTTTAACATTTAACATTTGTTTATCTAATAATATACAATGTTTTGGAAAAAAATTGGCAACACTGATAATTTTGTCATTAAATTAAATTATTTACCAGCTGTTTATGAATCGACAGATTTTTAATGTTTAAGTCGTCAGATTTTGTATTTCATGTTGTTATATTTAGTTTAAGTATATAAAGTTACAAAAATAGAACGTTATCAAAAACTAAATCTGTAAACTAAAGTTAAGTTACTAAAACATAATGAGTGAGAACAACAGTAAGTGAATAAAGATACAAACATTGTTGACATTGACGAGTTATGGGACCACACTCCACCTGATATTGTCAGCGTTGCATCTACTTCAAAGCAGTCTTTACTGTCTGTGAAATCTCGCAGCAAGTATTTAAAATAATCTCTTGTGTATTTTTTCTGCCGTTAGTAGATAAAATAGTATATGCTACTATGCAGCAAAGGAAACATTGCAGACTCGTGCAATTAATTACCTGCCTCGGCTTACGCCTCTGCAGGTAATTCGCCATTTGCCAGCCTCGGCTTCGCCTCGTCTGTCAAATGGGTTAATTACCTGCCTCGGCTTACGCCTCTGCAGGTAATTTCCATAGCCCACCCTCGCCTTCGGCTCGGGGGCAAATTTATAAAACTCGTCTGCAAAATTCCATTTTGCTGCCTAGTAGCATAATATACTATTATCTCCACAAATTTAAATTTATTTAACAAAAATCTATGAAAAACTTTATAGAAAAGTCTTATTCAACAACCATATTAATTTTCTCAGTTTTTGTTTCACATTAAAACCTTGAAAAACGTACTAAATTAGCAAAAGCAATATTTAGTAGATTTTATGAAGTAGGAGGTAGTTTTCTTAAACAGGTGGTCTCAATCCCTTTTAAGTGAGGTTACCACAAAGATGAAGTTAAATTGATTTATCAGCATTAGTTCCAATGCGCTGAACCCGCGATGAAACGCAGAGCCCTCTTGTTTCATCTATTTTTGTTAGGGACCTATTTCCATCCTTATTTTAATATATATTATGACATATAAATTTCATATTATAGGATATAGTAAAGCATGCAGATAGTCAGAACGAAACCTACCTTAATTCAAGTTCTGTCTTGGCGTTCTCAAGTCTTATCAAGAAAGTCTATGTCTGTGAAAAATCTATGGCTCAACGTTATCCCATTTACAGCTTTGGATTACCTACGTCAAATAGTAGAAATAACTTATTGTATAAATATCTACCCTATTTGGAAAACAAGCTTCTGGAAGCTGTTCAGGGTGGTGACAGTCACAAAGTACAAGTTTACATCAGAAGTCTTGGAAATACGGCTCATCCGAGAATTCTACAAATATTCAAACCCTACTTAAATGGTAAATAAAACATATCTTCTACGCATTAGCATACGGTTAATTAAAATAAATTTGAGTAAATTTACTTTATCTAAGATTAATACGTTTTATTGACATTACATGTATGTCAACATGCACTGAAAATACGTCTTTACATTGTTGTATAAAATTCTTCTCACTTTCTGCACTAAAGCCGAGGAGTAAGAAGAATTCTTCTCCGTGACTCCTAACCAGGAATAATGAGCAAGTGTATTCTTTTATCTAATAAATAAGTATCCAAGTTTCGTTTCAATACGGCAAGTTTATCTACGCTTTTTGTTTGATTTTAAGAGTTATGCAGCATTCATTTATTTATTTAAATAAAAATAGGTAATAATGAAACATGTGTGTAAAAAAAATTATGTAAGTAATTAATGTAATCATTAAATTATTAATATTTAATTCACAAAATTATTAATAATTTACTAATTATTAAAATCAATCTGTATTTATAAATTTATAATTATAAATTAGTTGTGAGGTTTAGCATAGCGTATCCGATGAGATGAAGAAAGTTTCCGAGGTACCCCCGCACCCGATTTTTTTATTTATTTTATTTTTTCTAGGGGATATGAAAATATCAAATTTCCAGAGACTACTGATGGTCACATCTTTTGACTCTATGACTGTTGTTAATCCTAAATTAGCAAGAACGGTTCTGTACAAGTTATACTTAAATTTGAAGGAAAGTACGGAAATTCGTACGGCAGCTGTTGCTTTACTAATGAGGAGCAAACCCACCGTTGAAATGCTTCAGAGGATGGCTGAAGCGACCAACTTTGACAGCTCTGACCATGTTAATGCAGCTGTTAAATCATCCATTGAATCTGCTGCTGTGATGGGTAATTCAGAACTGTAAGTTATATTTCTTAAATTCAAAACTTGCCTTCCTGAGACTTGTCCTTATATTGAGGATTATTAGGACTTGTCGTATTACTTAATCACATAATAACCATACGAAATCTTGCTTTGTCATTTAACAAACGTCCGTGAGTTCTTCATTAAACTGCTAATTAGCACGATTATTAATTGTCAGTTTGTGTATTTGTTGCTACGTGAGGCGATAACTGCCCTAAAAGATCACTTTTATCGACAAAACTTAGTGATCCAGTGGTACCAATTACATGTCAGATATGTATAGTTTTTGTACAGTAGTACCAATTACATGTCAGATATGTATAGCTTTTGTAGCCTATGTTATAATGTCAAAGATTAAAATTGAATTGAAAACAGCCTGTAGTTATGATGTTAAAGATATTTATAATTTATTTTAAAACATTTTTAAAACGGTGGACCCCAAGCGTTAGATCAATCACCTTGATTACAACCGGAATACGTAAATTTGTATTACTGTCATTGCTGAACAAATTCGTCACTGTTTCAGAGGTAATAAAGCCAGAGAAGCAGTTAACCTATTGACACCAAAATCATTCGGACTTCACTATTCTACAAACTATATTCGTAAATCAGATCAGAAAGATAAACTAGGTTATTCACTAAATTGGAATCACATACAGCGATCAGGCAATATTTTTCCTAGTTCATTCTTTTTTACTCTTCGTCCTATTTTAGGAGATTTCGTTCAACGAGCTTACAAGGTAAGATTAGATTTTTATGTTTGTCCTAACTAGTTCCTTCTACTTGAACGTTGTTCACCTGTTATTAACAACTAGTTTTAGAAAAGTGTGCGAGAATTAATTAGTTTATAATAATTTCTATGGCAAATCCCAAGGTCAAAAAATTCAACATTTGTAATTTATGAGGCGGATCAAAGGTATCTATTTTGTTGCCTCCTGGGAGAAGAAAAATATAAAATATATGCTTGATTATACCAGGTGAAACATTTCAGATGGAACAACATATGGAAACATAGTCCTAGACTTTCGAAAATAACATCCTATCCCCAGTAAATTGACTTTTTGAAGTTCAAATTTACTATTATTATTTCGGTAACTATTACCCAAACATGGTAATTTGTTACTAATTATAGTACCTTTAAAAAATTAAATTAAGGCACACTATAATAATAATTATTTTGGTATTTAAATAAATCCTAAGAAATGTTAAACCAGAATCATTCTGATTTCTTAATTTCATCACGCCATTGTTTGACATATTTAAAAAAATTTTCTTTATTTAAATTCTATAATAAATGTCCAAGAATAACTTAATGAAAAATCACCAGATTATGTGTTTTTGGTGTCAAAGTTCTTAGAATTTATCGCAGATTTAAAAATAAGAATTATTATGGTAGTTACTATATTATGGTATATATTATATAATACTATGGTATTTATATATATATATATATGTATTTTATATATATATATATATATATATATATATATATAATATATATATATATATGGTATATATACTATGGTATATAATATTATGGTAATACTAAAAATAGAATTACAAGTTACAGCAAAGGTGGTTTCAAAATTACCATATTTGGGCTATAGTTACCAAAATAATAATGGTAAATTTGAAATAGCAGGAGTCAATTTTCAGGGGTAGAGATCATTTTCAAAGGACTAAGGACCATTTCTCAACCTTATTTTTGAGGATTTAATGTTGATGGTGCATCTGAAATGTTCAGATACGTGTACTGTGTTATCACAATGTTTGTTATTATTAACAAATGTTACAATGTTAGTTGTTATTACTGTGTTATTACAAGCCAAAGTTCTCTTCTGATACAGTGCAGCCAACATAGTGAATTTGAAAAGCAAATTTTACACCACTGTTTGTTTTAAATACAAAGCGGCTTGGTCCTCCTCATAGAATTTAAAATTATCTATGTATAACTTAGCTCACACTTATTAAGCCCGTTTACCTTCTTACTATTACGTACGCCGTTTATATTCTTACTATTAAGCCCGTTACTTACTACTAGTAAGTAGTAACATAAAATTTCACAGAATTTAAAATAAATTTTAAGTCGAAGATTTAAAGTTAGATCCTAGCCTTATATTTGTATTCAACTCTAATGATTATTTTCTCTTGTTTTAAAAAAATAACACTGTCTTATTTTAGTTCTCCTGGATGACCTCAAGCACTGACGGTTTCATAAACTTATTAAATGAACAAATATTCAGTGAAACCCAAAATATGAATTGCAGTAATAAAAGCAGCTACTGGACTCCCGCTTCCGTGGCTAAAATGCTAGGTATTCAGACAGTTAACAAAGAACAGTTTGAAGGCAACATGTATCTCACTATGCACGGAGCCAGGAGGTTTTTCGCATTTGATAACCACACAATAGAGGAGCTACCAAGACGTAAATTTCAATCATTTTATAATAATTATATTTGGTTTTATGATAAAGAAACATATGTGAAATGAATAAAATTTCGAATATATTTATCAAGATTCACAAATAAAGTTGTGGCTAATTCGCAATGAAGCGACCTAATAAACGATTTTTTTTCCTGGAGAATGAAAAATTCACTGCGACAGATCTTTCATCTAAACTCTCATTATTAGTGGCGGAGAGAACAGTGATGTTCACTTAATATGATCACTTAATATGATCAATTTAGATCCATGAGAATTGATTCCTACTGTTCTAGTAGGATTTAGACTTCTTGTTTAAATGCTATTAAGTGCCGCACTTATTTAGGGGCCTTAGTAACTAACTTCCTCACGATTGTACAACTCTATTGACATGCAATGTACGAATAACGTCCAGTTCTGCATTAAACTAGTCGTTGTCTCATTAGAATTTGCCTTGAACAGAAATCGCTGTTTATCTGATAGGATATAAAGCGAAGGATCTTAGTCCACTTATTAGTTCTAGCTTTACTAAGAGAAGAGCATATAATATTCCGAGGGTTTGATTCAACACAATATATTGTTCTTGACTGCTCCTCTGGAATAAATACGAGCACAGAAGTAATGACCGTGTTTCCTTCCTTTGTGACACAATAACTTGTGGCACATAAGTATACAAGGTGTCTGCTGTGGCTATCCTGAAACCCGCAATCGATGTGTTAACAAACACTATTAGCGGTTACATAATTTAATTCACAGCTTACTTATACTGTTTTCACGATTAAAACTTATTAAATTTATTTATTATTATATGTTTTATTCATTCTAGTGATTAAATATGCCTCGTCAGCATTCAGAATTGGAGATAACATTAATTACACCAAGTTGTACAATCAGTTCAGTCAAAAATTAGCTTTCCCAACAGCGACTGGTTTACCTTTTGTTTTTTCTTTGGAAGGACCGACGTTAATCTCAATAGTGGGTAACTTCCGAATCAACTCTCGTCCAGATCTAGCTAATGGATCACCGGAGATGGTTTTGCTTCCTCGATCACTTAACCTAACGACTGATATCAAAATTAGGTAGGTTGCTTTTGAATTGCTATAAAATAGCAAAAGTATGGGTGAAATTCTAAACCAAGATTCCTGAGTTGCAAAGCTCTAATTATCTAAGCTATAATAGTGTATGACAAACATATGTTTGAATAATTTATCTTTAACTACGGAATAAAATGCCGGCAGAAAAGTTTAAATAACGAAATATATCATAAACTATAGCCTTCTCATAATATTATAACAGCATAGTCAGGTGTCTTACACTATCTTAGTAATATTATCATATAAGACATAAAGTCCGAATCATTAGTGACTGAGGAGGTGTCTATAAATTAAGTAGGTTTTAAGTTTAAGCATTGGTTACTATCTCACACATGGTAGATAGGCACTATTAACATAACATGTGGTGCCGTAGCAAATAAACCAGATACTGCTCTATTTGTGATTGAGCCCTATCTGGAAAAGCCATTGCTGATAAGTGTATAAAGCGTAGCGTCTTAGACCAATCGGTCACTGTATACAAGATATCCTGATGTCTACTATGTTTTGTTGATGCATTGCAACACTTTTCTTTATTTGACAAAAAGTATAAACTTAAGATAAAAGGTAAACCATACAAACTTGTTTTGCCTCGAACAAGACAGCCAACTAATTGAATAAATTATATTTTTTGTACTCACTTTATATTTGTATGTTGTCTTGCTGTTACATATTTCCTATTTTTACTCCGCTATGAAACTGACCCAACTAAAGTATGTTTTTAAACGAATCTGTCTCACTAGTGCTTCCTAAGTCAGATTGTCCTAGATACTCCTTTAGTTTTCTATCCTATTATATCATATTATACTCCCATTGCCTGTTATTTTATCAATGAAATGTTTGTTTACAGATTTATCACTAAAACTGAAGCCAAGTTAGGGTTTATAGTACCTTTTAACCATCAACATTATTTAACCAGCTATGACAATAACATAGAGGTTAACTTACCAATTAGAATTAAATTTGACATGGATGTTGATAACAATAAATTCTGGACAAAAGTTCAGCCTCTGTATCCGAGTAAATATCACAAGATTGCTGAATACAGCTCGTTAGCTTTTACAACAAAGCATCATATTCTAGATTTATCTCCTCCCCAGCTGGATCAAGATGCCAGAATTATTTACAACAGTCCTGAAAAAAAGGTAAAGGCTATAACTGTAATATTTTTAGTAAGAAAACTAAAGAAAGTAAGAAAAATAGTAATTGTTAATTAAATTTAGCGTGTATGCAGTTAAATTTAGTCTAGGGCGTGTAATAGATTTTCATGGAGCTTTTCTAAACAAGTAAACTAATTGAACATTCTGCTAGATCTGACAAGGTAATCAAGGCATTCGACGTTTCGGTTTCACAGTGGGAGGCGAGGCATCTTCAGGAATGTAAGTACATCACAAGTGAACACTATGCTTCAAAAGTCTAGACTGAATAATGTATTTATCTATGATGTCTTACATCCCTGAAGATGTCTCCCACAGTAAAAGCGAAACGTCGAATTCGTCATCTACATTGACACGGTCTCCACAGGAAGACCTTAATCATTACTATGCCTGTTACAGTTCTGAGCCTGAACTGTTTCTTTCGTTATTCCTGACTTTCGGCCTAAAACTCGTTTTAACTGTATCACACATAACTAATACACATCTGCTGTTATGATTCAAATTAATTCAAAAATGAAGTAGCCAAATTAGTTACCAAAAGTCAAAATACCTAAGGTGCAAAAAATATTATTTAGACCATGTTACTCCAATGCCACACTTTTTAGAAGAATCTAAACATTGGAGCCAACATATCTCTTCCTTCTCCATTCAAAGAGGTATAGGAACTCTTTGCCTTAACCCTGCTTAAAATAAGCCTGTACAGTCAGGACAAAATCTCAAAGAATAAGGTTAGGCTAATAGGAGTAAGGTCATACTGATAATCATTTAGGTCCAACTACTTCCAACTTTAAACTAGTCCTATTTTAGGACTATTTTAAATTTTTCCTCCTTTAAAGACTAGAAAGGAGTCTCTTTAAACTATTTTTGAAGTACTCCGTCTAGGCATCTCCATGCATTAATCCTTATTCTTTCAATGTAGGATAGCTCTATGAAGGATGAAAAGTAGAATAGGTTAACAATTTTCTCCAAGTTTTGCCAACTGTGAATAACAGCTAGATCTATTTTTATGGTTTCAACAAAAATGTTTCTTTTGATTAGCTATTTAATAAACTTGGATTTCAAAGAAGTCATATTTACCGCAAGTTTAAAAAGCAATTGAACTCGAGTTTTGCCCCTCCTGCTGATAATGGCGTTATCCAAGGATATCCATATCCAACAGCAAGTATTGACGGTGTATGAATGTGATTGAACATAAGTGGAATTTGTCTTTCTAGGATACGAAGAAAAGAGCCTCTCCACAAAATAATTGTTTATTGGCAAAGCGCTTTCAACCTAACATGAGGCTATCATCATTGTCATCATAATCATCATTTGTCATTAAAATACAGATGAAAGTTAGAAATACATTAAACTATTTTTTTCCGAGATGGTAATAGCTCGGTGAGTCGGGCAAGACTCTGTCTTACTTGACTAATTTTATGTATTTCTAACTTTCATCTTTATTTTTATAGGACTGATGATAACCTCATGTTAGGTTGAAAACGCTTTGCCAATAAACAATTATTTTAGTGGAGACACCTCTTTTCTTTGTATCTTAGTATAGACGGTATGATCCTTCAAACTTGGATTTTTTTTATAAAACATGTTTAAACCCTAACGTATTTCATTTGATACTACCAAGTTTTGCAAAACATGAATAGTTGACACAATTATATTGTGCCTAACATATTATTTAATGATGTTACAGTTTACTATAACGGAAGGTCATCATATGACTGGTTTTGCATTTGATATTAAAGGAAAAACAACTAAAGCACACGCCGATTTAGCAGACTTGATCGACTCTTTTAGCAAGCATGATTTGATTAACAATCTTTTGCATTTTAATAGAAAGAAATCTATCGAACCTTTGACTAACTATACGCTTTATTATAACCCGAACAAAACAACTGCCAAGTTAGCAAAATTTGTACTTCATTATGGTAAGGAAATAATTATTTTTCATAGATCATAGTTTTCCTTAGTTAATGTTCTCCAGGTGACAACGTTGATGATTTCTTATATTTTTTAATTACATTATTGTAGCCGCTACTAATTAAAAACAATAAAAAAATCGGGTACGGGGTACTTCGGAACTTTTCCTCATTACATTGGATTCACTATGCTCATCCTCCCAGCATCGTATTCTCTTCGCTCGTCCTCAAAGGTACAAGTCGTTAAATTTATACTGCAACACATTTTCGGACTCGGTTTGCTCGTCCTCAGATAGTAAATACATTCGTTTCATTCCCTGTGGTCCCCCATCCAGGAACTGAATACGCACGATGCTACTTATCTTTTATGATCCACCAAAAGTCATAGATAGACTTGTTGTATTAAAACGAAACTTAGTACACTTATTTATTACGTCAATGGGTACATTTGCATCAAATTTCAACTTAATTGAAATATTTTCCGATTTTCACGATTTTTTAAAAAACTTAAACAAAATATTCGATAAACATTGAACTAATGCTGATAATAAGATTAAACTAAACAAATATATTAACCTTATACATGGCTAGATGCGTGCCAATTTTCAATCAGATCGCATAATTTTTTTCGTGTTTTATGTTTTTTCGAAATTTTTGCTAAGTTGTTATTGACGTCATAAAAAATATTTTCCGAATAGCACAACTACAGCGGTAGATTGATTTTTGTACAAACTTTTAACTCTCTAGCATAAATACACAGACACACACACTTACATACATGTGTGTTTTCTTAGATTTTGAAACTATCTAAGAAAACAAAACCCCTAAAAAAATATAAAAATTAACAGTTTGGGACAAAAAAAACACGAGATTTTGAAAAATTGAAATTTTATATTTGAATTTATTTGTATTTTAATTTAAATGAAAACATCCGAAATCATTTTTTACCAAAAGAAGATATATGAACCTACGCATTTTAAATTTAATAAATGTTAAGAAAGAAGAAAGAATAAATTTAGAAAAAAATAAATTTGAAATATTAAGAATAAAAACCAGATTTATACACATTTGTTTTTAAAAGGCTTGCAATGCAGTTGGGGAACGTGCTGAAAATAATCGACCTCTAGTAGTGATTACTAGAGGAAACATAAAAACGCACACACACACATACAGACAGACAGTGGCGTAGCCAGGAGGGGGCTGAGAGGGCTTCAGCCCCCCCCCCCCCCCGAAGTTTTTACATAACCTAAACCCGCAATAAATGTGTGAAAAAAATAAAACCTACAAAAAATATACCATGAAATTGAAAGATATAAAAATAATTTGAAAACATTGCAGAATATACAAAAATATATATATATATTATATATATATATATATATATATATATATATATATATTCAGCCCCTCCCGAAATTAAATCCTGGCTACGCCACTGCAGACAGAAAACTTTGCAAAAACCACTCAGGAGGCCTTAAAAACGTACGAAACGCATAATTCCGTTTTCATCGAATTTTTTCAAACACAATACTTTTCCTCTATACCTACGGTATAAATTAGGAAAAAGTAGAAATCTTCATTTACGTTTGTACAAATAATATTTATCTTTCTACTTAATACAATTATGTACCTAAATAATAATAAACGATAATGATCCGACTTTCAGGCGATGTCAAAGCGTTTGAAGTATCCGAAGAAACCGATAATTTGCAGGCGAACGAAGCCATTCCTTCAGTAGGATTATACGAACATAAGAGAAAAATAGATGAATTACTTCAAATATCTACATCAGGCATGAGAGGTAATCCCCCCTGTTCACATACTGTTAGTTCTGTGGATCAAATACTGCAATATGATAAAGAAAGAACCTAAATCAATAAAATATATAAATGAAATAGGATTGGGTATGATAAGTCGGTTCCAAATCTCCAAGGAGGATATGAAGAAAGCCCTTCATATAATTGCGCATGGTCAAAATTTTATAAAATCGCAAAAATTGTAGGCACGTATTCAAAGGCATTTTCCTAACATTTTCCTAACCTTTTCCTAACCTTCTCCTTAAGGAGACCTTAAACTTTCCTAAACTAGAACTCAAATATAATTCACACCTAAAGGATTCCTTAAGGAGGCCTAAACGCTTCTTTTAGGTGTGAGCATAGGAAATGCTGTACATTTTGACTAGTTTTAGGTCAACTTAAGAAAAATGTTAGGAGAATGTTAGGTCTCCTCAAGGAGAATGTTAGAAAAATGTTAGGAAAACGTCTTTGAATACGGGCCTTAGTATTCTTGAAATAAGTGGTTCCCTGTGTGTGTGTGCTAAACTTCCCCTCTTCATGTGTGCTAAACATGAAGAGTAGTTTTATTAAAGGTCATAAAATGTTCTATAAACGAACATGATTAAACGAATGTTTAATCATCAAAATCGAATAACTACAACCAGAGTTATGGTTCTTTCAAAAACTCTAAAGAAATAGTTAATTTATGCAAACTATGGGTTAATTATGGTTAACTCATCGAATTTCCCTGGAAAAATATTGGCTTTTTGTGTATTTTTTGGTCATTTAACAAATTTCATAACTTTAGTTGAATTTATCTGATTTTGACGAAAAAACACTCGTTTTTTAGGAAATTTTATCAGCTTCAAAAAAATTTATTTTCATGTTTTGCACACGACATATTATAGGGAACCACTTATCGCAAGAAAACTGGACTTTGTGCGATTTTCTAATATTTTGAGCGAGCGCATTTATATGAAGGGCTTCACTCTGGATAGCCAGACAATGCCAGACTAGCCCTTTATAATTTAAAGTATATTTTAAAAAAAATTGTTTGAATTAGTACAAAATAAGTCACATTTTTTAGACCTGGCTCTTGGACTAATTGTAAATTATTTACAAACTTTTAATAAAGGATTAGATCCTCATAAATCACTATTTATATAGCATGAATACGCGCAAAATTAATATGCGTAAAAGCGTATTGTCTTCAAAACGTATGTCATGTGATGAGCAACACTAAATAAGATGCGATATCCTAGAAATATTTAAAAAAACAAATAAAACAAGTCTTATATACTTGCAACTAAAACTATTCCTGCAAATCTAAAAATAAAAATATTGATAAGGACTACATAATCAATTTACTGATTAATAAATTGATTCAATTAATACGAGTTGTACTTTCTTATCTAATTTCTTATTTTATGATTATGACCAGTATGCTGTATCACCACTCTTTTAAACGTTTATAGCATAAATTCTATGTATTTATAGTTTAAAAGGGGACTATTGTTTAAATCCTTGGTGTTATTTAAACAGGACTTAATATTAGGGTTATAGTTAACTGCAGTTGTCCTAGTTAACATGAAATATCACAAAATAACAGATTGAAAAGTTCTATAGACAAAAAATGTTAATTGGGCTTTAAAAGATTTCTACGTTCTGGTCCACGTCTTATATTTTATTATTTTATACTATCCGGGCGAAGTCCGACCTGAAAAATTTCACCTACCCTGGCCACTCTATACATATACTAATACATACATAGTATATGTATATAGCATATACTATATACATACACAGTATATGTATATAGTATATACTATAAGCATACAATATTAGCGTACTTACATACAAGCTGAGGATTCGTCCCATCTAAAGAGTTTATGTTTCTTCTCTTGGCACTAACTTTAAAATTACAATAAAGCGCTAGTGGAGCGAATAGATACAGAAGAAACAAGACTCTTTAGACAAATAATACTACATTAAGTATAATCAAGGAAATTATATAAAGGGGAAGGTGCGTATCACGCCTTATCAATGTTAAAAACATTGTCGCAACCCACCACCGCTACTTTATTGTGCTCTCATAAAACTGCTGTAACCTTCTTATCATCAGGTTATAAACACGTCAAGCCAAATTCTAGTTCATTATTAATTTCTAGGGGTTAACTTTACGTATTTAATGTTATTCTTACCTTGTTTGATGTAATTAAGTAAAAATTAATCCTAAAATAATTTACTAAGATTCAATTAGCTTTAAACGTGGTAGACATTAAGGCCCGTATTCAGAATGATCAAAAGTTTCAAAAAAAATCTCTCCTAGGTTCTTCCTAGGTTGTTCCTAGCTTTTTCCTAGCTTCTTCCTAGCTTTAGTGTCCATTTTAGAACATTTTTAACCGTCCCTAGGGCTAGGAAGAGATCTCTCCTAGGTTTCTCCTAGCCTTTTCCTAACTTTGCACCTTAAATTCTAGGAAAGGCTAGGAAAAAGCTAGGAACAACCTAGGAAATCCAAGGTAGGTAGAGAGGTACCTTAAATCGTCCCTAGATTGTCTCTAGTCATTTTTTGTTCTATTTTAATAATTGTTTTTGAGCTTAAAATCCGTTTTGGGTAAACAAGAGTGGTTCAGGGCGAAAAATTTTTTGGTTGTCACCCCTTATAAATTTTGGGGGTGCTGACCCCAAAAAGTCAAATTTTTTTATTGCTCCAAACAACTTCTTTTGACCTGAAACGGATTTTGAGGCAATAAAAAAAATTTTTTTTGGTCGGTTACTCCTTATAAATTTTGGGGGTGCTGCCCCAAAAAAATCAAAAATTTGTTTTTTTGCTCCAAACAACTTCTTTTGACCTGAAAACGGATTTTGCGCCAGTAAAAATGTTTTTTTGGACGGGTCCCCTTATAAATTTTGGGAGTACACTCCGGGAAAATTACAAAAAAATTACCGGAATTTCATTTTATTAGTATCACATGTTCAGAATATGACGCAAAGGTTTGCTCCAACATAATCTAAAGTTACTGTAAAAAATCACATATTGGTAATATGATGACCATACATACCAGACGATTAACAACATAATAATTAGGTATTGAAACTTCCAGTTGTCAACTTAATGGGGTCATAACGAATTTTATCGCGATAGCTCCATACGAAGCTGAGTTAATCAAAGTGATTATTGTGAAATGCACCAGTGCAGGGTGAAATGCACCACCCTGTATATCTTCTTCATGAGCACTATGTTAATCGTCGCGAAAGTGTGACGTCACAAAATACATATTGGCTCATATCAAAACAAAATGAAACAAAGGATCCTATTATTTATTTTTTGTGATCCTAAAGTGACCAAATAGCATTGCTTTATTATGTAAACAAAGAAACGTTCTTCAACAAAACGTAACTTCCGTGACGTATTTATATTTGATATGGTCGATTATATACCCGAAGCAAATTTTTTACATTCCATTTACATTTTTTAATTTTTTGTTAAGCTATAACAAATGTTTTTCCCTAAGCAATAGGCTTTTATGAATACTATAAAAAATACACACAGTTCACGACGTAAGAAAAATCGTGATCTCTACGTTCACAACGTATGAACTCAGAGATGTTTAATGCTGATTTTGATTAGAAGATCAGCTAAGTAACAATCATAACGGGGATAGTAAATTTTTACATTATGTTGGTAGAGTAAACATTATACTTATTGATGTATCTCCCCATTAAAATGTGGGATTCAAAACTTGCCTTAACGTGGTAGTGTTGTATATTCCCATCTAGAATGAAGTAGAGCTGTTTTGAAAATCCCCGTTTTGAGCGACCGCCTTCTTGATTGCTAACCTTGCAATAAATGTTACTGGAAAGTTCTAAACTAAACAATTACGGGTAAATTGGCTAACTTATAAAGGTAAACAAGACTGAAAAGTATATTGTACATTTTGTTTGTTTTGTGTAGTTTTTAAACTGTTCACAATATCAACCGCTTTTAAAACGCCTAAAACGAACTAATTGCTACGTAAACTAATTTGACTTTACGTGATATGACTTTATAGATCAGTGTGAAAAATGGAAGTACCAACTGTAGGGTTTATACAACCCTATAATATGATGATTTATTTATGTCAAATATAATCATTTCTCCTACAAACTTACAATTCAAAAATGTGGCACCCATACACTCTACGAAAGTTTAACCTGTTTTTATTATCACTAACTATGTTATTGTAAAAACATTTAAATAGTACATTAATGACATATAATGATTTCTTCATAAGTGAAATAAAATGCAAATCATTCTCTAGTTTCAAACCTTCACTGGGTCAAGGTCACGCACTTTCACATTAGATATACTTTAAAATAATCGGAAACTATAAATAAGTTTGTTGTCATTACAAATTTACGTATTTTAAGGGAGTTTATTCTGTGCCAGGTTTGTTTACAAATCATTTGTTTATTTTTGTAGAATATCTCAATATTATTAGTTTTACAGTTCTCTACTAGGTAGCGCTAGTTGTCAAAAAAAGTCTGTTTACGTAAAATTGAGGTTCAAATTATTGTAAAGATAAATAATAAAATTAAGTTATAATTAACTCTAATGTAATTTTTTATTCTATTTTTGTTATATTAACGTTTTAGCACGAATAAATTTACGTAAAATCATTCCTAGGGTTGATTTTTTAAAAGCTAGGAGAGAAGGCTAGGAAGAAGCTAGGAACAAGCTAGGAACAACCTAGGAGAGATTTCAAAAACTGATTCTGAATACCGCTAGGCCTAGGAGAAAGCTAGGAACAACCTAGGAGAAGGCTAGGAACAACCTAGGAGAGATTTTTTTAAAATGATTCTGAATACGGGCCTAAGAGTGAAAAACAAACCTTATAGGCTTATCCAATATTTTTAAAAGTGCAGGGCAACGTTGTCCTACCTCCGTTATTATCTTTTTTCTTTTAAAACGGTAGCGACATTTTGGACTTATAGTTCCCTGTGAGTATAATGCAGGACCAGTTTCCGGCATTGTAGGCATTATAAGAGTTGTGTGGCAAAAGAAAAATAGGTTCTTGGTCTATTATTGGAAGGGTGGTGTTTGTCATGACACTTTCTAATAATATCTAGAAAATAGATAATTACTAGTTAATAATTAGATATTATTAATTAGAAAGAGGTGGGATCGCCTAGGAATTCGGCCACACTGGGCTCTAATAATATCTTACGTTTCGTTACAGATAGCTACGCTCAAGCCTTTGATACCTCAGTAGAGTTTGAAGGAGAAAACAACGGGATAGTAACAGTCTCAGGGGCTTATAGTCGAAGTTACGTCACACAAAAAGCCCGTCTATTATTCTTCTTAGCTAAAGAACCAGCTATTAAATCTCAAAATACAAAACCATTCCAGGTTCGTATCAACAAATTACTGCTAAACTCTTTGGAAACAAAATCATTAGCCCTCAAAGGAGTACAAACTGATATAATTGCGACAAATTCTTTGGAAATTAGTAATTGAGTGTCCATGTACTTAAAAAATAATGTGTTAGGTTGTTTTAAGCTCTATCGGTGAGGAACAAAAACAAAATAGTCTCTCTTCAGATATTTGTGATTTTAACTGTTAAACTTAACTGATAATTGTAATTTTAACTGTTCAACTTAACTGATAAGTGTGATTGTTCTTATTTGATAGCCAGGCACTATAATGACCTCAAGTAGGATGAAAAGCGCTTTACGTAAGGACTACAAATATTTTTAATAGTATTTTTGTGCCTGGTTTATCGTTCAATCCTTAAAAACTGCATGACTAAATGGAAGTAATACAGAAAATTGTACGATAGTGAAATAAGATTATATATATTCATTTCAACTTAGAATTAGGTGTTTCTAATCGTTGTTCACCCTTAACAGCTCGTTACTTTATAAATAGAAATATCTGATACCTCCTAGAGTGAACTAATTGTTTCTCCTGCAACTGTGAATTATTTTTTCTTAATATTTTTAAAGAGAATCATCTATGGTAATAATTTTTTTTAAGTCCTAGAATACTGGAAGAACAGTGGGGGCAACCTTACCAAGTTACTGAGTACCAACCAAGCTCTGAGTTGTTATGAGTCTAAGTTACCTAATATGCTGGTTAGCTCGCTTGCCTAAATCCCTTCGGTATCTTTTCTTGGTAATTTGGTGTCCACCGAATTACATCTTGCCTAATAGAGTACAGTGTTCCGATACTATCTTCTGATCGACATAAAAGTAAACAGAAGGGATAGAATCATAACGCAGGTCGTAAGTATTGTGCCTAGAGCACAATTGTATACTATTAGTATGCAATATGCGTTGATCATTAATAAAACCAATTGAAATAATACATTTTCTTCACAGATGGCACTAGATGTTCATGCGACAGTACCGAACGTACCTTTAGGCAATTTCAAGGAAGCTATCAAATCGGATCCAACCTCTTCCATTGTTGCTCGCCTGAATGTGGGTGAAAAAGCTGCTTCTGGAGCTGAAGCTGTAATAAAAGTAAAGTAAACATTTATTAACTTTTAAATAGTGTCTTTTTGTGGAATTCTATAACGATTAGGAGAAGATTTTCATTCTACAATATAGTAAGTTCAATTCCAATTTAAGTGCAAACTATGAGGTCATTACAAATATGTTAATTCATCGATACGACGAACGTCCTATGGTAAATCAATGGTAGCTGAAGTATACTTTCATGTTGCGCCCTTTAGTGTTGAGGATAATGGCAGGCATGTCATTATCCTCAGTATAACTAAGGATGGTACTGATGCTGTTATTTCTACAAGATCAGTAGAATTATCAAGTGCGAAATATAGGTGTTACGTCTTAATTAAATCAAGTTGAATCATCTTAAAGGTTCTCATAATCTTCATACATAAGTAAGTGTTTAGAAACACGATACTTTTCCTATATACCTACGGTATAAATCTTAAAGAAACAAGCTCGTTATACTTTATACTTATAATAATAATAATACCCGTTTAGAGGCTTGCGGCCCATCAGGGATAACCCCTGCGGGAACCACCTCTAGTGGTTGTGGCAACCGTTACACTCAAAGTGTAATCTAAAGTTGGTGGTAAGTTATTTGAACAATAATCGTATATTAACTGAGAGCGTAACCTGGGATGCGAACCCCAGACCTCCGTGGTGTCAAAGGTCAGTTTAATAACTGACGCCTTAACGACCTCGACCACGGAGGCGGCTTACATTATACTTATTTAAGCAAAACTAAAACAGATATATTCTCATTCTAATCCAAGTGAAGCTCTAAAATAATTCCTCCCAGTGCCTCAACAACTTACAATTTTTAACAGTTCTCTTATCTTTAACAGGGACATTTAGAGAAATCTCCAGAAAGAATTAATTACTTACTAAGCCAAGCCATGACATTTGAATGTGAGAAGGAAATGAACCAGAGTAATTACTTTCTTCAAGCTTGTCACAACGTCACGACTAGAGCTAATTTTATGGACTACTACTATTTTAGAGTTGATTACAGAAATGTAAGTAGCTAACTATTATTTCAGAGGTAGAAGGTGTTATTTACTTTCTAGAGTGGTAATAAGTGCATCAACATATACAATTGGTAATCATTTAATCGAATAATAAGCTACCGTCGATACTTGCTGTTGGATATGAATATCCCTGGACCGGTTTCGGCATAACGCCATCATCACCAGGTGCGCAACACTCGAGCTCTCAACAAATAAAGTTATATCAAGTGAATAACTTCTAGTCTCAATGAGCACGACATCTTCAGATGGCTCGTCGTGCTCATTGAGACTAGAAGTTAATCACTGATATAACTTTATTAGTTGAGAGCTCGAGTGTTACCCCCGCCTGCTGATGATGGCGTTATCCGAAACCGGTCCAGGGATATTCAATCCAACAGCAGTATCGACGGTAGCTGATTCTTCGATTGCTTTTTCAACTTGCGGTAAATACAACCTTTTTAATTTTATTGTTATATTGTACAGATTATATAATTATATTTATAAGCGAAGGTGGTCAGGTTACTTTTTTATGTTTCAAAATTTAACCTGAAGGACCCCTTTAGTAATGATATCTCTATGTATAATTTGTATCATGAAACATAAAATTATCAGCACTGATAACATAATTAGTATGATTTGTATATTATAAATTGGAGTCTCCTGAAAACAAAAACAATATTTTATTATATGATAAAAAAAAATTGATAAAATCAATTGGGAGATGAAAATTGACGTATCGAATATTTTAAACAATCTAAAATTAAATTTTAATGTTGGTTATAGTTTAACACATGGGCAAAATCAGTTGACAGCGTGTGAAAATAGTGCTGATGAACCAATGAGGTTGGTCCGATTTAAAATGGTGGGCGCGAATTAACAGCCAGGAATAACCTTAATGGCTCCCTGGTATTATTTTCCCACGCTGTTAATTGATTTTAGCCGTGTTTCACACTATATACATTATAAAGCACCCAAATAAAGTAAAAATGTGATATGTTTAGATAAATAATATTTAATAAAAATCGTGAATGCATCAATCTGTAGTTTAAACCAAATATTTAACAGGTTTAAGTTAATGTCTTGTTTCAACTCGGTTCGGCAGGTACGCTACATTGATGAATGAAATTTTAGGTTACTGAGGAAATTTTATGTTTAAACTGCTGTTTACTAAACCAAATTTTAAACTAGCTTTAAGAATACCATACCTAGTTACGGGAATCAAAGCCGAAAGTGTAATTTTGTGTTTGTATTTTTACACGATGACTTGAAAATACCCATTGACTTTTTACTTAGTACTTTGAACTGTATTGGACAAATTTTGTTTTTGAATTTCTTTCAGATCACTAACGATTGGAAAAGATTAGGTTACAACATCTATTCGCTTATTCGTTACCTGGAATATGCAGTAGCAACGGAAAACATAATTAGTGAATCAAACCCAAGCGACAGATTAGAATTCGAAGCAGTCTTTTCGCCCGAATTGAATTCGCTAAATGCCTCTATCATATCCCCTTCGTTCAGATCGAATTTTAACAACGTTCGAGTTAACAGGTATTTTCAGCCGGCGTTGATCATGCACCCGCATTACACAGCATGGGAAAGAATGTATGAGAGGATTGTGTACTCGGAAAACCCACGTAAGTATTTAGTCACTGGAAAATTCTTTTATGAGCAGGAAATATTAACTAATATAATCGCAGAGTTGATATCTATATTCTTATCGATTAAGAGGACGCGTGATAAAAAGTACTCTTTTTGTTTAACACTACACTAGTTATCTCCCCTTCTTATCAAGTACCTTATTAATACACCTTACCATATAAATTATCTAGGGCAGTGGTTCTTAAACGGGAGGCAATGGGCCTATAGGTGGAAACGTAAGGGTTTTTGGAACCCCTTAATATTTTTTGTGAAAAAATGTGAATTAAATGGACCTAAGATCTTTTTGATAACATACTTCATTTGAATTGACCCAACAATAATAAAATTTAGTTTACAAAAAAGATATAGAACAATTTTGGATGTATGCTCTTACTGAATATTCTCAATTATCAATCATGGCCTTAAAATCATAGAGATATTATTACTAGAGGGGCTATCTATAGCGAAAAAATTAACCTGACCACCTTTGCTTATAAATATAATAAAATAATCAGTACAAAATTACACTTTATCTTATACAGTTAAACGTTAAAAATACGTTTTAATGTGCGGGAAACCGAAATAAAATTATTAAATATAATCTTAACTCACTCTTGAAGGAGGTTTAATGAGGTTTCACAGAGCCCCTGAGAGCTCAAAAAAGATGTTCTCACTGAATTTTGATAGGCTATGCCTCCTCTAGTATACATCTCTATGCTTAAAATAATTAAAACACGTAGGGTCAACTACCATGTCTAAAAAGTTGTCGCTTCAATCAGTTACATTATAGTATTTGTAATTTGTACTATATATATATATATATATATATATATAGTATATTATATATTATAAACTAATATTATTATATATATATTATATATATATTATATATATATGATAATATATATATATATATATTATGATATATATATATATTAGTATAATAGTTATATTATTAACTAGTTTTTATCATATATATATATTTAATATTATATATTAATATATATATATATTATATATAATATATATATTATATATATATATATATATTTATATATATATTATTATATATTTTATATATATTATATTATTATATATATATATATTTTTATATATATATATATATACTTCTTATATAATATATTTATATATATATATATTATATTATTATATATATATATTTTATATATATATTATATATTATATATAGTATATATATTATATATATTATATATAATATATTAATATTATATATATTATTTATTATTTATATTACTTTCTATATAATATATTTATATATATTATATATATAATTATATATATATATATATATTATTATAAAATTATATTATTATATAATATATATATAGTATTGTACTATTAAGTAGTACGAATACTTATTAAAGCTATAAAACAGATCTAGTTCAGTTTTAATTTAGGTGTTCACAGAGCCCCTGAGAGTCTCAAAAAGATGTTCTCACTGAATTTTGATAGGCTATGGCCTTCCCTCTAGTATAATCTCTTGCTTTAAAATACTATTAAAACACGTAGGTCAACG
>JACMZG010001908.1:50380754-50396328 GCA_018340805.1 Microvelia longipes | reverse complement strand
ATATACCAAGGAATTAAAGTTAGGAATAATTCACTAAGTAATAAATAAAAGAAACTATAAAAGTATTGGCCTTATTTGTTAGGCAACAATACCAAATTTCAAGCTTCTTCAACAATCAGTGACAAATCGATTTTAGAAAAATGAATAGCTTTAGATGAATAGCTGATTTAAAGCTAGCTTACAGTTATTTATACTGTTACAGCTAGAAACGATATTTTCCGGTAATAAGAATCACTGGTAGTGACGTACAACGAGCACAGAAGTGGTGAGAAAGAGAACAGTGCTGCAACCTATTGACAAAAGAACTCAAACATCAACTTAACTTCAATCCCTTTACTACATATTAATTGCATATTTATACAGCATTTTTTTTATTTTTCCTCTTTTCTACTGTATGTATAAGAAAGTATTCTCTTTGAACTGATAGTATATTATGCTACTAGGCAGCAAAATGGAATTTTGCAGACGAGTTAAGGCCATGAAAATTTTCAGCCGAGGCTCGTCATTAACGAGCCTATTCATGGTTTTTTAAATATTTACCAGCTGTTTATGAATCGACAGATTTTTTTCTTGATTTACTTTGTTTAAATAAAGCAATAAATATAAAACGCTGTAAAGAATTACTAAAGCTATAAAGAAGGTAAACTAACTTTGATAAAAATATAATAAATCCTAATAATAGTGAAAAATTAACATAGAAATATTGTTAGGACTGACAAATTACAATACCAACTCTACCTGACATTGTGAGTGATGCAGCAACTATAAAGCAATATTTGTTGCTTCTAAAATCTCGCAGCAAGTCTTTAAAAACACTTTTCTACTTGTTTATTTATTTAAGTCAAAAGTTTCTTATCTTAATTTAATTCTTTATTGTAAGCTTAATGTTTCGCTGTAGCCGTTAAAAATTAATTATATGCTACTACGCAGCAAAAGAATTATTGCCGACTCGTCTCAGCAATTACCTGACTCGGCTTCGCCTTGTCAGACAATTACCAGCTTCGGGTGGAAATTTCCGTAGCCTGCCCACGCCTTTCGGCTCAGGGGTTAGTTTATAAAACTCAAAAGTCCATTTTGCTGCCTAGTAGCATAATATACTATCATCTACTTATGACTGAAAAATAAACTTAAGAATGTTATTCTATAAAATGTTGTTTATTTATTTGGTTTCAGCAAAAAATTAAGATCACAATAAATTATTAAATTAAGATAAGAAACTTATGACTTAAATAAATAAACATTTTTAAATATTTGCTATGAGATTTTAGAGGCAGCAAATATTGCTTCAAAGTTGCAGCAACACTCACAATATCAGGTAGAGTTGGTATTGTAATTTTGCAATCCTAACAATATTTCTATGTTAATTTTTTTCCCAATTATTAGGATTCATAATATTTTATAGCAAAATTAGTTTAACTTATTTACAGTTTTAACTTCTTTATATTTGTGGCTTTGTTTAAACAAAATAAATCTAGATGAAAATCTGACAATTTATAAACAGCTGGTAACAATTTAAAAAAAAAACCTTTCATGAATATGAAAATATAAACAGATTTTGACTGAATGATCAGTTTCAGGTGATTATATATGACTTATATATTTTTTAATCGAGCCTTTTCTCTGTACGTTTGTGTGTTAGTATATAAATCTGCAATGATCATAGTAACTCCCCGTGAATGTGTGCTAGATAATTAAAACTTGGTACAGTAGCTATTTATGGGCCCGCATTGTGGGAGGGGGGCCTGGCCATTTAGGGTGACGTGAAAGCAACATTAAAAAAATGTTGAACTTTATGTCACCGATTTTAATATAATTTGGCTGACAGTTAGGCACCATAGAAGGAATAAAGAATCCAGATTATTGACTTATTTAGTGCAGCCATATTGCCCCAGTAGGGTGGTAAATTTGCCAAAAAAGTGATATTTTTCAACATTCTTTTATTTACTAAATTGGCTGAATCTAAAATTCTGCGTAGGGTATGATATTCATTTTGGTGGCGTTTAAAAGCGTAAACTTAAACCTTTCTAATAGATTCTACATACTTTTGGATAATTAGTTATAAGTTTTTACCATGAGCAAATATAAAATAAAAATGCTAATATATCAAAAAGCCAAACTTTCAAAATTTTGGAAAAAAATCCTGAAAAGAGCTCAAACTGTTAGTAAAATGTCCATAAAGTTTCATTTTGGGACCATTATGGGATTGGACAGAGTAACGCATAACGTGTTTCAAGGTATGTCAAACTGTAAAAAGTTAATGTTTATCACTTAACCAATGATGGAAATTGCAAAAAAGTGACTTTTTTAAACTTTGACATACCTTGACACTTGTTATGCGCTACTGTATCCAATCTCATAGTGGTCCCAAAATGAAACTTTGTGGACATTTTACTAACAGTTTGAGCTCTTTTTAGGAATAATTTTTTAAATTTTGCAAAATTTGCTTTTTGAGATATTAGCATTTATCATATGCTACGCAGAATTTTAGATACAGCCTTAATTGTAATCAAAGGAATGTTGAAAAATTCACCACCCTACTGCGGCAATATAATTACACCAAATAAGTCAAAATCTGGATTCATTTTTCCTTCTATGGTGCCTACCTGTCAGCCGAATTTAAAATTGGAGATATCACGTGTTTTTACCTGTGTTGATTTGATATGGAAGGACCCCTTAATAAATCATCTGATATCAAAACAATTTATTCATTCTTGTTAATAATATGGCTAAACCAAAATATTATTATTGTTAAAAATTAAGTTGACTTATCACAATAAATCATTTGATTTTCCAATATTTCATTTACTTTAGTTTATAATATGGCTGAACCGATGTATTCGCGAAATGAAAATTCTTAAAAATTATGTTCACTTTTACCAATAAAACATCTGATTTCTAAAGATTTCATTTTTAAACCAAAATTACAAAAATATTCGTTTAAAAATAAGTTTACTTTATTTAATACTTTACGTGATTGACATACTGATTTATTAATTTATTTAATAATATATTTCAACCAATATAACCAAAATCAATGGAAATATAATGAAACATATGATAGGAGAGGCGCACGTGTTATGCTGACGACTGCACTATTATGCGAGCCAGCCTAGTATATAAGAGACCGGGGAGTGCAGAGTCTTCAGCAGAGTCACAGGAACTCTCTCATCTCTCAGTTAGTAATAGAGAGATAGCAATCAACATGATTCGTGCAATCCTCATCGCCTTCCTCGGTAAGTATCAATAATTTAATACTTTTCAAGTAACAACGTACTTAACTTAAATTTATCAATAATTAAAAAATTATTTAAATAAATTTATTGAAAATATAATATTATTTAAGGTTTTTGAAACTCAATCCTGCTAATTAAAAATTTAAATTATAAATAAGTATTATAGTCCAACAAAGCATTAAATTATTCACTTTGTTTTAATATATTTTTTTTTAATTTTCTTTAATTTTTTAATATTTATTTACATTAAATTCGAATAAATTTAACTTTACTTAAAACTGTTTTTAGATAACAAAATTTAAATTTAACTTTAAAATAATCAAATTATAATTACATACCGAAATTTAAGGAGTAAATATAATAAATTTTGATTATAATTAAAGCTAATATTTAATTTAAATAATTATTTTACAAAAGATTCATTTTTTAAAATTAAAAATGTTTAAACCTAATTAAAGTCCTCTAATAACTTATCATTAAAATCAAATCTAAAAACAATTAAAATTGCCCAGTAATTTTAAGCACTCACAACGTCAAGTTATTACCCTCAAAAAATGTCCTAAGCGCGCAGATGTGCTAAGAACAAGTTTTGAATAAAATGAAAACCTGTCAAATTGTTTACAGTACTTTTTAGCTAAGTCCTTAAGTCCACATACAAAAGTTGTCTACGTTAATGCAAATAAAATAAATATATAATAATTTAATTATTATAAATTATAATTTTATAAAATTATAAAATAAATATAAAATTATAAAATTAAAATTATAAAATTATTATTAAAAATATTAATTTAATTTCTGCCTACGGCGAAGGCAGAAATGATATTATTTTTAAAATTTCCACTCTTTTGACTAAATTGCATAAATACTTGCATGAATTTGTACTTCCCTCATATATACATTTTAAAGCCGTTGAGACCAGACCTCCAAAAATTAAATTAGGCTTAAAAGAAAAAGAAACTATGAATGTAAAGATAATGATTTGTAAACAAACATATGAGGAGGTTTGTCAGATCTTTAATGATTTAACACTATCGGGATGAGTTCAATCTGATATTAAATAATAATATCCGCATCATGCATATTGATGATAATGGATACGCGACAAAAGACAAGCCTCTAAAGATTTGAAAAAATAAGTGTGGCGTAGTATTTTTTTAGGGCAGATTATGATATACCTTCACTTACATGGGTTTATGATACTATCAATAGGTAGTATTAAACCTACCTATTGACCTACCTGGTACCTGGTACCCTATTGGTACCTACCTATTACATATTAGGTTATAGGTTATTAAAGTGTGATTTGATCCAATATCGATTGAAGGATTTTCTAAGATCGAAAGTATATCATTTTGCAAAACAGAATAGGAAATCAAATGACTATCTAGTGTAAGCCAAATGCGTAAATGTTCAAACCACCTTTTCATTATTCCCGCCTTTGCTGTTAAAATTCATTACGCGTAACATAGACAACTAATAATGGCAATATTAGGCAACTAATAAATGAATTATAGCAAGAACCTTAATTGGCTCTGGTAAACTTAGAGGCTTAGTGCACAATGTCTTATGAATTCGACTTCAGTTTCTAACCTAACAAAATAGGTAAAATATCTGTGAAATAATATACTTACAATATTTTTATATCATCAAAAATAATAAGCAATATTTTCATGAATTTAAATTAATAAAAATACGCTTATCTGGTACATGCATAAAATATTTTTTTAAACTTTTGATGAAGGTTAAGATCGGAAGTCCATTGTCTACCAAACCAAAGTCATGATTTTCAGTAAAATTTATTTCGTTAACACTTTTCCTTTTTAAACTTCTTACCTGAATTCTTATCATAAACAATTAAACATTAATTGTCTAGAAATATGATACCTGATGTTCAATTGTACTAACGAGAATATGTTACCTGACACAATGATCTCATTAGAGTGAGACCAACTACATAGTGCTAATTAACTAAGATATGTTACCTGACGCAATGCTCGAAATCATGGATCAGAACAGGTGAAGTGTTTTTTATATACTGATTAAGTAGACATCCAAGTTGTCTCCTACACAAGAAGAGACGAATTTTAAAGGTCGAGAATTTTCAGGCTCAAGCTCAATATAGTATATTAGTTGATATGACCTGGAAAATCAGTTGTTCCTCATTCCCTAGAATCTGAAGACTTACTGTAAGTCACAGCCGCAAAGTGACTCATTAGAAGAACTACCAAAGTGAGAATAAGAAACCTCAGTAGATTAACAATATTTGTTCAATTAATTTGTTTCAGTTGCTGCCACTACTGCATCCCAGGGATGGCACGGTAAGTTTTTTTTGCTTTTTTCGTCTATACCTAGAAATATACAAACAAAGAAAACTACAGATTTATTAAATAAGAAAAACAATTACGATAATATCTAAATTATTTAATGTCATTGAAACCAAATACCTTACAGAGCCAGGACTATTTAAATTATAAGTATTAAAATTACATTTAAGTCAACAACTAATGTGACCTTAAACACATTTGAGGAAATTACAAAACTAAATAGTAAAATATATAAAAAGTTTGTTTAGTATAATATATAAAATACAAAAAATATAGTAAAATAAATCCCGACAGTTTTGTAACTAACTTCTAATGATGTATTGATAGATTAAGTGAATATTAAAATTTGAAGCCTATTTTTAAGGCTGATTGAAAATGAAGGAAAAACTTGAGTATGTTTTATAATTTGAATGATTATTTTTATTTAACAAACGATTTTGAGATTAATAGCAAAACATTTGATACAACACTAATGACTTTATTCTACATGTAAGATGTAATATTTTTGTCTATAGCATGGAAGCCAGGAACTCAGTACAAATACGAGTTGAGAGGCAGGACAGTTGCCGGACTCCATCAGGTATCCAACCAGTTCTCTGGTGTCTTGATCAAGGGTCAAGTTACAGTCCAGCCTTATGGCGACAACACCCTCAACGTTAAGGTTTCCCAGGCTCAGTACGCTGACTTGCACGCTAACCTTAGCAGCGGATGGGCTACCTTCATTCCTGACGGTCAGCTCTCCTACAAGCAGCTTCCTCTTACCAACAAGCCTTTCGAGCTTAAGCTCAAGAACGGAGTTGTTGACAAACTTATTGTCGACAAGAGCTTGCCAACTTGGGAAGTTAACATGCTTAAGGGAATTGCCAGCCAGCTTCAAGTTGATACCCAGGCCGAAAACCTCCAGAAATCTCGTATCAACCACCTTCCTGCTGACAAAAATCAAGCTATGGGAGTTTACAAGACAATGGAAGTAAGTACAATCTTTACACTTTTACCTCTTTCGTATACACACATTGCCTCTCAAATATGCACGTTTGTCTATACACTGAATGTCTAATATATACATTTGTCTTACTTTGTATATTGTTTTTAATCTCCAGGCTCATAGTAAAATTTGTTTGCCCACAGGACAGTGTCACTGGAGAGTGTGAAACTATCTACGATATCTCTCCTCTTCCCAGCTATGTCATCCAGAGCAAACCAATGTTGGCCCCTATGCCCCATCTCCGTGGAGAAGGACAACTTATTGACATCGTCAAGACCAAGAACTACTCTAACTGCGATCAACGCATGGCTTACCACTTTGGAATCACTGGTCTCACCGACTGGGAACCTGCTAGCACTCAGATGGGCAACCTTCTTTCTGTAATTACATTATTAATATATCCATTTCACTAAAAATAAACTTAAATGTATGACAACTTAAAATGACTAAACTTAGGATACTTTTACATACATTATTTACAACTTAATCAAACCTAATGAAGTAATTAAACATTGATTAACTTATTCTTTGTATTATTGTTTCAGCGTGCCTCTGTTCAGCGTGTTATTGTTTCTGGATCTTTGGACCGTTACACCATCCAGTCTTCAGTCACCACCAACAAAATCGTCATTGCTCCTCACTTGCACAATGCCCAAAAGGGAATCGTTGCTAGCAGAATGAACTTGACTTTGGAAGCTGTCACCTCTGCCTCTGGCTCACCCCAACCTTTGTCAAACCCACGCGTTCTCAAGAACTTGGTTTACGACTACAACGCAGCCACCCAGGATGAGCAATCACAGAAATACCAGGAATACAACAGCCAGGATAGCAGCTCTTCATCAAGCAGCAGCTCATCTTCATCCTCCTCCAGCAGCTCCTCATCATCATCTAGCAGCTCTTCCTCAAGCAGCTCTTCTGACTCTTCCAACAGCCAAAACTCCCAGGAATCTCAGTCATCTGACTCCAGCGACAGCAGCTCTAGCAGCAGCTCAAGCAGCGAACAACAGAGACAAAAGGAACCAAAGGAACAAAAGGAACAAAAGAGAGCTAACCGTTCTCGCCGCTCAGTAATCAATCAGAAAAACAGGAAGAGCCAACAGGAAGCTGACAACAGCAGCAGCTCAAGCAGCAGTGAGAGCAACTCTAACTCTACCAGCTCTTCAAGCAGCTCTTCAAGCTCCTCTTCTTCTTCCTCCTCCTCCTCATCTTCTAGCTCTTCTTCCTCATCCTCTTCATCATCTAGCTCTAGTGATAGTGACAGCAGCTCTAGCTCAAGCTCAAGCTCCTGGGACAGCAGCGAAGAGTACATGCAGCCCAAGCCTTCTCTTAACCAGGCTCCTAACTCTCCTTTCTTGCCTTATTTCATTGGATACAAAGGTAACTCCATCCAAGCTTCTCAACAAATCAACGCTGTTAAGGCTATCCAAAAGCTCGCCCAGCAAATCGCTCATGAACTTGAATCTCCTAATGCCATCACCGGACAACACACCCTTACCACCTTCAACATCATGGCTCGTGTTATCCGTACCATGAACGCTCAACAAATCGAAGAAGCTGCCAACCAGTTGTACTTCCCTAAGAGCAAGGCTGACCCCAAGAGCAAGACTGATTCTCAGAAGTATCTTGCATGGGCTTCATTCCGTGATGCCGTTGCTCAAGCCGGAACTGGACCAGCTCTTGTTACCCTTAAGAAATGGATCCAGAACCATAAGGTTCAAGGAGAAGAAGCCGCTGAACTTGTAGCTGTTCTTCCTAACACTGCCAGATACCCAACTGAAGAATACATGAAGGCTCTGTTTGTAAGTAAAATATAGTTTTTTTGTTTATTATATTTAATCTTTATTTAATATTTATTCTTTATTAATATCATTCATAATTTTATTTCAGGAACTTGCTTCTAGCACTGAAGTTACCAGACAAAGGTACCTTAACACCACCGCCATCCATGCTTTTACTAACTTGATCCGTAAGGTCCAGGTTAGCAACGAAACCGTACACAACAGGTTCCCAGTTCACGCTTACGGAAGACCTATCAGCAAGAAGGCCCAACAAGCCATCAACACTGAATATATTCCATACCTCGCCAAGCAACTTAGAAGCGCTGTTCAGGAAGGAGACAGCCATAAAATCCAGGTTTATATCCGTGCTCTTGGAAACACCGCTCACCCTAAGATCTTTAGCGTATTCGAACCCTTCCTTGAAGGTATGCATTATTTTTTAGATTGGTTTAGTTAAAAATGCAACCTATGTATTAGTTCGAGCAAAAACTAAGTATTGTTTATTAGATACAAACTTAAATGTAACTTTTTCATAAGTATTTTTTTTTCTTCTAGGTAAAGAAGATATGTCCAACTACCAAAGATTGGTAATTGTTGCCTCTATGGATCGTATGACCAAGGTCTACCCCAAGCTTGCTCGCTCTGTTCTTTACAAGATCTACCAGAATGCCGGAGATGCCCCTGAAGTCCGCGTTGCTGCTGTTATGCAGTTGATGAAGACTAACCCACCAGCTCAGATGCTCCAGCGTATGGCTCAATACACCCACTCCGACCCTAGCGCCGAAGTCAACTCCGCAGTCAAGTCAGCCATTGAATCAGCTGCTCAACTCCAAGCTCCTTATCACAGAGATCTGTATGTATTACGTAATTTTTATTTCATTGATTAAGCTATTGGTTGATGTAACTTTATTAACTAACATATTTATTTGTGTTTTGCATTAGTGCCAAGAACGCTCAATCCGCCGTCAACCTTTTGACTTCTCAACAGTATGGAACCCAATACTCCAAGAACTACCTCAGAAGCTACATCACTGAACAACAGAAATTGGGATACAGACTCAGTATGACCTCCATCCAGAGTGATGACAGCCACATCCCTAGCTCTATCATTTACACTTTGAGAAAGAACCTTGGAGGATTTACCCACCAACGCGTACACGTAAGTAATAAAAAATATTACTTGCACGCATGATGTTAATTGAAATATTTAAAAAAAGCTAGTTCATTTTGATATGATTTAACGTTTATTTAATGTTTGTAGCTTGGTTTGATGACCTCCAGCGCTGATGATTTAATGAGCCTCCTTAGCGACCAATTTGGAGAATATGAAAGCCAGGAAAAACACCAAAAGAACCACAGACAACAAGGATCTCACGCTGAATCCAGCTCTCACTGGACCACCGATAAGATCGCCAACATGCTCAACATTGAAGTTGAAGATGCTGATCAGGTTGAAGGTAATGTAATGCTTTCATGGGCTGGTGGAAGAAGATTCTTCGCTTTCGACAACCACACCATCGAACAACTTCCTCACTGTGAGTAATCATAAAGTAATCAAGTATAACATTGTTAAGTATACATTTATTTGATCTTACTGATAACAATAATGACACTAATTAAATAAGGAAAGTCAACTGTGGGTGAATTATATTGATTATTTATTCGTATGTAAATAAGTGTTGTGTAATTATTTCCTCCAAAATGCATAGTTCATCTAAGTAACCCATCAATGCATACACATCAATATTTTTAAACTTTGTGTGAAGCCCATTTAAGTTTCAAAATATTTTTACAGTGGTCAAGGAAGCCGCTTCTTCTCTCCGCAACGGACAAAGCTTCAACTACACCAAGATGTACAACCAATACGCCGTTAAGATTGGATTCCCCACTGCCATGGGTCTTCCATTTGTTTTCTCCCTTCAGGTACCAACTCTCATGTCCATCGGAGGTGAAGCTCAGTTCAAATCCCACCCAGAACTCTCAAGTGGATCCAATGATCAAATCAAACCACCACAGAACTTGAACCTTACCGCTGAAATTCAGATGACGTAAGTAATTAATAATTAATTAATTTATGATAATATGTTTCTTAAGGTATTCATAACTCACTCTACTTAATTTTGCATACTGCAGATTACAGTCCTAAAACAACTATGTTAAAAATTAAATTTCAGCTATGCTGCCAAGACTCAGGCTAAGTTAGGATTCGTTACTCCATTCAACCACCAACGCTACCTCGCTGGTTACGACAGCAACACCCAAATCCACCTTCCTCTCAGAGTTAAGGTCGATGTTGATGTTGAAAGCCGCAAGGTTTGGGCCAAACTCCAACCTCTTCACCCCAACAAATACCAGAAGATCGCTGAATACAGCACCTTGGCTTACACCACCAAGCACGACGTTCTCGACCTCTCTCCTCCTCAACTTGATGACCACGCTGAAATCACTCACATCAGACCAGTCCAGAGAGTAAGTAGATATTGCGTAAACGATTACACAAATCATTTTTAAGTTTTAGTTTTTTAAAAGTAAATAGATAATAATTATTATTTGTCTTTACTTTTAGTTCGAAGCTACCGTAGGACAAGAAAACACTGGATTCGCTTTCGACCTTAAGGCTGAAACTGAACAGAAACACTTCGATACCGCTTACTTCATGAACGGAGCTCAGAGACACGACATCATCTCTGCTATCCTCTACTACAACAAGGAACAAGTTATCAAGCCCAACAGCAACTATACTCTTGCTTTCAACCCACACAAGACCTCCGCCAAGTACGCTAAATTCGTCTTCGACTACGGTAATTGATTTTTTAAAAAAAGTTTGCTTAGAAGTGATTAATTGCTGTAGCAACAGTAGCATTAGTAGGATTAAATTTAAAATATTTAGTTTTAACTAAGAATCGTCACATTTTACCTTAAAAAAGTAAATGAACACATTAAAATAATGTTATGATTTCCTTTTTTAGAAAGCAGCGAAGATAGCACTCATGGATCTGCATCTGGAGATCACCAAAACTCAGCTATTCCATCAAGCTTCTCTCCTGACAGCCAGAAGAGAGTACAGCAATTCTTAGAAAGAGCCGGAGCTGGAATCCAAGACAGCTACGCTCAAGTCGTCGATATGTCAGTTGAATTCGGTGGTGAATCAAACGCTCAATATGTCGCCACTGCTGCCTACGGCAGAAGCCCAGTTTCACAGAAATCTCGCTATCTCTTCTTCTTGTCAAAGGACCCTGCTAAGAAGACCCAGGAAACCAAACCTTACCAAGTAATTAAAAATAATTATGACTCAAAATAAGTTTACATACATTTACATTTCTCGAATTCTTTTACATCTGTTACTAAAAAATGCTAATAATTATTTTTCGCTCATTTACAGATCGCCATTGATGTAACTTCCAAGATGCCCAATGTACCATTGGCTCACTTCAAGAAGGCTTTGAGTGCTAGCCCAGCCTCATCTATTCACGCCCAGATCAACTTCGGTGAAAAGGCTGAAAATGGAGGTGAAATCAGAATTAAGGTACTTATTTAGGATCTTGTACAATAAAATTAGTTATTATATACCTATCTCTATACCGGAGGTTTAACAAACATTCATATTTTCAGGGAGATCTCCAACAATCCAAAGAACGCCAACAGTATGTAGAACAGCATCCTCTTGCTCACCTCTGCGAACAACAGATGCAAGAAGGTAACTACATCCTCCCAGCTTGTCGCAACATGACCGCCCGTGCTAACTACATGGACCAATACTCCTTCAGCGTTGAATTTAAGAAGGTAAATATTATAATATGTATGCAATGTTTGAGTTATTATCATTGTGTAATCTAATTGTTTGAGGAAATTTTCAGGCTCATTCATAATTTTAAATAATTACTTTTTTAGGTCCCTGATGTCCTCAAAAACGCTACTTACAAGGCTTACTCCGTCCTTCGTCATTTTGGATATCCTTATGTCTCAGAAAACATTGTCAACCCACAAAACCCAGAAGGAAAGGTTGAATTCCAAGTAAACTTCTCTCCTGATCTCAAGAGCGCTAATGTTTCCATTGATGCTCCAGCTATCTCATCTCAATTCACCAACCTCCGCGTAGGACCTTTGGCTAAGGCTCTTTATGTTATCCACCCAGAATACGATGTCTATGAACGTGTTGGACAATGGGCTATGCGTGGACAGCAATACCGTAAGTTTAATACAATTTAACATTAAATCATTAGTCATTTATAAAGGTATTAAACCAATTTATATCTCAAATTATTATATCTTTTATCCATTTAGGAGATGAAGATTTATAATCTGCAATGAATCTAAACATTTATATGTTTCGGTTATAAATACATCACCTTTGATACATGTTATACAATTATTTTTAATTTATTGCAATTAATTAAAGTAGTCCTAATTTTAACTTTGTATTGATTGTTTTTATAGCAACTTGTGTTGTTGACAAGACCTACACCACCACCTTCGACAACAAGACCTATCCAATCCATATCGGCAAATGCTGGCACGTAATGGTTCAGTCTACTCCTCAGCCTCACTACGACTCTTCAAGTGGATCCAGCTCATCTGATGACTACGAAACTGTAAGCATCCTCGTCCGTGATGTTGATGGAAACCAGAGAGAAGTTATGCTCATCCTTGGTGAGGACGTTGTCACCCTCCAGCCTGCTGGTGGAGTCGCTGGCGATTACTTCATTGTCAATGGACAGAAATACAAGGTCTCTAAGGACTCAATGGGACACTACGAAGACAAGAAGGGTAACACTCTTGTCCAGGCTTACAAACTCCCTACTGGAGCTTTGAGAGTATACACTCCCGAACATGGATTCGAACTCATCTACGACGGTCTCCGTGTCAAACTTCAGGCTCCCAACGGATACAGAGGTGACGTACGCGGTCTCTGCGGAACCTTCGATGGAAACAAGCTTACTGACTTCACTGCCCCCAAGAACTGCATCCTCAAGAACCCCTTCGAATTCGCTGCCACTTATGCTATCGCCGATGGATCTTGCCAAGGCCCAGCCAAGGAACTCCGTCAACGCGCCCACAACTCTCCATGCTACAAACAGACCACCATGCTTGGTGATGTTATTAGCGAACAAGAAGCCGGACGTTCTCAGCCTCGCCAGAAGCAACAGAGGAAATCATCAAACATGCAGAGGAAATCCGCTCAAACCGGATCCTGCACCAGCTACAGAGTAAAGGTTTTGGAAGAAAGCGGCAAGGTCTGCTTCAGTTTGAAACCCCAGCCAACTTGCAACTCTCAGTGCCAGCCTACCAAGAAGGTCGACCAGAAGGTTGAATTCCACTGTATCGAAGATACCAGAGCTGCTCGCCACTGGGTTGAAATGATCAAGAAGGGAGCTAACCCTGACTTCAAGAATAAGGGTGTCAACCACAGAGCTACCATCAAGCTTCCACAATCCTGTGTTGCTAACTAATAATACTTAAATAAAGATATGAATAATAATTAGATAAAAATAAATAGACTGTTATTATTTACATTCCTTGTTCACTAACAAATAAATTTAGTATTAAGTTTCAAAAACTTAATAAATAAATAAATTACAATTTCCATCATAAAACAAATGAAGACTTGAATTTAAAATATTCAATAACATATTCATGTTCAGAAGTGAACTAAGAATTAAAAATCATAGAAGAGCCTTTATAGCCTTAATCATTTAGAGCCTTGCGGCTCATCAGGGATAACCCCTGCGGGAACCACCTAGGGTGGTAGTAGCAAACGTTACGCTCAAAGTGTATTCTAAAGTTGGCGATATTTTATCTAAACAATAATCTTTATTAAACTGAGAGCGTAACCTGGGATGCGAACCCCAGACCTCCTTGGGTGTTAAAGGTTAGTGTAAAGACTAACGCCTTAACGACCATATAAGATATACATCCTTAGAATAATACTAGTACAAAAGGAACATGCACAACGATAACGGACAAGCTAGAGTGGACACCAGTTCAATTGAAGAGACAAAACTGTTTATAAAGGAAGATATCACTATTTACTCAACAAATGTGTGATTTAAATTGTTATTTTTAAATACGAATAACGAAAAATTTAATAAAATAAAAGTGAATCTTATATTTTCATCGTATTGAGTGTATAGCTCAGCGTACTATGTTATTGAAATTATATTATTATCTATGTTTTTAGTCATTCTCGTGAAAACCACGTGCTAAAATAATTAAAATGTTCAACTAAGTACACGCACTTCAACTAATGGTTCCTGAGGGACGTGGTACGCAGAATTTTTCCCTCATTTCAAAAATCCCAGACCTCGTGCTGGATTGAACCCATGACTAAATAAACTCGGAAGTTTAAAGTCCATTCATTCTGTGTATTTGCCGCTACACCACGGGTGACTCCCTTTTTAAGTACATAGTTTTTAGGTGATTAAGACGTAAAGTAGATAGATTCATTTGTTGGAAACTACTATTTTAGGGAATTCTCGATGAAATAATGGGCTTATGGGGTCATGGAGAGGAGCAGAGGTAGGGTGGTTTTTTGGAAGGGGGGACCCATTGTTTTTAATATTTAGGGTGCATACTAGCGAATTTTAAGTATTATCTGATTTATCTAATCTAAGGCAAAATATTGCCGCCTCAGAAGCTAACTCCCAAGCTTACCTTTTACAGAATAAAAAGAATACCCAAGGTGATTCCTCTAGGTATTTATACTCCTTGATTAAGCTATCTAGTCAACATGATGAAATTTTTTAAGTTATATAAAATCACAAGTGCTACCAAAGAAAAGTTAATAAAATTTTATAAATGTGAATAATCAATCTTAATTTAGATTTCCTAAACTCTTCGCGTAGTATAATTAACAGTTTTTATAACATTTTAGGCTTTAGTCGCGTTTATAATAATAATGCATTTATTCATTTATCGAAGCTTATTTGAGCATTACATAGATCAACAATATGTTATATACAACATGTATAACCTACATGTTATATACCATAACTTTTAGGAACGCAGTTCAACCCCCGGAGTAACTTTTCTTTTATAAGTAATGCTTCATCTATACTTGGTTTAACGACTCAAGCTCAACACGTTAAAAATACAAATCAAAACACAATCAATGTGCGGGAAGCCGAAATCAATTGATTTAATATAACCTTAACTCTCTGAAGAAGGTTTCAATAAGGTTACACAGAGCCCCTGAGAGCCCAAAAATGATGTTTCGGGCCTTTTAATGTATTGAGATAGATATTGAGATAGGAA